>VYZX01007372.1:13961-428681 GCA_013401335.1 Brachypteracias leptosomus | reverse complement strand
GTTACAGGGATGGGGCAGCGACCACCTCTCTGGGCAACCTGGGCCAGGCTCTCACCACCCTCAGCATAAAAAGTACTCAGAGCCAGCATCTCCCCATACATCTCCCGATCCATGTCCCTGTATGTCCAGCCTTCTCCTACATGCCTCGAGGTAACCATGTAGGTAACCTTGTCTCCATCCCAGAGATGTCAGAAAACATCCTTTACCCTCCTGTGTGTCCGGTGTCTTTTCCTTTACCTATGTCCTGTACAGCTGGGTGAACACATCTGTATGACCCAGAAAACCTGAGCACCAAGCACAGCTGTACAATGTATACAATCTAGGATGGTTTTGTAAAGACCCACTCATTTATACACACAGTTTTAAAAGTGTCCTAAAAAACCACCACAAGGCCCTCAGTGATGTGAGGCCAAGTCAGAAGGAGCACCTGGAATGCCACGAAAAAGGGAATTTTCTTTCTGCCTGCTTTGCAGCCTTGCGTTATTTCTCTGCACACCCTCTCCTGCCTCATGGTTTCCAGCTTTCTGGACTTTTTTGGAATGAAACTTTTATAGGCTTTTGGTACCAACCCAGCATGTGTAGGCCCTGCCCACAGGTCATCGGGGGTTGGACAGATACTGCACCTCCCTTTAATCTTTGCTACAGGTCCTCTGAACACCAAACTGTGGAAAGGGGCCAAAACACACATAGACCACAGAAAGCTTCAGTTTTTTGCATGACCATACCCTGGACAGCTTACTCCAGTGTGACAGCAAAGTAGTGACCAGCCCAACAGAGTGTTGAAGCCACCACAAACATAAGAATGGCTTGCAAGGTTTTATCCTACAAAGAGAGACAAGATCACTCACCATTCCTGCAAGATGCCAGCAACCAGGGGGATGTTCACTGAAGATCAGAGCAGGAACACAGCTCCATCCAGTTGAGCAGCAGGCCCACAAAAGATGCAGACTGGAATGATCTTACTTGGTGGGATGGGATTACCAACGCCTGGAATGTCTCAGTGGCATCTTCTGTACCTGGTAGTAAAACCTCAGCTAAGTAAGAAGCTCCAAACTGTGTTTCAAGAGCTAAAGCTAACAAAAATCAAAGCCAGCATCCAGAGAACTCATCTTTTACACATTTGGGTTCAGCAGGACACAAATGCACATCCCTGCTGTCTACACTGGATGTTTTCCCTGTGTCTATAGAGAAGCCACATAAGACAGCCACAAGTATGCAGGTTGTGCTCAAAGCCTTTGTGTGCTCAGAGCTTTATGGTACCAGCATCATGATAGATGTGGCAAGTGACTCTACCTGGCTTGTGTGGGTAGAACACAACAGAAAGAACTTGAACTGATCTGTCATGTAACTGCTCTCGATCAACACTGCGAAGCCGCCCTCTACACAGAAGAACATGTTCCTTGGCTGGAAGCCTGATGAATATTTAGAGCCAAGGAACATATTGTTTAAAACCACTAGTAGAATGCAAAGTGAATCATGGACCATGGGTAAAAAGGTTTGAAGGAGGGAAGGAGTTATATGACCATTCCAGAAATAAGATGAACCGGCGGAAGGTACAGAAATGAAGAATTTCTTGACCATCTGGAATGGTGGCAGCCAATAAATTGTTCTGCAGTGATGATACCCAGTGAGTACTGGTAGAAATGAAGAGTTTCAAAAACTGTAAAAGACACTAGCCTTTTCTCTGGTGAGAGGCATGGATGCTGTAGAAATCACTTGGGTTGGATGAGAAAAAGCCTCAACAGCTTTTAGAAATTAAGATATTTACTCTTACACAGACAGTAATTACATCTGCCAACCTCTTATTATCATTCCCTATTTTATAAATACTGTTCTTGCTCTTTGACTGCATCAAAGACCTGCTCATATCACCACAGACCAACGCTGAGCACAATAAATTCACAGCAAATAATGTACCTACGTGTATGGAAGGAAGAGCACGAGCCAGGGAACGGAGAAGTTTCTTCCTAACGAAGCTGATGGCAGAATGCTCAGCTGATGTCCTGACCAACTGTTTAAATTTCTATTTTCAGCAGCCTCATACACATTGTCTTCTGTCTTCATCTTGTTTCTGCTGGTACTGATGTGGAGAGCCTCTTTATTTCCATGAGAGCAGGGAAAGACTTTCACACCACATTTTTGCCCAGCATGAGCTCTTATGCAGGGAGCCTGATGCCATGAGATGTGCTCAGCTGCTGGCAGCCTGTTCCCCCCCCACTGAAGGCACTGGGCTGTCCTGTGGTGGTAACTGGATAAGGTGTATTTCAAGCAAGTCTTCCCTTGGCAGGAGGCACTTCCGTACCTGAGAAGGTCAGATCTTCGAACTTCATCTCCTCTCACAAATACCTGCTGGCTGCTTTCCACGGTGTACAGAACCCGTGTGCTGGGAATGTGTGACTACAGCCCCAGTCTGGATGGGTGCTGGGAAGAGGATTAGCTCTGCATTCAGTTCAGATGTAATCACAAGTATATCAAGTTGTAAAGCATCACAACTTTCACCATTCTAAAAATAAACATGCACAGTTCGTTTCGAGCCGTTTGGCAGCCAAAGGGCTAATATATTAATAACATTAGGCCAACAATAGCCCAGAACAATAACTGCAGAACAATAGATTCTATCACTTCTGAAAATAGCCCTGTTTGGAAAAAAGAAAACATTTTTACAAGAGCCACGAACTAGATGGAGTAGCTTCTTTATAGGTCTCCACAAAGGCTTCATGAAGTGGGACACTGGTGTGATACCTCTGAAATCAGGAGGGAGCTTCTGTGGGTGGGAGACTGGGCTGCATGTTGCTGACTGGGACACACTTAGACCCGGTGGATGCAGTTTGGTCTAGTTTAATGCATGTATTAATTCAAGTTTTAATTTCTTGATCCTGTCTATACTTATGCAATAACTTTCTCTGCAAGTAGATCCATTGATTTGTTCACTTCCCAGCGTGTGGTACCAAGCAGCATGTAAGCAAGTGTGGCTTGTAGCCAACAGCTTGGTATTTCAGCATCAGAACTTGTTGACAAAGAGACTGGATTGTCAAAGACATTAAACTGGAACACAATGTAGTGAGAGAAATAATTGAAACTCCACCGATGGCACAGGATGAGATTCCCTGGTCTTAATCTGAAAATATGAATCCATGCCGGAGACTCAGAGTCAGATTTTTTTTCTTCTTTCTTCATCAGAACAAAAGGAAGAGCAAGTTTATGATTAAAAGTTCTGAAATGTGCAAATAGGATGCAGTGCACGGAGCTGGCCTGACCCCGTGTACCGCTGCAGGAACACCAAGCAGACAAATCCATTAAGGATTTATAGAAACTGCAGTCCTCCTGAGATCTTTTCTGAGACCTGGTTGTTCAGCTCTGAGCACCCACGTAAGGCCAGTGAGCCCCAGCCTCTGGGCACTGCTCAGACATGGGCTGGTTCTCTGCTGGACAAGGCTCTGCTCACCCAGAGAACTTCTGGCAAATTGTCAATACAAGATGAATGCCCCGCCATAAATGAGGCCTTCATATTTAAAGCATGTGTACTTGTGTGTATATGGGGGAGAGGAGAAAATCACGGGACTAATGAGCTATGATTAAGCTCAGAAATAATGGTTTCCTGCTCAAGCACAGAGCTGCGTCTCCTCTTAGCACAACTACCTCATCCCCAATTGTGTCTATTAAAGACAATTACTGCGGGAGACAGATATGTGCAACCAGATGTGGAAACAACGGTCACGTTATGCACAGTGCCATATGCAGCTTAAATTCTTTGGGGCTGAAGAAGTTACATATAAAAAAATTGTCCATGAGCATTTGTGCCCAGAGAAGCAGCTGTCAATGGGGAAATCCCCTTAGCCCACTTTAATCCTACGTTCCACAATCCCCAGGGATTAAACAAATGCACTAACATTATTTACTGTAATGCTCCCTCCCTGGGGGGGCTTCAGTCCGTGAAATCCACTCCAGCATTTGCAAGTTCCAGTTGTGAAATAGGCTGCACGCAAATATTCTATATTTGGTAGCTCACAAGTACTCCTGTAGTTGGGCCCAGAGTGATGAAAGGACAGCAGTCAGGAATCCAGCTCAGAGGCTCCCAGGGAGCGGGCCTGGGCTCAGCCTGGGAGCTCATTTCTCTCTGCACAAGTCCTACAGGGGCACCAGGCACTGCAGTGACTGCTGTGAGGGGACAGCATTTGCAGGACTACACAAGATGCTTTCCTAAAATTAAAGATGCTGCCATAGAATTATTCCTCCCATCTGCAGAGTGCAAGTATGAAATGAGGCTTTAAACACAGCTATGCCAGTAAAGCCTCATGTGCCTTCTGCTTTCCTTTTCCTGTGATGAAATTCATGTCTGGGTACAATCCCTGTGAAATTAGTGACAAGGACTCCACTGATTCAGGTGCAGAATCCTCACAGACCCAATGAGGCTGTGACAGTGCAAACTGCAGGATGCCATCCAACTCTCCTGACCATTTGGGTCCGATTGATGGCCACAGTGCCCAGCAACATCACACAGAAGTTTCAGCCTGGGGCTGCTGAGAACTCTCTGACACAGTTGCAATGCCAGCTGATTGCTCCATCTCTTGCTTGAGCTTCCCGTCTGAGTTTATTATAGCTTCTTTGAGGACAGCAAATGCTAAATTCTATTGTCCTTGCCTTGAATTAATACATAGTTTAAATTCTGCAGCTTAGATGCACTATGTTTGAACTATTGCTGCCATAAATGAGATGGCAAAGCGCAGTCCCAGGGAGCATCTCCCCCAAGAAGCTGCTGCTGGTAGTACAGGGGTGGGTTTGGCCCTGGGTCTTTCAGGCAGCAGCAAACAGTACAGATTTCAAAGGCAACGGAGTTTCACAGGATCACAGAATGGTTGAGGTTGGAAGGGACCTGTGGAGATCATCTGGTCTACCTCCTGCTCAAGCAGGGTCACCTGAAGGTGGCTGCTCAGGACTGCATCTGAACAGCTTTTGAATATCCAAGAATAGAGACTCCACAACCTCCATGGGCAACCCGTTCCAGAGTTGAGTCACCCTCACTTGAAAAAATGCTTCCTCATGTTCAGATGGAGCCTCCTGTGCTTTAGTTTGCACCCTTTGCCTCTTGTCCTGTTTGTCACTGATGCTTTTTACACTGCTGCCATGATGTCTGGGGCTGGACTCTGAAGCCTGGCTTTGTCACCATAAGCAGCAGGCCAGTGGAGCTGTATTTGAGGACTATTAGTTTGAAACTATATTAACCCAACATCTGACTCTGCTCCCATGGTGCTGCATTTACAAACACATAGTTTCATCAGTTCCAATATAATTTTTTTCCAATTTACACCAAAGTCTTAATAAAAGCTATACCCGTGTTCCTTCCCTTCATAGAATCATCAGGGTTGGAAGGGACCTTAAAGATCATCTAGTTCTAATCCCCCTGCCATGGGCAGGGACACCTCCCACTAGATCAGGTTACTCAGAGCCCCATCCAGCCTGGCCTTAAAAATTTCCAGGGATGGGGCTTCCAACAACAACGTACTGCAGCAAACTTCACTCGGTGGTAAATGCAAAAGGGCACTCACATGGACCAGGAGAACCCTGGGCACAAACCTTCCAGGCCTGGGCTCTGAGCCTCTGTTTCTTTCACACAGATTACAGTTGGGAACATGAACAAGCACCTGAGAGAGAAAGAGGGAGAGGAGCAGGGAGACCAGCAGCCCCGTGCTGCTGAGGTTAAACAGACTGTGGAGGAGATTAGAAATCTCCCCTCCATCCTCCTCGCTCCTCCTTCCTGCATGCTTGCAATTCATTTCAGACACGCTGCCTGGCATCTTCTGGGCTTCACAGAGGCAGTTGCTGCCACTCAGAACCACTTTTTCTATTTAAATTCTGTTTTCACAGGCTCCCTTGGGAAATCAAGGCACCGAGCACTGCTCGGCACTACGGCAGCTCGCTGTAAGGACTCCCACTCCTGCTCCTGGGTGCTCACACAGCTCATTCACAAAATCCTGCTGCTGACACTCACGAGGTCCCACCTTGCTCTCAGAGCAGCAGCAGTGGGCTGTGCTGGCACCCTGCTCAGGGAGACACACCGGGATCTATTCATTAGTAGCTAATTATAGACAACAGTAGCATCCTCAGGACTGGACTTTCTAAGAATTGTGACTCCTGTGCCAAAGCAAAACCACAACTGGGGTCCTCACTGATATACTTCACAACTGCTCCTCCCCTCGTGGTTCTAGAGAAGGGGATACCAGTAATTCTGCCCCTTGCATGCAGAACGAGGACACTTTTCTTTTCCTACAGGTGCCATAAATGGAGTTTTCAAGGGGGGCAAAAATTCTTATTTCCTACCTCACTGTCATTTTTTTAAATTACTGAGCACTGCAGCATTCAATGGATTACTCTTCACAAACACGTACCTGCTCCTCCGGCAGAACAAATTGAGTAATTTCTGTTTCTGCTTGAGCCTTCGGCATGCAGACAAAAACATTTTTTATTCATCAGTGGTAAAAGGCTACAGCCATTTGACTTTAAACACAGACATGCTTCTGGGCTCTCTTCCAGGAAGTCTGTGTCACCCAGGCTTTAGATCGATATGTTTGTCTGCAAAGTCACCCTTTTGATCTGTAATTTTTCATTCTGACACAAGAAATGCCTTTTGGTCAAACTTCAGCAGTCCATTAAATTCCAGGCATAATGGAAATGGGAATCACATTGCTGTAGCCATGTGAAGATTTCCACAGTTTGGGGTTTATTTACTCATGGGTTAATTTACTCAGCCATATAGTTGGGAATCAGACAACACTGCAAATACTGTTCTCCTGCCTCATCTAAGATCACGGCCTCCTCCCCAGTTGTTTGTTGGTGGTCTCATCACCACCAGGCACAGCTTTAGAGAATACTTTGTACATTGAGTTGTTTCATTTGCAGGAGACACGATCACAGCTCTGTATTGCAGGAGCATCCTCCCTGCTTGGCTCTGTCCTTTACCCTGTACAAAGGTGGGAACCAGCCTCTGGGACACCAACCCTGATGCCAAGAGCGAGGGCTCTGGTCCCACCAGCACATGGCCCAGCTGGCTCAGCAGGTCACCCCTGGCACACCACGCTCTGTTTGCACAACTCACCACATGTCTCTTCTTTCCAAGTTCAAGGTTTTAGGGCTTGTGTTGTGGGGGGGTTTGCTCCCTTTTTTTTTTTTTTTAATTAAAAAAAAAAAAGGTGTCAGCATCCCATGGAGGGATACCCGAAAAGCAAGAGAGGTGGGAAGAAAATCCAGCACATTATTCATGGGACAAAGCGGGCCTGAACAGCCCTTGGGACAATCCCCTGCCCAGCTCCACACAGCAGGGTCTGAGCAAAGCCTGAGCATGATCTCACTCCTGCTTCTGAACCAGACACGCGGCTCCTTCTGTGCTGCCAACACTCTGGTTTTCAGTTGCTGAAGTTTGACCCTAGGGAGGACACGACAGATGCTCAGGAGAGTTGCAAAGCACTGAAAATGTTGTTATAATCTGAACAAAGAACGTTATGCTTTTAGTCCCTGCTCACATCTTACCTTTCAAAAGCGAGAATTTTCTGTCAGTCTCTTGAAAACACACATAATACACAACTCAGAAATACCGCTGTTACAACTGACTCATTTTTACACTTATTTTAAAGGGGTCATGAAGATGTCTGGAGTCTGAATAACTGGTTTGTCAAACCAGAAAGGTCAGGAAATTCTGTATCTAAACATGGCCAAGACTTCAGCAGTAACACATCTTTTAAGAACATTAATTGTAATGTGTTTTTATTAGGTAATTAAAAGGGGCCTCATTTTAATCCTCATTTAATAACTCCTCAGTTAATAGAGGTGTTATATTCAGAGGGAGGCTGCTCAGTATTTTCTGGAATAAAATCAAAGATCTTAAAGCAACTCAAGTGGGGCACCTAAAAATTTTTGTGTTTTTGGTCAGGAATTGTGTCCAAAAGAAACAACTTTCCCTCACCCACCGAAAAACAAACCAAGAACCACCTCCAGCACAGCTATGATCAGGTCATAAGCACCTTGATTAAAGTTCATTGGCACTTCAGGGCTTTAGCTGTTAAATTAAAGCCCAAATCAAATTTATTGCCCGAGTAAGAAGAGGGGGCCAGGAATCTGGGATGCGAGAGAACACATGACCTGCTTCAACACAACCCTGCTGTGCCAGGAGTGAAGAAGCAGAGACACCAAAGAGAGGAGCAAGGAGAACCAAATCCCCAGTGGAGCCCACACCAGCGAGTCGGGAGGGGAGGGAGCAGCAGGACCAGCTCTCTGTGAGCAGGATGTTTTGTGTGGATTTGGGGTTTAGGCTGGACTTGGCTCACACACAGGGTCAGATGACACCGTCTTGTTAGCATAAGCAGCTCCCTGCTCATTTACATCAGTTGGGGTCTAGCTATTGATCTCCAGCTTTGCTAACAAACTGTCCCATGCTCCTGTCCCAAGCAGAGCACACAGCCGGGTGACAGGGACACGTGTGGGGCCAGACTTTCACATCCTCAGCTCCTGCTGCAAGAATTCCATTATCCAAAGTGACCCGCAGCCCCCACTCCTGCCTGAGTCAGGGCTGTGAGCAGTTTGTCTCCAGCATGCTCAGCCCAGCATCTTGCCCTGGTTTTAACATCACACATGAGCCTGGAGGCACAGCTCCTTTCCTTCTAAAAAGCCAACCAGAACTTTTCAGCAATGACATGCTGCTCCAAAAGCTCTACCTGCTGCAATGTGGTATTTATAGCAAGGCCTCCACCCATTCTTTGCTGTACAGAAACCACCTTCTTGGCTTCTTCTGGACTTTCTCGACTATTAAAACCAACAGGTCATTTTCCAGTCATGCTCTGGGGGTGAGCAGGGGCCTGAATTACACACCAGGACTGTGTTGAGCAAAACCAACAGCCCTAAAAAGACGGTCCCGAACACTAGAAAAAAACCACCCGTGCCCTGGGATCAGTGTGTGTGTAAAGAGCTGGGGAGCCTTGAGGATAACAGCACAAGCAGGAAGGCACACCCAGAACTGTGTGTTACTGAACAGAAAGGATCTGGGCAGGTGAGCTGGTTCCAAGAGGGAAGATGCATAGCAGTAGTTCTGGTACTGAGCTTTCCCATGGGTCCCTCCCCATGGAGCCAGGCAAAATACCTGCCAAGGATCTTCCTCACAAGGCACTGGGGAGTTAGAAGCGAATATTCCAGTTCTGCAGAGACTAAAGTTAAGCAATCACTAAGCTGCCTGGATGTGTTGTGGCCACAGAGAACAGCCAAGCCAGAGCTTTAATGAAATACCTGGTTCTTAGTCCTGGGTTCATGGCACACGTTTGGGCAAGACTCGGGCTTACGGGCAAGCTTGTTTCAGGAAGGACCTCGGTTTCACAATTGGTTTCAACCAGAAACAAACCCACAGAATTCTGAAATTCTCTGCAAAAGCTGCAAGACAGCTTTTGAATCATTAGAAACATTCAGATTTGGCATTCTGATGTGAAACACTGTCAAATTTAAAAAAAAAAAAAAAAAAGGTCAAAATAAGGTGTTTCAAAGCTGGAACTTTCATCCTCAAAAGCCTCCTACAAAGCTGGCAGGGTTTTGACAGCACTGCATTTTCCATGTAAAATTGTGTCTACATTTTTTTTAAACAGGTTCTAAACAGCATTTCCTATTTTTCTATCAAAACGTACCATGGCTTTTTTGTGGCTTTTTAATACAGACTGTACAACCGTTCTGTACAAACCTTCCCAAACACCTCACACACTCCCAACACCTGTCAAGGAAGACAAGCAGCCTCCCACCCAGTCGGTCCCAGGCTTGGTGGGGCACATTAAATAGTCAAACCCTGCTTTTCCTGAGCATCAAAAGAAGCAGCTATTTTTTTTGAAGAGGCTCCTCAGCCTTTCCCAGATATCTGGCTATTTTGCAGTGAAATTACCATCTTATTCACATATTTTAGGCTGTCTGAAAGCAGCAATAGTCAAAGTGATGTTACACAGACCCCGCAGAAATGCCCTTGCTCGTGTGTAAAGCCTCACACAGCTTTGTGTGAACCAAGCAATTGGGGTCAGTCCTGGTGTAAACGGCACAACTGCACCAAGCTTTGCAGAGCTCTATTTGTTTATTCCAGGATTCATCCTCTCTCTACCCCTTAAGGACTCTGTGAGAACGGCACCAAACCCACTTCAGAGTGACAGCGAGAGGGATCATCACTTCCACGCTCACCCAACGCTTCCCCCACAGTGATGCACAGTGCGAGCAGCTTTATTTTAACTAGAGATTCATTGAATTCAGGAATGCAAAAACCACAGAAACACCTCCGGCAAAAGAAGTGTTTTCTGTGCTTCCCTAGCACGGGTGTGACCCACAGGGCACGTCCCCGCTGGGGCGTGGGCGGACCAGGGGAGGTCCCGGGGGCTGCCCCCCGGCCGGACCCCCGCCTTGGCTGCTGCCCAACCCCACCGGCGCCGGAGCATCGCCGCCCAGGCTCCACGGTGGAAACTCCCGGGGGTTTCGGGCCGAGCCTGTTGCCCCGCCCCATGGGGAGAGCAAAAAGCGGCCGCGAACGAGGCGGCCTCCGCGGATTCCCCCGCGGCGGGGCTGCCAGAGCCCCCGCGCTGCCTCGGCAGGCACGGACGGGGTTCGAACCCGCGATCTTCGGTTTACGAGACCGACGCCTTACCACTTGGCCACCGCGCCTGACGGGCTAGCAGCATCCGCGCGCCGCCAGTGGAAGCCAGCGCGGTGCGTGCGCGCGCCCCGGGAGCTCCCGGTGGCGGGACCGGCGGGACCCCCCCCCCTCCCTCCCACTATCCAGGACATCTCCCCCGGGACCATCCCTCCGAGCCTCCCTCTCCCCGCCGAGCCACCGCCGAGCGGGGAGGAGCCGCTGCCCCGCCCGGTTCGTGGTGGTCGCTGCAGTCACGCGCGGGGCGGGGCTCCGGGACCCGCCCAGAACGATGGTTCGGGAGCACCAGGGACCGGAGGGGTGTCGTGCCCCATCGCGTCCCCCGCCGGCTGCCGGAGACCGGTGGCGGGGCCATCCCCCGCCTGCAGAGAGAGGTTCCTTAGAAACACCTTCTCTGCGGAAGCCCCCCGGTGCAGCGCTCCCCTCCAGGACCCCCCCGGCAGAGCCCGGTGGCACCGGCAGCTGGAAAACCCCCGGGATATTACGGATGGACGCGGTTTTTTGTGTCCCGGTGAGCAGCTCCCGAGCTCTCCGGCGGCAGCAGCGCTGCGCATCCCTCCGGAAGCACCGAGCTGCTCGGAGGGGGGACACCCGGCACCTATTTTGTATGAACCCCCCCCTCAGCGAATCTCCCACGTTCCGCCCCGCTGCTCTCCAGAGGCTGCGCTGGCCCCAGTTTTCGGGGGGAGGCTCTCCCCGGACCGGGCAGCGGGAGCGGGCCCTGCCCGCAGCATCCTCCCACACCGGGTTCCCGGGCACGCCGCGGCTCCGGGAGCCGAGCAGCAGCGTTCCCACCCCTTCCCCCGGGACAACCTCAGCCAGCCCCACACGGCTTTGTGTCAGGAAGCACTCCTGACATTCAAACTGGATTTTCACATTTCACTTCAAATCCCATTAACTTCTGTTTACATAGTAAAATCATAGGAGCATAAATCATAAACACAATACTACATTATTAATATTTCCTTATTTCGGTCTCCAGCTACCAAATATTTGGTCTTATGGCTAATGCTTGGTTAAAACCCAAGCCATGAATCAGCTCTCATTTTTATCACCACTAGCTGTAGGGCAGGAGGAAGGAATTGGAAGGATGTGGTTTTGAACCATTATTTAGCTTTGAATTGAAATTTCTCATTCTGGTTTCTAGTTTTCAGCCATTGCTGGGCAGCAGAAAGTAAACTGGAATTTTTTTGGCTTACTGGTATTTTTTGGCTCACATACTCCTGAAAAGCAAACCAAATCAACCAAAAATAAAAAAATCCAGGCACACTTGGTACCTACTACCAATTTGACGTCATACAACCCCTCTTTTTGCTTTATACCTATGAATTTGTAACAAGATCACTCTCTAATCAGCTCGGAGTTACACAACCTTCATTACAAGAGCACACGCCGCATTTGCAATGTGCTCCTTGCACAAATAAATACAACACCTGAGGGCTGAGCAGCTCATTCCAAAGAGCTGCTTTCCTAAGGGTAAGTCCCATTTTTCGGTGTTAATATAAATATTAACATCATCAGAGCTGCACCTTTAACCCACGCTTATGCAGTATTTCCACACATGAAAGCAAACACCTCTGCTGCTGCTTCCCCTGGGCAATCCCCCCCATCATTGCTTTGTGAAGCCAAAGCAGGCAAGGGACAGCCAAGGGGGTTATTTCTCTGTCACACTGGATAAGCGCTCAGGTAGAGCAGAGGATGACTGAAGGACTCAGAGCAACCCTGCCTGCTGACTGCTCAGGTTTTAAACAAAAACCTGAGCACTTTAAAAAAAGCCACACAGCACCCAAGAGGCACAGTGCTTTGTAAAACACAACCTGCAGTGTGCTTGAGTACAATGGGGAAGGAGTGAACTCAGCCTCTCAGCAGCTACACTCCAACTACCTCATGTGGTGTCACAGCCCAGCTCTTCTGCCTCTCTCTTCAGAAACCACCCGTGCAGTCATTGTAAGCCTTATGCAACACACTATTACATCAAAACATTAACTACTTTGTCTGTCAGTGAGCTGAGGCACAAAGGGCTCGGTGCAAGGGAATAGGGTTTAAGCACTATGCCAGAAGACATGCAAGCTTATTTTAAAATCACCATTAACCCAAATAGTTATGGTTATACATCTGGGACAATCCTCAATTTACTAGTCATATGCTCTAACCCCTTTTTTACATCCAAAAAGCTGCTGGCTCCAAGGACAGAACTTACCCCGAGTTATACAAGCTGGCAGAGTCCCTGCTGCACTACGTGGGTCAAAAGACATTGAGAGTGGAGTGACACATCCAGACCCCTGTCTGCCATCAGAGATCTGGAAAAATGCTGTACCATAGGCCATCAAGAACAGCAAATGGAGCAAGGGAAAGCATCAAAGTCACAGCTTTGGGACCTCTGTGCTGAACAGAACGTGTCTGCCAAGAGACACGAGCAGACCAGAGCCTGCCATCAGAGTACAGGAGCTGGCTGGTGTACTCACTTGGTGCTCACATGAGATGTATTTCCTCTTTCTGATTGCTCTCCTTGCCACCATCCAAAGTTTTCAGGAGTCAGAACCCCTGTAATCCATTTCCTACTCTGCTACTGCCTCATTTAACCTCTGGCTTCAAATCTCCTTTCTCTCCGTCCTTCCCCCAAGAAGATAATAGCAAAGTAACAATTACCTCCTAGGGAGTTCTGAGCTTTAATTCCTGGTTGCAGAATGACCCAAGAACAGCATCATTTGTTGATGAAAACTATGACAGACTGTGATGTACATAGTGTTGATGTATTCCTATCCCCAGAGTAACAGCTGATTTACTTCCCAGAGTGTCTTTCTTGCATACCAGTGAGTAATTGATCTAGAAGTAGGTCAGTAGTACAGCATGCTAGCCTGAGCTGCTGAGATTTGGGAACAAAACTGATCCATGTTACTCTGGTGAAGTGGTTTAGCATACACAGTGAGGAGTTCTTTGAGCCTGCTGTTGTAAATCTGAGTGGCTAATATCTTATTGCCATGAGGAATCTAGGAAATGGGAAGCCTCAAAAGGTAGCACACAGGTAAGTTGCTCCATTGAGCTCTGCCTTTGCTCTGATTCTCCCAAATATCTGTACTGAGAGAAAGACTGCCCACATGGGATAATGTAAAAGACATACACCAGGTTTAGGAACTACTGACAGCCAGATCAAAGAAGTTTGCACACTGTTATCACTTGAAGAACACCAAAATGCTTCTTAAAGGAAAACATTTGCCCTGCAAGGCTTGAACTGACCAGTGAAGTTTTTTCAAAATTCCCTTTCCCCCTCTCCCTTGCTTTGAGCCCAGCTCAGGGCACAGACCGTACCACGTTAGACTCCACTTCAGATTTTCAGTAATACATCACAGGCCTGGTTCTCTGGCCTTACACCCTCCATCATCATTCACACAGGTGCAAAACAATCACTGTTTTTACATCAGGAGCACAAGGGACACCTGGCAAAGCAGCAGGCTGAGGGGGGGCAGTAGCTTTTCAGGAGGCAAACTTGAAAACCACTGAATCAGCCATGGAAGCACAGCTGTGAGCAATCTGCACCCTGCAGCCATGTCAGTGCGGGCTTTGCTGGTGTTCCCAGACTAACCTTGATGGTTTCCCTCTGACACTGCCAGGCAGGTAGGACAGGGCACTGAGCTGCACAGGGCGGCTTGAGGAGATGCCTCTGCCCAGGAGTCCACCCAGCACACCACATAAAGGCCCCATTTGCCTCAGTAAGAAGCACCCAGCACCTCCATAGGCTGACTGTGGCTGCCCCTCTATCAGCAGCAGTTTCCCAAGCTAACAGGTCCCTCTTTTCAGTGATGGCGCCCACAGGCACCAGGCCCAGCCCGGCTGCCCCTGAGGCGACCATGCCCACAGTGCCTTCCCCTCACTCCACATGGACTCCTGCACAAAGCAGCCTTGAACCTAAAGAGCTAGTCATTTACTAGGTTATTTTTTTACTCTAAAATAAAGACTAGAGAAGAAGCAAGTGAGTCTGGCATCTCAAACAGGAGAAGATTAAAAAAATTACCTCAGAAGGTTGGTCGAGGTGGCCCCACAGGCACCAGCGCGTCCTCCGCCTTCCCGCCTCACACAGAGCCTGTTCTGGCGGCAAGTCCCGGCCCAAGCCCACACCAGGCTGAGGGGCTCCTTTTGTCCTCGCTGCCTCTGCACCCAAAGGGCCCCAGCTCCCAGCTGCTGCCCAAGGTTTCCCACCACTGCCCCGATCCCTCAGGAGCAAACTCTGCTGTCCTGCTCCTCTGAGCACACCTGGGAACAGGGGCTGCTGGGAGCTTGGCAATGTGAGCCACCTATGGCAGCCCAGCCTCCCCTCAGTCCCCTCCCCAGCACAGGTGAGCAGAGTAAAGCCCTTAACTGCGAACCTCCCCCCTGCAGTGCCCGGGGTGGTCCCTGGGCCCGTGCAAGGTCTGTGCACCAGCACCAGGCTGCCCTGAGATCCCGGCTTCAGGCTGCGCCCTCCCCATGGCCGCTCGCTGCTGCCCAGGACAGGAGTCAGAGCACATGCTCGTTAGCCACACGGGTCAGTAAATAATTACACAGCTTAAAAAGCTGGCTCCAAATCCTGCAAACAGCTCACAGCTGGAGTTGCCATCAGCTGAGGAGTGTGGTGGGTGGAGAGATTAACGGGTCCGTGTTGTGAAGCTTCGGCATTAGGGATCCCACAAAGCTCTTGGGAATGTAACATAGTTGTGGCTGTCAGATAAGGCACATACCGAGACAAACTCATTCCCCAGTGACAAGGGAATATGTGTAACTCAACCCAAGCTCATGAAGCTGGCATTTGGGCAGGGGAGAGCAGAGATGTGACCTCCTCCTTTAAATGAGGTACAGAAATAGGTGGGGACACTGCATGTGCCAGGTAAGGAGGGATATTGAGTCAGTCACCCACTACAGACAATGTTTTAGTCATGCAGGGAAAGCAAATAATTTATTTACATTTCTGATTGTACATTACAGCTACCTGAAAGGATCCACATTAGCGAGGACAGCCTCATTGTCCCCAGAAAGTATTTCAAGAAAATACAGAGAAAATAGTGTAATGGCACATTGAGACAGTACCAACATCACTCCACTTGTGTTGTAAACCACAGAATAAGATTAAAAATAGTCATATGCCACTTTTGCTGGCTACTTTTTTCAGGATTTTTTTCCCAATAACAATGGAGCAAGTGGACTTTGCTCATTTTCATACCAAGCAGCCTTTGAAGTAAAAATTAAAACTACCTCCTTGCTTCTAAGGCAGCTTTATAATCTGTCAAGTGGGTGCCAAATTCAGTTTAAAAAATTCTGCTCCATGAGAATGGAACACATTATTTCATAGATCAAAACTTTGGTTTGGGAGATTTAGGGGATATTGAAGATTTCTTTCTCATGACTTACCACAGTTTATTATCTCACTGTGTCCAGGGGCTGGTGAGTGAGATATTGAGAAACCACAAGGTACGAGAGGGAACAATTCAAGCATCTCACCAGACGAGGGGGTCAACACTCAAGAAATGAAAGCACCAGCTCAGGAAGAGGTTGGTGAGAGGGAAGGACACTTCTAGGACCAGGTCTCTGGTTGCCAGAGTTACCGATGACCCAGTCTCACAAGGCATCTATTTAGCTTCCCAAATGCTGCAGGAAAGTGCCCTGCTACAAACCCCAAGGGAAGGAATTTATTCTGCAGTTACCAAAATGTGAAAAGCAAGACACCCAGTTCCTCATATCTGCAAGAGGAAGATCTCCAGTCATGCAGGTCCAGGGTCTGTCCTTAGGAAAAGCTGCCACAGAAGCTGTGGAGGGAACAGAAGTAATCTAAAGCATTTTACCCTCTCCAAGAAGGAGTCTATGAATTGGAAATGCTATTTCTCTTTCCATTTCAATGAGCAAAGTAAATCACTTGCCCACTCCCACAAAAATAGTCCCAGAAATGAAGTTAACCTGAAATGGGCAATGTGTTCAAATGAGGTTTTGGTCTGGTGCCCATTTCAAGTATAAAAAGCAGCAAATTGGCTTTACTGTGAATAAAACCCATGACTGCCAAGTCAGGACCATAACATTTAGGTAGGTGTTTTATTATTTTGAATTAACCGAAACCAACAAGTGAATAGAATTGGTCTCATAACAACACTAGAACAATAAATCTGGGGAGTGTGTGTGACATTACCTTACAAAAGAGACCAGCCATCGGACATGTTTCTAAAAGAAGACAACTGCTAATTATGTTAAATTTCATTTGCTACGTAATTTAGACCATGACCTAGTGCTTCTAAAAAAACCTGTACAAAATGAGTATTTTTTACATCTCAGAGGCACATGGATACAAATCTGATCTATTTCATATATACACATGTACATTACATGAAAACCAGAGATGATCAAATGAATAAATCGTATATAAAGTGCCCAAAACCAGGAGATAAAATGTGAAAATAAAATGTATCCTCACAACAGAGAAGTAAAAGGCACAAGTACTAAAATACGTAACCATGCAAAAAAATATAAGTACAGTCTGTGCAACAAAGCAAAACAAATGGCTCCCACAACAGATTTTACAGTAATTCCCAAAATATCTCAGTATTTAAACATACTGTCAGTGCAACATTGACTGCCCTGTAGCATGCTGAAGTGTTCACATGATATGAAATTCTTGGTTCCCCTTCTGACTTCCTTTCTCCAAAGCCAGAATAATTGTTAGGGGTAAGGTATAAGATAAAAGGTGGGGTATTTAAGGTCACTGCCCTGGCTGGGTGGCAGGGTAAAAGCAGCTCTCCTGCACCCTTCCCATGCACGTTGTGTCTGCCAGAACAGCCACCCCTGTGTCCTTCCCCAGGGCACAAGGGGCTTCACGGGGTTTGCCAGGGTGAGTGTCACTGTGGTGGGGACACTGACAGCTCAGATGTCACAGCTGCACCCCTGACAACACCTACATAAAAAAGAAACAGATTCTAGGAGTGCGTGTCCCAACCACACAGTAGCAGTCCATGTTTGCCATTGTATGTTTTCATTAGGTTTAAAGTTGCAGTAAAAGGTAATCTCTCTCTACTTATATGTTTGAATACATACTACTCTTGCAGCTCAACAAAACTTTTGAGACTTAAGCCAGTAAATTAAAAAAAAACAGTTTAAGGAACAGAAGGTAGCACTGTCAGCTGGCTCCACACTGTGGCAAGCTCTGGTACAGTGACCCCAGCTGCAGATGTTGCTATCCTGGTGGGCTGTTGTTATCTGCAAGGTTTGCTTGTGAGGCTAAGCTAGGAGGGCTGTGCCTTGAAACCAGTGTGTAAGTACAGAGAGCAACTGGAGGGCCATGCAGAATCAGAACTCACAGAGACATCCCAGTGATCCCTTACCTGCGTGGACTTCAGGCTTATTTACCCTGCACACTTGCCCATCATGAGAATCAACTACAACACTTTATACAGATAAAACACAATCTGTCTTCAGGACTACACAAAAGGCACAAACAGGACTTGCCTAGTATAAAGATTAGGGCAAAATTCTTTGTCTCAGTAGCTAAAGCCATACAGAAGCCAAGAATATCATGTTTGTGCCTCTCACCTGCTCAAAGTGGCTGCCCCAGAGCACCCAGACACTCTGGCAGGGGTCACAGGGGCTGGGGACAGGACCAAGAGTGTACATATGAACAGAAGATAGATTGGGGAAGAATCCCACAAAGAAATAACTCTCTTGTACATCAGAGCAACCTCCGGTGCAGGATTACAGCATCCAGAGCAGACACCTACTGCAACCCTTTGTAAACTAAAGGTACATGCAGAGTTTCATTAAATGAGAAACTCACACATTCCACATGTTCCAATAGCAAACTGCTCCTAGGGTCAGTATTTTCAATTGAAAAATACTGAGAAAACAACCTCGAGGATGCTGCAAAGGAACAAAATGCTGTCAACACCTGAAGTTTAAAATCAGATGTGTTACATCACCTTCATGCCTTCCTGGCAATGTTTCTTGAGTAACAAATGACAGAACAATATGAGCATTGCTGCTTACACCAGAATCAATCCAGAGACTGCTCAGTTAAAGTTTGAGTCAAGTTTTCACTGAAATCAATATAAGCCAAGCCACTGATTTGGCAAGTGTTTGATCAGCTGCTCCTTCCTTCCTTCCTTGGAAAAAATCCCTCAGACCACAACATATAGTATTTGTTTTAAGAGAAAACCACTGTATATTCACTGCCACTAAAGAGGGAAAAAAAGCATTCATTTATTTGTTAATTCTAGTTCTTTGGTTCATCACGTGTCAGTAGCAGTAGGATGTGGACCCTGCTGAAGGGTGACTGATGCAGCAGGACACAGCGGGTGTTTATGTAGCAGCTTCCAAGCCCTCAATGACTAACCAGATTAGGGAGCCTCAGTACTGCAGGCCAAGATCCTCTGGAGAGCAAAGTGGTTCTGCTGAAGTAAATGGAGCATTGGTGCATTCAGACAGCAAAATTATTTGTTGATACACGTATCTTTGAGAATTAATAATGCTGCATTTGACTCCCTACAGAGCTGCCAGAGAAACATCTGAGTTTCTCAAAAGGCCCTGAGGAAAGTTGGCAACAAAAACCTATTAGGTTTTTTCTTTTGAGACTTGCTACAAATTTGCATATTAAAAACTCCTTAAAAATAGATGGGATGGGTACAGTTTGTCACTGTTGTACTTTAAAACATGACGAATTCTCAAGCAGCTTGAGTCTTTAATAGAAGGTGTTCAAAATACTCTTTTGATGTCATGGTAATGTTGAATCAGCATCTGAAACCAGGACTAGGCAGCAGCTGAAGGCTGATGTCTGGAGGGAAGCAGCCAATATAGAAAGAGACTATACTTCAGGTACTCTTAAGTGCAAGTTTTGAAAGAGGTTTTTTTACTGCAATAGCTTGAGTGGGATTAACCAGACCCAGGAGCTTCCAGCCAGGTTTTATCACTGTACAAAAATACCTGCAGTGGTTTGCAACTAGTTTGACCAGAATATCACTTAACTTCTCACAACCTACAGTAGCATGAACTAAGGAGCAGATCAAGATACAGTTACCTTGGATTGTGTTTGCACCCCCAAGGGTTAAACGAGAAGCCTGGTTTTGACACCAGAATGTACTGCATTTGAGTACTGCTGGAATGAGATGACACCACATTTCTGTGTTTGAGGTTATCTACCCAGAGAAGTGAAGCCATTGTTCCCAGTAACCCTGACACAGAGGCAGGCTGTGCTTCCCCAGCTGGCCTGGGAGCACAAAGGGAGCCCACAGTCAAGTAGAACTTATCAGAGAATTGAGACTGAAACAGGTGCCTCCCTATCTGCCACATCTCCTGTCTGCTCTGCCAGTGTCTGGCTGACACCTGATCAAAACACCCACTCTCTGCAATGCTGATATCAGGTTACTCTTCTCCCTGCCCAGTGACCCATCACGTGATCCCTCATTACCACGTTACCTGTGCCTCATAAAACGGGATGACTTCTTTTCTGGGACAGAAAGCTCTCCAGGGCTTGGACTGCAAGAAAAGTTGGCCTAAAATCTGTAGTTACTGTAGTTCCTCAGTCTAAGAATGCAATTGCTAATTAGTATTTTCAGAGGTGGATACCTTAGAGGGAATGTATCTGCCAGTGAAACGCCTCTCCTGCCTCCAACTCACATTATTTGTCAAACACAGCAGATACCCAGATATGTCTGTGAGCAGTAACAGGAGCAGCACCACACCCAGAGCCCCACAGGAGCAGCACTGGAGCTCCTTTATGCAATAAAGCAAAGCTACAGGCATCACCAACGTGGTGGTAAGACAACTCTTCAAATGCCAACACTGGAGCAAGGAAGAGCTTAGAAATGCTAAAGCAGTTGGGTACAGAGCTAAACAAGAAGTCCTAAAAGCCTTCAGCTGGGTACCCTTGGCTAGAATACTGCTGTCAGGAGTCCAGCCAGATTTAGTGACTGTCACTACTAGTGACTATTCACCTCTTACATATAATTACCTGCACGAAAACTTGTCTATCTCTACAGTCATGTCTTCTGTTGACATCCATGGGCTGTGTGCAGCAAGCCAGGCTCTCTGCTTCACCAGTGCTCAGCATAATGGTCAATGGAATCATCCTCAACCTTTGCTGATGCTCTACTCTTAAGGGAAACAGGTTTTAGGTTATTATAATTTTGAAGCTAAGTCCAGTTTACTCAAAAATATTTTGGGGAAAACATTCAGTCACCAGTCTGACCTGCAACAGCTTCACTCACATTTCAATCCACCGCACGAGAGCAGGACAGAGCGTTAACCTTCCAAACAGCATCAGCTCCAGTAGCTGCTGCCTCCTGCAGCCTGTCCCAGCAGGTCAGCAGCAGCCACCTCACAGTCTCCAACAGTTCTCTGTGGCCTACTAAAAGCAAAGTTCTCGGCACAACCCCCAGGCAGCACCACGCAGAGGGATGTGCCATCTCTGAAGTGCAGGTGAAGAGTCCTGTAGGCAGGGAGCTGTAGGCAGCACCAAGCTGGCTTCACTGTTCCTCTCCTACCTCCTGGGTGGCACATCCAGAAGCAGCAGCAGGTGGGGAAGGCGCATGCGTGGGGTGTCCATGGCGCTCCACTTGCTCCTCCACAAATAGAAGCTGCAGCAATTTAGCACAGGACATTTTATACCATCCCCACGTGGCAAAGGAGTAGTCTTTCAATCCCTTCCTCCAGCTCGCCCTAGGAGAGCCTCAGGAAACCAGCCCTGAGACATCACTGCTTGAACACGACTTTCTCCCAGAGCACTGAAGTCCTACAGACATCTCTGTGCACTGGGGGGTTGTGTCCCATAGTTATTCCTCTGGTCCCTTTTGCTTTCCAGTTACTTTATGCCTGCCTAATGTAGATATATAGAAACAAATTGGTTTTATTTTCTTGCCTTCAAGAAAGCCTGATTTCAGCACTTCCCCCCCTTCCCATCACTGAAGGCAAGAGCACAGAGATTGCAGAAAAATATATATATATTTACATCCGTAACTGAATACATGTTTTATGTATTCAAATTCAGGAAAAATGCATCACATATACACACCAAGATACATCAAGAGAATACTAGGGGCAAGACACTGCCAACAGCAAGAAATACACAGAAAAGCACAGTCATTGCTACTGTAACATTCTCCTGGGGTGTGTATTCAAGAGAGGAAACATCTCTATGCATTGGGGAAAGCCAGATACTTGGGCCTATTTTTCTGTGCCAGTTGGTGTGAATTAAAAGTGTGAAATTTTTACTTTAAAAAAAGTGCATGGAATAAAATATTTCTTTTTTGTAGCGTTCAACTATCCAAACAATCCCATAAGCTCCTTATATAAGCTACATTATGAATTAAAAAAGCCCTAGCCCTACAGTACACAGACCCAGCTCAGGAGAACACAGGCACATGTTGAAGTCCACTCCTCTTTAAGGCAGCATTTAAGCACACACTCAACTTTAAAGCTTATGTTCTGTCCTGCTGACTTCTACGAGCAGTCCCAGTGCACATTTAAAGTTAAGCACCTGCACAACTGCTCATCTAAATCAGGACATGTTCCCCACTCAGAGCTTTAGATATGCACGTGTCTACTCAGTCTGGATTGGCAACTTCTGCAAGGCCAAGTTCTTTTTCTTTTTTTTACTGCCCTACAGGTAGATGTCACTCCACATGGAACTCTTCTCCACCACTGTGTCAGGACCCAGCCAGTCCTCTCCACAGCCTGCCCACAAAACACCATCTCAAAGGAGCACAGTGTATCTGGGGTGGGAAAGCAACTGAACATCTAATTTCAACAGCTGCTCCTCCTCCCTCTGAAGTGAGCTATTTCATGCAATTTTTCTTTTTTTTTCTTTTTGTTTTTTTTTTGTTTGTTCCATTTCTTTTTTTGTAAGAACTGGAATGTGTTCCTTCAGTGAGAACATTAAAATTAAAGGTGACGGGAAGGGGCAGGATCCCAGAATTCATCTTAAAGGCCCAGGATAAACCCCTGAAAATAGGGGAACAGATTTGAAAGGCTTCTTTGCCTCAATGCTACAGGGACCCTGGCATAAAAACACACATGCAGACTCACACTGAGAGCAGGCTGGCTCAGAGCATCCCAAAGCAGGCTCCAAAGTGATCTTACATAAAATGCACTTTGTGCTGACAGTGGCAAACAGATGGATGGTGATTTTTCACAAATAGCAATATTCTGCAGTATCTTCCTCTTCTTCCCTTTTACTTTATGTCTTTCCTTTTCCCAAAAGTTCGTTTTGTGTTTGTTTTTTTTTTCTTCTCTCCAATGCGTGGTTTAAGTACTAAAACTAAATCAAATAGGAAATTACACAGCCAGCACCAGTCAGGAACTGAACCTGGGTATGTTAATTGATTTGTGGTACCCAAATTCCTGGAAGAACGAAAGAACAACCCTTGCTCCTAAAGTTAGGGCCACATCCATATGTTTCCATTGTCTTTTTCACCTTTACAACTAGAGGTAGAGTCATTTTGTCCAGTATCTAAAACAGCATGATCCAGTTATATTGTTATTACATTAATATACAGTATCCATCTTATCACAGGTATTGAAAGTGCATGGAAAAAGTCTACCCAAGCCAATTCAATGACAAAGAACAGTGTACCAAACATCATATAAACACACCCGCGCACCCACACTCACACGTAGTGTATATATATATATTTATAGATTCATTTACAGTATCAGAGTGTTGTTTAGATCCAGTGGCATGTGCAGAGATATCAGGCAGTTGCTGCTTTTCCTTCTTGTATTCTCTTCAGTTCTTTATTTCCAAGATAGATGGGTTGTGGTCTAGGATTGCCAAAATTATCTTGTCCATGTACTGTCTCAATCTGTAATTTATCTCTTCCTGTTCTTTAAGGGCTTCCATGAGCTGAAACACAACATTACAAAGTTACTTTTGAAATATTCATAATAATTTACAGAATAGCATAAAATTCTGACAGGTGAGAGCCTAGTGCCTGCTTGTGATAGGTATTCTACCTCTAGCTCCCCTCTGTAGCTGTATGATAAACTATCTGTACATTAAAGATTTTCACTATTGAGAAGGTGGTGAACAGTCATTTGAAACAAATTCCCAATCTAACAAACTGATCCATCCTGCACCTACACCATTTACAGCTTCCTCATCTCAGTGCAAGAGCTTCACGATATTCAACTTTTTTCACATCTACTGAAATCTAAAGCAGAAATCATGTGCATGCTCTCTCTCAAAAAAAATTCTACCAAAACCCCTCAAACCAACACAGCTACATACTCCTCCAGAACAATCCATGGAATATTCTGTTCTGTATTAAATACACATGTTTCACTAGACCCTTGAGCTGTGAGAGTCCTCTCAAACTCTCCAAAGATGAAGATTGCTTTATACTCCACATGTTTCATGTCAGACTGACAAAGCTGCCCAGCAGTGTCAGAGCCCCAGATCCTCCTAAAGCTAACGTGATTTGGGTGTCCATTTTCAACAGCCTTCATAGCAGGTCCATCCTGAATCTGCAGTATCTTACCTTCAGTTTGATTATACCAGAAAAAAGGCACAATGGGAAAAGTCTGTGAGGCCTGTGAGGTTTACCGAGCCTGGGCTGCAGCTGTAGGGCACTTCCCTCCTTTAGAGGGGGAGTGCTGGATATTCCTGCATGAGCCAGAGTCACGACATTCAGAAGGAGAAATAATGATTTTTCTCGACAATAGCAAAAGCCCAATTTGCTTTTACCCAATTAGAGTTCAACAATTAAAGAGCCTTTCTTCACAGTGTTCTGGTTCAGCAAGAAACTTAACTACACACTTCACTGCAAGGGACTGCCCAGGAGCTGACAGGGTCATTCAAGCATAGATTGGGTAAAAAGATCTGTCTCAGAACGACTCTTGAAGAAGAAATGGGAAGTTCTGTCCACAAGAAATAAAGCACACAGGGCAAACAACTCCTTTTAATGCCCTTCATCACTAACATGTATTTTACCCTGGGAGCTCTCACACACCCACTGGTCTGATCTCACAACCTCTCCTGGAGCTTAAAGGAAGCTCTACAGCTTGACTCAGCCCACATACCAATGGGGCTGATAATATCTTCCAAAGCATTACCAGATTATTACTTGCACACTACCTACTTTCTCCAAGAATTCAGCTCTGCTACAGGGAATATATAACTCAAATTTAGATCTAAGTGAGAGCTTGTTACTGAAGTAACTTAGAACTAAATCTGGAACAGAAAGTAAAAACTAGCTATGGTAATTTCAGTATGAAATTAATGTCATATCACAATACTCTGTAAGACAGAAGATGTTAAAATGAATCCATTGTAAAACAGTTCACTGAGACTCTAATAGTTCCAATTTTTTGAGAGACAAGTGGAAGAGTTATATTAAAAGGAGCATCCAAAACCACCGTTAGATTTAAAGCAATCTTCTAACACTCCTGAACTCCTGGCAAAGCAGATTTTTCTGTTGTTCATTTGTCAGCTACAGATAGTTCAACCTTGACAGTTAATTACATTGGAAAACGCATATTTTTGGAGGTAGTACTTGATTTAAAAAGCATATTACCTCATCTCTTGATGCAGAATCAATTTCAGCAGCCAGTGACTGGGCTTTTGTTTGCGTTGCAAAGAGATTTTTAGCTTCATAAAGACTAAGACTTAGAATCTGTCCATTAAGATCATCATTTTGGTCACGAAGTTTCTGATTCTCCTATTTAAGGATGAAAAGACATTGCTTTTAAGTTCTTCCTACAAAGTTTCATTAAAATATAAATAGATTTTTAAAATCACAGGTAGCTTGGGTGACACAGGGTAAGGCTGCAGGCTACCAGCCACCCTCAAACCACCAGTGACAAGTCCCCCTGCCTGGATCACAGGCATTTGCTGTGTGCACAATTTACATCACCTGTGCAATGAAGTCCTAGGCAGATGCAGTGCAGGTCTTGTGCTTGTTATGAGAAGGGGGGGACAAAATCTAAAAGCCACCTGCACTTCTCAAAGCAGCCCTGTACATTTCACATGGACTGAGAGGCCCTTCCCTGCTCACCTGCTTCAGCCGTTTTATTTCATGCTCCATCTCCACTTCTCTGGTTTTGGCATTGAATTCACTCACGCTGGATGAAGAGCTTCTCCCACGTCCAGGACGCTCACATTCTAACTTGTACAGCTGCAAGTGCTCCAGTTCCTTCCGCAAGTCCTCAATGAGCTGTGGGCATGCAAGCAGGACATGTCTCTCCAGCCCCTGCACAACCAGCCCTCCCCAGCAGCAGCCACCTCCCTGCTGCTCCTCTGCACTCTGACAGCAGCTCTGTGAGCCTGGCTGGGGCTGGATAATCCCACAATACAGCCACTTGCTCTTCCGTGGAAGTGCAGGTCACGTAAACTGCTTCAGAGCTGGAAGTGGCCCTGATCTCTAAGCTTCATGTCTGAAAGGTTTAATTCCCCTTGCAAACATAGTAAATGTTAGGGCACACATGCAAGGCTGCAAGTTCTCAAAGCTCTGCAAACCCTTTGGGTCAGGGACTGCCATTTACTAGGTATTCCTGCAGCATTCACTGCCCTGGGGTACCCCTCCCATAGAAACACAATCCAGTGATTCACTGGATGCTGTATTCTCAGTGTCCATTCTTTTCCAGATGGGCTTCCAGGCAGATGAGATGCAATTGCCTGGTCTTACAGCCCTTTTCACACCTACCTCCTGTGTGGCTTCCCTCTCCTTGTTAAATTCTAGTCTGTTCTGCCTCAGCTTGTCCATCATCCTCTTGTACAAATCCATCTCGTCCTTCAGTCGCAAGCTCGTGTCTTCCAGTCGATCTGACATGCGTTGCCTTTCCTAGAATAAGGGGGGAACTTCAGAGCTGGCTTCCAAGTGCATGAGCCTTCTTCAGTTCTACAACCCAAATCTACTGACACAGCTGTTCATGAGCTCAGGGCATTCCTGACACTAAAGGTGACCAATGTTCCAATTCCATTAACAGTCTTATTTAAGGAAGGCAAATTAAAGAAGCTGGGCCAATTGCTGTGTGAGTTTGCTCTTACACAAACCAAGCTGCTGTTAAATTGCTCAAGCACTCAGGAGTTTTGTTACCTCATCTAATCTCTCCGTTTGTGATTTCAGTCGCGTGACAGTGCTTTTCAGCTCACCATTTTCTTCTTCCAGTTGCTGAACCCTGTGTCAATAACAAAAATCTTACAGCAAATGCCTCTTCAAGAATGCAGACAAGCAAAATAGCACGCTCTAAAAAGCCATTTCACTTGCACTTGACAGAACAACCAAATGAGAAAAATCTTTCTAATCTTAGCATTGTTTATCATGAGCTATTGGGTGCTTTTTGT
The DNA here is from genome assembly GCA_013401335.1 of Brachypteracias leptosomus. NCBI lineage: Eukaryota > Metazoa > Chordata > Aves > Coraciiformes > Brachypteraciidae > Brachypteracias > Brachypteracias leptosomus. The sequence goes on along the minus strand of VYZX01007372.1, from coordinate 401,742 downwards.
TTAGTTTTATGGCCAAAAATATACTCAGATTCTTATGCTCCTAATAACAAGTATCTAAAGAGAATTAAGTAGGAAGAAACAAATGCAGACACAAGCATTTGCTACAGCTGGTCACAATTCCCTCCTTGAATCCAAGCCAAATATCCTGCTAAGCTGTCTACATGGGCTGTGTGGATTAAAGCATTAATGTAAAGCATCCTCCAAGCTTTGGGGCATTAGACATGCAACTGCACAACCAGTCTATAGAACTGCTAACCTGTAACCATCTGTGCACTGTCTGGTTGTGAACAGCCTATGTTTACATGCAAAGTGAAAATGAAGACAGGAAGAACTTGGACTCTGTTCTGGGTGGCACCAAGACCTTGTATTTACATTACCTTGTATTTAGCAGTTCGATTTCGGTGCCCTTCTCTTTTTCATACTTGCTATATGCTTCTCTGTGTCTCTTTATCTCGTCTTCCAGGGTCTGTTCTGCTGAAGTTTCTTGGTCTTTCAACAGTTCTTCTAGCTCGTGAACTCTAAGGAAATCAGATCTCATTTCAGTAACAGCTTCACAAGTACTTTAAAAACAAAAAAAGCAAAGCATACAACTTCATTGCCTCTCTTTCCTCCCCATCCCTTTATTTCATTCTACTTTGCAATCTCTCTTGGCATTTAACCTCTCACAATATCTCTCTTGGTACTTAATCTTCCCAATAAACATAGAATTAAGTAGTATCAGTTAATCTGTTATTCTTTCATTCTCAGTCTCAAGAAGCTGGGACTATGACCCAGCCTTCTGCTCTTGCTATGTGCAAGAAAAAACAAACCAGTGGTAACTTCTCTTATAACAGAAGAGGTTGCTCTGTCCAAGACAGTAACATCCTTGTACTAAGGAACTTGCTCAGAAGGACTCTGCTTGCTGAAAATCCAGCAAGGCAGCCCTGTTCCACTTGAACTTCTCAGATGGAGCCTTATTTCATCTGTCAGCATTAAGGCAGAAGACTTAGTTGCATTTTACAGGTAGAGATGTTCCTTCCTTTCAACGTTGTTCCAGCTTTGCTCTGATACAGTAAAGAGAACTGGCTCAGTGCTTTGTTACCTGTGAACCAGCTGCGTGTTCTCCTGTTTCAGTTTGCTCTTCAGGTCACCATTTGTCAGGCTATCATTCTCCAGTTCTGTCACCTTTTTTTCTAGGTATGTTACCTGGAAGGTGAAAAGGATAAGAATTGAGAGTCTGAATCTCTCTTCACACACCTGTGCACTGTTCCTAGCCAACATTTAGCTATGACACCCTTTTTAAAGGGGGCATACTTCCCTGAAAAGCCACCAGAGAAATCAAGCACTGAAATTCTGAGTTCCCCAGACCCTGCAACTTTACTGAGGTGATCAATGCAAACACCCAGTAAAGAAGAACTAACATAATGCCTAGATCTGTACTTGCACACTTCTGGCATTCTTGTGAAGCAAAGTCATCATATTAATGGAACATCACAGACATTTTGAATGAGCTACTTGAGACCACTGGTAACTGTGAGCAAGAGAGCTTTGCCAATTGATGCACGTCCCCACCAGGATTTTGTTGGGTGCATTAACTGCAGCACATGCCCCTTCTCACCTTTTCAGTGATATCATTGTCACAGGAGTCTATACTGTCTCTGAACAGGTCTTCTGTGCTGCCATTACTGCTGCTGAAGTTACTGTTGTGGAAGAGTTGTCTGAAAGATCAGAAGGATGATTATTTTCCTTGGTGAGGATGGAGGAGAAAGAGCCTGGGTGTTGTCTTATAGCTTGGCTTTGCACTTTGAACATGCGATGCTAAAATCTGCAATCTTTTCAGTGACAATTACAACTGTTTGAGCACAAGCCTTACAAGAGGCTGGTGGCTAAACGAAGACATTCCGAGCACAATCAACAGCATTAGTTCTGGGGTTTGAGCTCTTTGTTGCTTTTGATAGGACCTTCACCAGCATTAACACAGTTTAAAAACTACTTGGCCTTCTTGACACTATGTACTGAGTTGTATTTGCCTTACTAGAAATTTAAAATAAGGTCACCACTGTGCACTGGTTGGTACAGGTAATCTAGAAAATTTCATACAGTAAGAACTTGCCTAAAAAACAGAAAAAAAAAAATAAATCAAGTAGTTTGCACTATAGGATAGTGTCAGAATACATAACACTGGAGATAATCTAAAACATTCTCAAAATTTACAGCCCTCCCCAGCCCAGGGCTGGTTCATTCAGTCAAAGGAAGGTCACAATTCTGTATGTCCTTTTTAAAGGGGTGCTCTTGCTTTCCTTTGCATTTTAGCAACAACAAGGCCCACATCATGAGGGTGAAAGAGGCAATAGCTGGACTGCTGGAATAGCAGTATAAAGGAAGAAAAGTTGGCAGACAAGGAAGCAACTATCTGTGTTCTTAACTGAGTTCCTTCCAGTTCAGGGGCCTGCTCCAAGACTAGCAGCAGCTTCTATGTTCTGTAACATCCCTATCCTAATACAGGCCCCTTCCCTTGAAAACTTGTCTTGGCACATTTTTGTTTTTCTAATCTTATTTCTCTTCTCACCCCCATTTATGGAATTGTTACAGCTGATTCCACATGTATTCATCAAAAAGTTGAAGGCTCTTACCTTCCAAAAGCCGTGCTTGATATTTTCCTGTTAGGGCTACAGGGATACAGAAGGAATGATATGAGAATTAAACACTTATTTAATCAGTGTTGGATTCAATCTTTTAATTTAAACTCCAGCTGAATTGCACAATGAAACAAAATGTGGCTTTCTTAGTGAAGTAAGAAAATGATCCTGTGAACAATATTCTTAGGCAACTTAATCAAAAGCTGCAGTTACCAACAATGTGAAGATGAGTAGAGCCACAAATTACTGTGATCATTAATAGGTCAATTTACAAATAGGTTACACTTAGCTGAGATTTGTCAGTTTAAATCAGAGCAAAACTAACATTAGAAACACCACAAAGGGACATTGAGTTAGTGATGGACATTTAACCTCAATTTCCAGTTTTTAGATGATTTTATAAAGTTAGTTTATCCTTCTCCATAACGCTTCCCAGTTCAGCACAGGCACTGAGATGTTGTTCCATTTTTACAGTTGCCTTTTGCAGCCAGACGGGTATTATCTAACTGAAGGACCAGACTCCAGACAACAGCACTAGAATCAAATCAAAATATCCAACTGCATCTCGAGAAGAGGATGTCACATCTCTGTGTGCACAGACACAGCTCAGGGCACTGCTCTCTCTCAGCCTGCTGCACCAGCACCACCCATAAACCCCCCAGAGCCCCAGCCCGTTGTGGTCTGGGTGTTGGCAGACTCCTTGCTTGGGCAGAACATGGTTCATACCAAGTACAATGCTGCTGTGTCATCAAGAAAAGAAGCAGCACAGCGTGCTCTGTGCCAAGGATTATGTTTGCAGATAGGCAGGATTTACATTCAGTTTCTAGGGGGAGCTAGAAACCCACCAAATAATTTCCTTCAAAACCCCCTAGATGGCTGTTGGAAGCACTGGATTCTTTCCAAGTGCTCAGCACAGTTTAGAAGTGGATGGATTGGCAGAGATGGGAACATAAGGAAAAAGCTGAAATTGCAAAGAATCCCCAAAGTAACTTCTGCCATAGGATCCATCATTTTTCCCAGTTCACTTGAGGGAAAAAAAAAAAAATCCCACAGGACTGAAGTACCTCTGCTGACCAATAGCTTTACATAAGGTTATATGCATTAGCTAAGGATCTGTCAGATCACTCTTTCCCACCTGGAGAAAACAGTAGCTAACTGTAGATTTGCACTAAGCAGCACAGCAGACCCTGGGAAAACATCCTGGAAATATCACTCCCACTCTGCAATCAAAGAGCTAATTGATTAAAATATTTGAGTTTATTAATGCTGCTAGTAAGTAGAAAACTACTTACCAGCTAACAAAGAACAGCACTTTGGTTCAGGCTAGATGGTAAGGTCTGAATTTCTAACTGTTTTGTAAGACCACCACATGTGTAAGATAGAGTGGGATACAGGGAAGGAGAGGGCTCCTTCTTCCTCTCTTCCAGCCCCTACCTGGTCCCGTTCCAAGGGAGCATTGCTAAAAGCAGTGCAATAGGCTGCTTACCTGTTTGCTTTCAAGTTTTTCAGCCTGGCTTCCAAATCGTTGAGCAGATTTATCTTTTTGCAGCACTGTGAGCAGTAAACATCCAGCAACTCGCTGTTATAAACATGTCTCATTTTTCGGGGTGTTTGGCCAGCACTGTTTGCAGGAAAGGAGAGATGTTACTGGCTATAGTAACCAACTCACAACAGGTTTTCCTCTCGACTGTGTGTCTGAATCACAGACAAGGGACTTGGTGGAATCACCTCTAACTGCAGCTCATCTAACATAGAGCTGCTGCTGAAGAACATGTCTCAGACCAAGTCTACCTGAGCTGAGGCTTTACAGAGGACATGTCCTGAGTGTCAGAGGACAGAATCAGTTTGGGAGACCAGAAGAACAGCAAAAGGTTTACAGAGTCCATGAGATGCCCACAGCAAAAGCAGCTACATTAGTATGTTCCACCTCAGCAACGTCTCCCTCTCATCTTGCCCCTCTTCCCACTAGAGCCTGGCATGCAACCTGAAGAGTCTTTTCTCCAAGAGAAAGACAGGAAGATGAAAAACATAGTGGTCTGGTAAGAAGAAGTCATACGAACCCCCTCAGATGGTAGGATGGAAGGAATCCTAGAATGAAGAGGAAGGGAGAAGTGGACACAGGTCTGAAGAGGAGATAATAGTAGCTCTTGGCATGATAAAGAGAAAATAAACTCAAATAAAAGAGACCAATAATGGCATGAAGTGCACAAAGCCCCCAGAATGAGAATGGAAAGGGCTGCATAAACCTGAGGAAATAGGGAATGAAGGACACAAGGCATCATCGTGAGGGGCAGCGGAGAGGGGTGCTGGCTCTGCATGCATGACAGAGGTGGCAAGGCTGGACTGCAGAAGTGCTTGAAACAGAGGGTAGCATGTGGGGGTGCATGCGAAACAGAGGGATGCAGAGAGCTTGCCCTGTGCTAGCAGTGAAGCACAAGAACTTCATGTGCTATTGATCCAAGCACACAAATCCTAGAGCACCTTCACGCTCAGCTCCTCCCAACCCTGCTCAGCCACTCCCTTGCTCGGGGAAGGATTTGAAAATCAGCAACTGCCTTGGTCACAGGATTAAGAGCCACAGAGACTGAGGTGACGTGCAGGAGGCTGGTACACTGTAGTGGTATTCCCAGCTCCTAACAGACACCACTTGCCTATGTTCTCCAAGACATTCAAAGTCAATACGGATGCTCGTTTCAAACCAACCCCTGTCCATATAGAGCACATCACCTTACAGGTTAGTGCTGAGGATCTGTAGTATCAGAACACTAAAGAGGAACAGCTCTCTTGCAGGTCTTCTCTCCACAGTATCAGGGCTGGTGCATAGCACTAAACTGGTTTCCAGCTTGCAGCAGATAACTTGCAATACTAGCCCCTAACTGGGAAGTCTACAGTCTGCAATAGAAAAAACTCTACGAGCAAAACAGCCCAGTTATTTCAACAGAAATTATCAGAAACAACATATCTGCTATAGCTCTTATTATTAAATGCAGCCTGTGACTCAGAGGGCAGAAAATGACCTGATAATATTTTGCTTTTAAGGTAAGTCTACGTAACCAGTGTAAATTCTGCTATGGTCACTCATGCTCAGAGAGGAATAAAACTGAAAAACTGTTTGTTAATGAATAAGGAGCAACCTGGAAGACACAGATGAGCCAAGGTCAGAGTAGGCGTTGGTTCTGGTCTCATCATCAGGGCATGGGCTACTGGGAGTAAAATCCACATCATCTCCTTCCCCATAGTCTTCAAACTGTTCTTCATTACTGATCAGAGAGGCGGTGGAATAAGTTGAGAGGTCAGATGCAGCAGAAGGGTTGTGAGGACTTGACCTGAAACAAGAGGTCAAAACATCTCGAAGGCCGACTTTGATAGCATCTCACCTCACATGGAATCTTCCACCTTTACAGCTTGTCCCTCATTTGAAGTTGTAACCCACTTTGTGGTAAAAACTAAAGTGCTAAACACAGCTGATGTGCATTTGACATAGTGCCCTGAAAGACAAGAGCATGAGAATCTACAAACAAGCTACCCGTGAGACAGCTTTGGATCAACATGATCATTAATCTCTAAAGAGTACACCTTGACAATCCTCAGTCACCATTTCCACGTGGTGGCAAAGACTGTTGCTTATGGGACTTCTGCTCTGAATGCAGGAACTGTGCAGATAACTCCAAAAATGCATGGGATAGGGAAAGGAACATGTACAAGCCAGAGGCTGTTGCTCTATTCCACGATCAGAGTTTCCCAGTAATCCCCATAAACTCTCCCACACCGTATGGGTTCCAGCCACTGTCCTTTGTGTGGTCAGAAACAAACTTCAGCTCCTCTCATGCCAGAGAGTCACCAAAGCTACTGATGTGACCTAATGGAGACTGAGTTCCTGCCCTTCCTTCCATCATGACATCAGGTGCCTTTCAGAAGAGATACAGACCACCAGAAAAGGCTGCTTACCAGAGAAGTACCTAAGATAATGCCAAACAAGTAGGGAATGGTAGGAGCCTGTGACCTCAGGGAGAGAGGGCATACAGGTAAATAGATCAGCAGAGCCAGGCACCCCAGGAAAGCAGCTGGCAGAGCAGTTCTGAGCACATCCCATCTAATACAACACAGCAAATTTGTTGCAGAAGGTACACAGAGATTCTCCTGCCCAGAGTTCAGACTACCCCACAGTCACACAGTGCTGTCTGGCAGAGGCAGGTATTTTACACAGGTTTGCTCAGCTCCTACCTCAGTCAGGCATTCAAAGAGACAAGTCAGTAAATTCAAATACAGGTTCTTATAAACAAACTTCTCCCTACAGAAAACGCGCATCTAGGGCCCGAAACACACTCCCCTCGTGAAGCACTGGAGGTGCCTGACACGTTCCTGTTCCTACCCCAAAGCAGAATCCAGTGTCTCTGCAACACAGACAAGGCACTGGTTCCATCTGCTGGGGTAAGTTTTTCACTCCCTTTGCTTCAGTGCACAGTGCTGGTATCTTCACTCTGCTAGCTGAGCCAGGGGACAGTCACTTCCAGCTGAAGTTGTTCTCCAGAAGCCCAACAATATTGCCTCCAAGGTTTCTTTTGAGCCTACCTCGAGCCTCTTAGCCATGCCCTGCACTTTTGGAGAGAGGGAGATTCCTCTTCCCGTAATACTGCACTTGTGAGCTGTAAACAAGAGTGCAACAGAGCTCCTTTGATGGATGGTGCAAGCATTATTTGCATATCCCTTCCCTCCAAAAGCAATTAGCAGAAGAGGAAGCCTGCCAACGTTTCAGTTGTGTGCTCTTTTGTTTCTTCTGTTTTGATGAGATCCATTTATAACCTGCAATTCATTTATCTAATTCACATTAACAGAAATTAGGGCAAGTCAATCCTGGCACACTATTAAAGGATGAAGATCATGAAGATAGGAATACTTACACTAGAAAGACATCAAACTTATCTAACAAAGCTCCTTGGCTGGAAGGTGGATCAGTGACAAGCTCAACACTTCACACTAACATCTATTCACAAAGAGCTGCTGTGCCACAGACATATTGTGTATTGATAAGGTTTTGGGTGACTATGATCTATGTAACTGCAACTGCTGTTTGCATCTCAATGTTGTCATATCAAGTCAGTTTAGGAAGAAGCTCCTCATAACACTTCCACCAGGGATGGAGGCAAATGGCAGGTCCCCAGTTGGGATGATACTTGTCCATAAAATCCACTCTCCAGCATAATACCCCTGGAACATCATCACTTGCCAATGGACTGGAGTTCAGTAGCTAAGCTTCACTTACAGCAGCTATGCCAACAGTCACTGCAGCTGGACCCACCTGGTAATGCTGCTTAGAACTTTTAACTTGCAGTTATTTGTAAGCTTTGCCAAACTTTAAACTGCTTGGGTTGAAACAGTCCATGGTCAGGGTCTATCCTGAACTCATAACCAGCTACAGGCTGGAAACTCTCTGGGAATCACAGAGTCATTTTCACAGGAGGTGCTAAAAGCAGCTGTTTTCCCTTCTAACTGTTTCCTTCTAACGTTTTCTGTTTTCCTTCTAACACTTTCTGAAGGAAGCTTTCAGGTTTGTTCTGTTTGGGTTTTTTAAAAGCTATTTCCTATTCTTCAGAGCAGAACTTCACAGAGGCTGACACACCTGATACACAACCCACCTGCTTCTTCAACAAGCACATATCATGGTTTGGTCAAGATAAAAATCTCTATCATGCCTTTTAACACAAAGCATGAAGCTTCCCAGTGTTTTCTCAGATTTACCAAAGCTGAGGAGGCCTCAGAAGATAAACCAAGATCTACTGGTAGTAGCACAGTAGCTCTAGGCAGTTCCTGCACCCCTAGGAGGAGGGTACAGGATGCACAAGGACTACCCACCCCTTGATAGAGCCTGGATGGCACAGCTGGGAGGAAAGCAGCTCATTCAAACACAGCACAGGTAAAAGTCAGTCACCACAAGGACAGGTGGTGTGAAGAACTGGGAATGGCAAGGCAAGAGGTTAAGTTTGATAAAGAGCTGATGAAAACTGGAATTATCTTGATAAAGTCTCTGACATTGCTTGGGCAAATGGAGGAAGGCCAGATCTCAGCTAGCTGGGAAATTCAGAAGGGTAGAAATGAGGCTGCACAGAGAGCATCTGAGGAGGCCCAGGATAGAGAAGGAGGATTGCCTTAGCCATGATGGAAGCTCAAGAGGCACAGATCAAGATGACAAGCCAAAAATAGGGAAGACAGGGCAGAGGCTTACAAAGCAAGCCCAGCTGAGCTCTGTCCTGTGGTCCTGCATTAACTCAGTTCAAAGCAGGATTAAATCAAGCTGTGTCCTTCCCTGCAGTCAGCTTTTACCAACACCCCCAGGTACACACCTGGGAAGAGTCAAGTTAGGATTAGAGAGACACTCCTGTGTTAACAGCAAGCTATGGTTACACACACACATGCCAGGACACCCTGTTAAACACGACTTACTGTTGCACACTAAAGGTTATGGACAACTAGAAACACACAGAATTAACTTGGTACATGGAGTTGAAAGCAAATCTGCAGAGCCCACATCTCCAGATAAGTAGGTGTACAAAAGCCTAAAGCAGCATTCCCCATATTGCATGGCTTTGCAGGAAGTATTTGTTTTAATTCCAGCGTATAAAGGTTGTGAGAACACAGAAGATCCTGTGTTTGGGGGGGATGCTAATGAAGTGATCCATTCTGCAGAGACCCAACACCTTCATTTCAACACACAACATGCAAGTCCCATCAGTGGTCACAGAACATGCCAGAAGGAGTCAGGGCTAAGGCTGTCTAAGCCATTTAGAGGACCTGGACATCCACCTCCCTTACACTGCAAATGCATATTAAGATTCTAAATCCTTCAGGCATCCTCAGCATCCCGCAGTAGGGGATTAGTCACATAAAGGCTCCTTCCTCCCTGGCCCTTTGGCGCATGCCTCAAAGCAGGGCTGGCACGGGGCAAGACCACCACTCACTTGTCACCAGGCAGAAAGAGGCCACCCAGCACCCCGTCCTTCTCCTCGCTCCGACACACGTCGGAGGCCTCTGAGCTCTGGGCACTCTCGATAGCACTGTCCATGTCTGACTCATGGTGAACCTCCTGCTGGGCCAGAGTCATCGCGTCGTCATCAGCGAAGAGCTCCGGCTCGCTGTAGGCGCTCTCGCTGTCCAGGTAGGCACAGTCCTGGAGTTCACCACCCTGGCAAAAGAAGAATGGGGAGTCAGTTCAGATCACCTTTCAAGGCAGTTAAGAGGATACAGGAGAAGCAATAACCCACTCTCTGGATGTCCTGGTAAGCAAGGATGATACTGAATAGAAGTCAAACCCCCCAAATGCTGACCTGCTTTAGAAAGCCAATTCCTGCAAGCCCCTAAGGCAGCTTGCACCTTCCAGGGGTGCTCAAATACTGTCTCTGACTCCTCACAACGCCCAAGTATAAAATGCAGTCAGTTTTGCCCTAATTTACTATCAGAATGCACTTGAATCACAGAATGTCAGGGGTTGGAAGGGACCTCAAAAGATCATCTAGTCCAACCCCCCTGCTAGAGCAGGATCACCTAGATCAGGTCACACAAAGTGTGTAATACATAACCTCAAAGGTTTATTATAAAAAGAGGCATCCTTTAAAGAAGATAATACATGAAGTCACTGAGAGTCAGTCCTGTGATTAATATTATTGACTAAACAAAAGCAAGGCTAGTAAGTCAAACAGTTTACTCTGTTTTTGAGGATGGGCAAAAATATAAGGTGGGAAAAAAAAAAAAGAGTTGGCAGGTGTTAAAATATTTATGGTAAGTCTTGGTGACAAGCAAAGATATAAGAGTGCAGGAAAAAAAATCCCAAAGCCATCTGTTCCTGCTTCCTGGAACCACACATCCTGATTAAGTATCAACTAAAATAAGATGTCATTCTCATTACTGCAACACTTCGCTCTTGCTGTTCATCCCCTCCCTCCTCTTCTTGCCCCATGAACACACACAATAGCCAAGGCAAGCTGGTTTCTATTCACTTGTCCCTGAGGAACAAATAAAAATTCTTAACTGAAAAAATAAAGCCCAAGATTTAACTCTGTCCTTTGATATGTAGCAATACAATAGTGCTCTGACAATTCCCATCCAGCGTGACACAAATAACTTCTGACTCCAGAGAGAGTCCTGCAAAAGCTCTGACTCAGAGCTCCACTCCAAAGCTCACCTGCAAGCTCCACAGGCAGCCTTACCACTGAACTACTGCCAGCAAGTGAAGACAATCATGTCTTAGTTTACTGGCACAAGTAACAAAGCATTTCATTCAGGAATACACCTCATATTTAGGCCCAGCTGTCATTCCTCCCAGCTCCTTCCTCAGCACTCCCAGGGCACTGGCAGCCTGGCACCCCCGTGGGCACTGGCTGTCCTGGCAAGCACGAGCACTGGGATGCTGGCACGGTGGCACCACTGGCACCAGCACAGCTTCAGATCAGCCCCAAAGCCTCTGGACACTCCTGTGCTAGAGCCACAGAGGTTTACATTTCATGTTGCAGAACTAGTTATACTCTGTGCTGATGAAACCAATTTTCTCAGTGCCTTTTTCACCTCAACATGAGAAGAATCAATCAGAAGCTGCAGCTTTTTAAGATTTGCAAAAACTGCTCCTAGAAATGCAGGTCCCACTCTCCATTTTTTCCAGAAATACCAATTTATGTGACTATGAAAACTCCTAGGTTAATGAATGATCACCCAAGGAGTCAAAAGGGACAGCTTTACCTGCAGTGTTTGGATCTCTAGGTACATACCCAGAGCAGGTATCTGGATGCTCTTCTAGCTGAGCTTTCAATAGGTCTTCCAGATACACAAGTAATACCAGTAAGACACTTCAGCACCACACAATAAGCAGCACACATGTACATGCCTTCTCCTGTGTCAGCCTTATTAAGCCTGAAATTTTCCCTAGGTACCACTCCAGGAGACATCCAAAAAAATTTATCTTTGGTCAGTGCCATGTAGTATTTACTGAAGCCACACTGCCTCAAGCAATCCAATTTACAGCTCTGAGCCACAGCACCTTCAGCACGGCCACAACCCCCCCATCTGCAGAGAGCTGAGCAGCCAGAGTCTGTCCTGGTTCTTCTATAGCCCCAGGTTCCTCAGCACATCTTCTGACCTGCACCTTGCATCCTCACAAGCAAGTAGGAGCAACAACACCATTGCTTCTTACAAAGCACCTTGGGATCTACAAATAGCACAAGCAATAAGACCTTTGTGGTAGGCGTTGAAAAAGCAAAGATTGTTAAGAGCAATTAAGATGTTTTCAGAAGTATCCAGGAGTGTTTGTTTATCTAACATTTCCCCAATGTTTCCTCCTGCCTGCTCAGCCCCACAGGCACAGAGCTGCTGGTTCTCTTAAGAAGTTAAATGCAATAAAGCCCTGGCTGCAGTTATGGAATGGCTCCAGCTGGTAACACTTGGGATCCAGGAGGGACAGAGAGAGACACGGAGCACACAGCAGATCCCTCAAGTAGGAGCTCACAAATCAAGGGAGGAAAGGAAGAAATGGCTCCTGCAGAGCCCTGCCTCCCAATTAGCATGGATTTTTCAAGACCTGGAGAAGTCTCTGCTTAAGCAAGTTTTTACAGCAGGAAAATCTCACTGGTATTAAACAAATTAACACAAGAAAGTAAAGGTCAAAAAGATCATGAAAGACTCCCTTTTTGTTCCCCACAGGTAACATCACACATTTGCTGCTTCTAATAATAGCAGCATAGACACTCTTTAAAATAAGTCCATTAGCAATTAAATGTGCAGTGTCATCTCTAAAGGCTAAGGGCTCACTTTTCTGTCCTGTCACTTTCTGGCAACCTAATCTTCACTTGTATGAGAGTCCTGAGCTACAGCTACAGCACAGCCTGAGCTGTGCCCATGCTGGTCAGTGCCCTGGATTCTGCTTTGAAGTGTAATTGCTCTGCCCCCAAACTTTCACTTCTAAGCCCCACAAAAAAAAAAAGAAATGAGCTTTTGAAGGCGATGACCCATCATAAGCCTGAACACCTGCTTTACAACTTCTGAAATGTCTCACTGCAAGACTTGGAACCCCTCCTGGAAGCTGGTTCTCCCTTTTGCTCCCATCCTCGAGTTGTGGGAAGCTCAGGGACTGATGGGGACTGGGGTAAATGAAGAACATGGGCCAGCCAAGCTCCTTTGAGGAGCTCCCCCTCAGCTGCTCCCTCCCCACAGGGAAGGTGGACACCACCATGGTCTGGGCTGCCAGCTCCCCTCTTCTCTGCAAATCTGGCACCTATCCACAGACCCACACAAACCAAGTGGATGTTTCAGAAACGTCTCAGCTGCTCTTCTGAGTACTTGTCACCCATATCACACACTGGAGACCCCAGCCCTTTCACAGCAAGCAGCACAGCAAACAATCCTGCCAAGGAGGCCCAGCTCCAGCAGCTGCATCAGCTGCTTATCCGTGCCTTTAAGTGCCCCAGGTCCACCTCCAATCAGTGCTAGAGATCACTGTTTCAGCAAGAAAACAGAAACCAGACCATGACAGCCACTGCTGAAGCCTGCATGGCTGTTTTCTGGGGGTAGGAGCTACATGCTTAGCTATAAGTTTTAAGAGCTTTGGGGTGGGGAATCCCTGCACCCTTAAAACCACAGTGTTTCCAGGCACAGGAATGCCCCTGACGTGCAGCACAGAAATCCTGTAGCACATGGGACTTGGGTAACACCATCAAGGTGTTTCTTCAGCTCCCTTGCCGAAACCAGTCTTCAGTGCAACTGTCACAATTACACATTTAATGAAAATTTTTCCTCCCATGGCCTGAATAGCCAGTGGAAGAAAACAAAGCACCTTTAGAACAACTAATACACGTTAAGAAAGCGACTACAATAAGTCAGAACTAGGACATGTTGCTAATAAACAATATACAGGCATCCACACCTTACTGACTAAAGCTGTAAGATATTTGAAGCTGTAATTGTTCAGTGATCACAATTTCTCACAGGACCATACTTTCCACAATGCCATCTAGCACATGTCGCCTACAGACCACACCTAAGGAAATTAAACACCTTAAAAAAAAAAAGAAAAAGAAAAAGAAAAAGGCTGGTTGTACAGTTAAGCTCTCAAATTATTCCTTCATAGTTTAGGTATCCACAGTACTTCATGTACTAAATTAGAGGTTGGCAAGAACAAGTGTTATTCAGGTAGCCTTTAAAGAGCTAGCCTGGGTTTAAACAGTATGTTAAAGATCAGGAGACACTTCTATCCTGAGTCATTTGTTTTCAGTGCAGGTGCCATTAGCCGAAACCAGTAAGAGAAGGAGGTTCTGCCAACCTGAATATGAATCACTGTGCTTCCCACCCTGCTAGGCAGTTCCCTCCTTTGTTGGGTGAGTCAAAAGAGATGAAGTTGCTGCTTATCACCTTGAAAGATTCACATGAAAAAAACCCAACAATGAACGTTCAAATACCAGCAACACAACATAGCTGCGGGTAGCTTGAAAGCAGTAAGTACTTTGCACTTTATCTCATCGGATGCTCAAGATAACTCCAAGTGCTTCACAGGCAGCCGGCCAGAGGCTTGTGGAGCAACTGTTGAATATTCAGGAACAGTTTGCTCTATAGAAGCACCTGCTGCCCAAAGATCCAAGGCCACTTCACACAAACTAATGAATACCCTTCCTCGAAAGAGGCAATTGTGTGGCTGCATTGCAGCCAGCTGAGTAAGCCCAGCCTGCCTTTGCACAGCCACCCCAAACAGAAGCAGGAGCCAGAAGACAGAGATTCCCATGGATTCCTCCTGATCCTCCTGGGTCAGGCAAGTGGTGTCAGCATTAGGTGGGTATGGGAACACAGCCCTGCAGTGACCTGGCTGGGCTTTCCCAGGTTGGAAGCAATCCCTAAAACACGCAGATAAAGCAGCTGAAAGCTGACAGACAGGCTACATGACATGCCCACATCAATACATTCATGCTGAAGAGTGAGCCTAGTTAAAATTCACTCCCATCACAGCCAAATCACCAGGACCCCTGACATTCAGACAGCCTCTCAGTATGCCAGAGGAGACAGGGAAGAAGAGAGGATCCAAATCTCCCACCACTGGGCAACTGGATGAGCAAGAGCTGGAACTACCACACGCAACCAGAACCAAGAGGTGCCCCATGCATGTCAGCCAGGGCTCTTCCCTCTCCAGGACCACGGCCTTGACCTGCCCCTATCTGACAAGCTGTGCAACAGATCCACGGTTCAGTCCCTGCACCCTCCCCATCCAGTTTCTTCCCAGTAAAAGTGCAAGAAAAGTCTCCTCACCACCAGGGGAAGGGAAGAGGTGCCACGTGGAGGTGTTCCAGGCTCGGCGGTCTCAGCTGAAATGTTTCCTACTGTTGCACAACCACCAGTGAGAAAACCCAGGCTCCCTCCTCTTTATTTAAGCAGCCACTGCATCGGATGGCAAGCACCCTCTTAATTACTGGGTAACAAAGGAGGGTGTGAAGCATTTCTCACCCATGTGTTACAGAAACAAGCCACTCCTCTACAAACATTTGCATATTCACCCAGAGGGCTAGGAACTTTTTTTTTAAAGCACGGATTCTCCCCCAACATATTTCCTTTCCTTTCCAGCTGCCAGCAGAAGTGAGGAGACTCTGATCTACCCTTTGATCTGACGGGGAACAGGAGAAACTACACAAAAGGAGAATGCAGAGACCACGAGGAAGCTGAGTAACTCCAGCTCTGTCCTATGCAGCAGGGGCAAGGCAGAGCAGGAGCTCCATGATTCCAGGTAGGCTGATGGGAGGGAGGAGGCACAGAAGCTGCTTCCATCTCCTGCTGCAGCACTGAAGAACATCAAATCTCCCCCACATGGCTAGGAGTTTAAAAATCCGAGTTCAGGATCAGTGTGCAGAGCACGGTTATTTTATTAAGCTGTTCAAATAAGGAGCTATTTTAGGGCCTCAAGTTAGTTTGTTCAGTGCAATAGCTTTCTCTGGTTACTCAAATCTAATATTTGAGGCTCAGTTTAAGGCAAAGCTTCACATACTGCTGGGGATATTGGAAGGGATTTCTAGGGGCAAGTTTATTCCTAAGATCCAAATCTAGGATCAAATGCTGGACAGCATCCTGGGAAGCTGGCGAAGAGTCCCCAGACAGAGGACAGGCCGTGCCTGTGCCTGCACCACCAGCCTCCTTTCCTTCTCAAGGTAACGTCTGTAGCTCCTACAACGTGCAACTCAAGGACAACAGGTTTTGACTGGAAGACCAAGCTCCAGCTTCCGGGCTGCTCCTGCTGAACCACACGGGCAGAGGGCAGGGAGGTTCTGAAAGGCTGCTTTGTGCTCTGGATGGGCAGTTGAGAGTGACGTGCCTCTGCCTTCCCCAAGGCAGAGCAGAGCAGCCGGAGCCAGCCGGGGATCGGCGGGAGTCAGGAGTGTTTACAGCCGCTACCTGTCACTTTAATTGGCCGTAATGGACATGCCAGACCTCGGCATGCACAGGGGCCAGATCCAAGCTCTCCTTTTCACAGGTCATCGCTTATGCTCTCAAAGTTTTAACATTAAAAGACTTTAGCAGACTGCTAATTTGATCCTCTAAAGAAAGTTAAACAACAAAAAAAAGGCTCTTTCCCATTCCCATTACTTTGAAGTCGCGTCCCATCGCTCCCTGGGCTGCTTCCCACTACTGGGGTGTCAGACGCTCATCAGCCATCACTGGAGGCTCAAAGCAAGGAGAATTCCTCTGCAGAAGAAAAAAAACCCATCCTAGTTTGCAGTGGTAGGAACAAAAGTATACTCTCTTTAACCTCCAGCATGGACAAGGCTGGCAAATCAACCACCAAGCTCAGAATAAAACCCCCCAGATTGTTTGGCACTTTGTTCCAACACTGATCAGGACACTTTCAGCTCTGAGCTGCAAGACAGTTTCCATTCTCTTTCACACACCTATAAAAAGATGTAAAGTGGCACGATGCTGGTATACCATGAGGATGTCACAAATGTCACTCAGGAATTCCTAAAGTGTCCACTCCAGTACGAGCAGGAACAAAACCTGATTATCTGAAAAAGTCTCTGGTAAGATTTCTAGACTGGTTATTTTTGACTATGCCAGCTGCAAGACCTCTGAAGACTGGTACCATGGCCCTTCCCATGCAGCAAGCTGCTGGGACAGCCCACAGCAGGTACCCTCCTGCCACCCATTCCTCCAGGGCAGGGCACCCAGGTCAGGCAGCTCTGTGCTGACATGAGCTCTGGTCAACCCAGCATCGCCTCTGCAGCATGCTCATCGTCTGTGCTGCAGCTCTTGGTTTAAAAAAGTTGGTATACAACTACAAAAAAATTATTCATGGCATTTGCCTAAAAAGATCTGCAGAGCAGATAATAAATGTGACATAATTAACCCTCTTGAGAAGCCTTTGCCTTGAGATGAGACATTCTCTTTCTATTTTTAAAGTCAGAACAGCAGCATCATGGAGGGAGGACAGAAAATGTCAACGTCTTAGCAGGGATCTGCCCCTGTTAAACCTGCCCCTCTGGGCAATGGGCCCAGTGAAGGGAGCTCCAGTCCCTCGTGGGCAGGGGCATTCACTGTTACATTGGTGTGGGCAGCTGGTGACAACTACGAGCTCTGCTATGCCCTGGGCACCATCCGGACAGTGTGGGCCAGATGTCACAATGTTCCTGGTGCCCAGGAAACACAGAGCTGCAGTTCATGGTTAGAGGCACTCCAAAGACACTCCAGTACAGACCAGCCTTAAGACTACGGGTCAGAGATCAGGCCAGATCACGTTATTTTGAAGCAATCCTACAAGTGAACCTACACCATGTCAAAGAGAGCTAGAGGCTGCTTACAAAGTCTTTATCTTAAGCCTAAGGCACAGTCCAGTGCTTGCTTCTCAGGTCAGGTCCTTATTTGACCAAGTCTGTAAGTTACAAAGTGCTCTTTGCAACTGGTGTTTGCTGCTCAGGAGACAGCTGAGCTCACACACCAACTTGTTTTCCTTGAGAAGCCTCAAGGTCACCCAGGCCAGTACTCAGTAAATAGCAAAAAACTTAGAAAGTTAAACAACGTGGGTGCTGCAAGCACGTGGGTGAAGAGCTCCTTGAGTAGACTTAGAGCAGCTCCAACCCAAGGTTGGGTGAGGAGGAAGGTACTCCTGGTACCCTCACCAAACAGTGTGGAGAACAGAAGAAACTGTCCCAGGCAGGAACAGTTCTGCTTGTGTCTAAGCTAATTATTTACAGGAGCCCTGGTCAAACTCCCTTCCCCCAAAGAATCTGGAAACAGTAATATTTGCATTTCTTTTCTATGCTACTGCAAATCTGGCTTCCAGCAAACACAAGGAAATAAAGACAGTTAACAAGAACAACAAAAATAACAAAGAAAACAAGAATTTTGCCTCACAAATCATATTTCTGACTTCCCACCCACCCAGGTTAGATTACACTGCAGTCTCCAGAGGGGAGGAATGGTTGGAGATTGGGAGCAATTTCAGACCCCGAGAGGTAGAGAAACATCTCGAGTTTCCCCAGCACAGTAAGAAATCCAGCCATGCTTGATGAGTAGTTTTCGTTGGCAAGCAGAGGGAAGGCATTAAGGATGTGGCTTTGCTCTAGCTTACACAGAAACACTTCCCAGAGCTCGTTGGTCAGTCTGAATGCAGACAAGCCTAAAAACTAATTTACTTCATGTTTAAGAAATATTGAAGTAGCTCTGATGAGCTTTTTATTAGGAGGAGGAAGGAGCTCCAGGACTGTGGCTGTTCATCAGCTGGTGGCTGGGCAAAGCACAGGTTAAGGTGCCTCTGCTGCAGGAATAACTGGAGTTGCAGCCTGTATCCAGTAAAGTCTGCAAGCACTGATTTTCTTGAAATGTTCAGTTTTATAAAAGAGATTTTATTTATTTTTAAAGGAAGGCTCTCACATACCTGCTCTTTTATTTTCTTACAATGAAGTGAACGCTCTTAATTGTGGCAAGGCTGCCAAGCACATCATAGCACTCAACACATGACAAACACAAATTAAGAACCCAGCGATCATAAACTCTGGCACAGCCAACAAACTGTGGTTTTTCACTTATATGGAAAAATACAAAACATGGCTTATGTGAGAGTTTACAGCTATGCGTGGGCAGCAGATGCTTCTACCCTTGAACCTGCACAGACAAAACAGATAGGGACCAAGTAGAAATCATTCATAACAACATTAGTTTGCACGCTGGAAACAAGATTCACAGCAGAGGCATATCCAGAGAGCCCTTCTCCTGAGCAGTATGAGCTGCCCCACAGTGCCCAAAGCACCATTCCTGTTGTCAGGAAGCACTTACAGAGCCTGTCTTACATTCAATTCAGATGATCAACCTAAATGACTACAGAAAGAACAAAAAGAATTACCTTATTATTCTGCAATTCAGAATTTAAGGGGTCTGCTACCCAAACACGGCGAGCATTTGATAATGTTAATGTTTGGATAATGGTTAATTCAGTAGCAACCCATGATTAGTTGTATAACCATTTAAAATACTTCACCAGGACACCGTATTCTGAGGACTGAAAGAGTTAAGATCAAAGTATGCTCAACACATGTAACAGGGCTGGTTAATCAATAACTGCAGCAAAGCTGTTCCCTGCCCCTTGCTATTTTGGCATGGGAAGTGTTTTTTTTGCAGCCTTTGCACATGGGTAAGATCCCCCAGCCACTGTGGTGCTAAGAGCCCTGACAAGGCAACCACAGCTGAGAAACATCTGCACCTCAGGTGGCTTCTGGGAGACTTGCTGCTGGTTGCAGTAATTTTTCAAATAACAAAGCTAAAAGAAGCTCATTAAAAGAGGTTTTAAAACTGCTTGAAGGTTACCACATCTAGCATCAGGAGCAGCTCAAGCTCCTCTCAGTCTGGGCTCAGATGCTGCCAAAGAGCCAGCAGAAATTCCACTACCCAGTTGTGAATTAAAATTCCACACCATGGCACGTATCTGGTGGGGAAACCATGTTATTCCTCCCTCCCTAAAAATCAGAATCACAGGCAGAAAAATCACTCTCATAGCTAACAAGTTCACACTTCATTTCTTACTGGGAACCAAGAAATGATTAGGGAAGGGCAATCCAGGCCCATCACTGGGGAGTAACCCCACACTCAGCACATCATCTGACTGGAGTAAGGCTATTCTGAACAGGAGCAGCTATGATAGCACATCAAAAAGGATCTAAAGAATCACAGGTAATGCTGGTATAAGGGCTTGAATATGGGCACCATGAAGTCCACAGTCAGGGCGCCTATTTCAGAAGCATTCTCTCATCAATCCCTCCTCCTTCAAATAACATGAGGATAAACTATTACCTGTGCCCCCAAAAGCAACTAACTTTATAAATCTGCCAGAACAAATGAAGATTATTGCTACTATCAAAGCAGCAACATTAAACTGCCTCCCAAGACTCAGCACAAGCACCGCACAGAGCGAGGACACATCTCCCTGCCCCAGGATCTCTGCCACAGGACACTCTGTGTGACAGAAAAGCACAATTGCTCGTCTCCTTTTCAGAGACACGCCAAAAACTCCAGACCAAGAACTGTGAACATCTCCTGTGCTTCCACCACTGAAAGGTTCAGAGGAAGAGCTCTGCTGGGAACTGCTTTCTTATGCTGCCAAGCACACATAACACAGGCCAAACTACTCGGGTCATCAGAGGCAGGACCACTTCACCTCCTGCATTAGGGCCACACGGGTCCCCCATGAGGGTTACACACGAGATGTGCAGCTACAGAACAGGCTGTCATGACAGCCACACTCTAACCGCAAATCATTTTTTCCTGGCTATGTCACCAGCATCCCAGAGCCAGCAAATGCATTCAGAACCACAGTTGGGTATTAGAAACATTCAACAATAAGTAATGGCAATCCAAACACATCACCAGTGCCACAGAAAATAATTACAGCACAAGCCCCATGCTTGCATTTGCCCTTAAAAAGTACTTTTTTTCTCCTCTTCCCCTTTTAAAGATATAAAGCCCAGACACTCGGGCATCTCCAGGTGACAGACCCATGGCTCAGCTTGTGCTGAGGGGGTGTCTCCCCTTCTCCCCCAACACCCCCACCTCACCACACACACCTACCAGCACAGAAAAACACACTTTTTGCATTTTTTTCCCCCACCTTAGACCTCTCCGAGACCTTCTCACTTCCACAGCGAGTCCAACCCATGACTCCGGCCTTAAAAACCCCTCCCTTGGCAAACAAGAAAGCAAAAGAACCACCCAACCCGGGCACGGTTTCGCTGTACCTTATGTCCTGCCTTCCCAACCTGCTCCGTGCAACGCAGATACAGCAGTAAAAAGCTCAGAGATGCTCTTCTCCGAGCACCCCCAACCTTGCACCCACCATCCCCCTTCGCTCACGCCGCAGCCCCCGACGCGGGGTCCCGCTCTGGCCCTGGAGGGGACCAGAGCGGGACCCGCGTCGGGGGCTGCAGCGTGGAAATCCCCCTCCCAACCCCACAAAACTTCCTCCTTACCCCGCACGGAGCTCGCTTGCTGTTCCCGGGCTGCCCGTACCTAGGACGGTGCCGTCCCCGCATCCCGGCCCCGCCCGCACAAGGGGAGGGAAGCGGCGGCGCGTCCCCGCCCCGCGGTTGCCAAGCGACCGGGGAGAAGGAGGGGTGGGGGATGTAGGCGCTCGGAACCCGGGGTTCCGTGACGTCAGAGAGCGTGGGAAGGGGGGTGTGGGGGTGTCGGACTTCCCCTGGGTGGGGAATGTCCCCCTCGGATGGGGTTGGGGTTTGTTGTTTGCTCGTCCTGCCGTGGGTGGGGTGAGGGAGATGTTTTCCCGACCCCGCTGGTGGGTTTTGTTGAAATTTTACATAAATTTGCTCAAAATGATCTTTAGAATCATAGAATTGTCAGTGTTGGAAGGGACCTTAAAGATCATCTAGTTCCAACCCCCCTGCCATGGGCAGGGACACCTCCCACTAGATCAGGTTGCTCAGAGCCAGGGCTGGGGCTTCCACCACCTCTCTGGGCAACCTGTGCCAGTGTCTCACCACCCTCATGGTGAAGAACTTCTTCCTAATGTCTAATTTGAATCTACCCACCTCCTGTTTTGGTGCTACCACTACCCAACATCCTAAAAAGTCCCTCCCCAGCTTTCTCGTAGGCCCCCTGAAGATACTGGAAGGCCACAATAAGGTCTCCTCGGAGCCTTCTCTTCTCCAGACTGAGTAACTCCAACCAATCTTTAGGAACTGGTAGAAGAGGAACTTGCTTTGGGTTCCAGAGAAGTTAAATTGGAGAATTGTTTAGGTTGGAAAAGACCTTTAAGATCAAGTCCAATTGTTAACCCAGTACTGCCAAGTTCACCACTAAACCATGTCATAAAGCACCACGTCTACATGCTCTCAAAGAGCTGCCATCAGAGGAAAACCAGAGGAAATGCAGCTTAAAATTTGAGTAATTATGTGTGTGTATATATATATATATACATACATCTATCTAAATCTAGGGCAGCCAGAGACCTGTTCAGAAACGGCATGGTCAGAAGGAAGAGGTCACCAAGCAGATCTGGGTGAGGGCAGGTAAAGCATCACCTCCATCCTGGGCAGGTGCACCCACCAGTCTCTTGTCCCCTGTTTCAGGGGCAACCAGCCCCTTCCAGAGGGTGGTGAGTCTGCACAGAGCGAAGGTAGACGGGGCCTCCAAGGGCAGCGGGGATATTGGGTCCCTGGATGAAGACAGTCTCTGGGGACATCAGGGTGCACTGGGGACAACCTTGCCTGCCTGGTGTGCCCTCACTCCTACAACTGGGTGATGATAAAACACATGCATGGCCTCCTCGTGATGATAGTTCCAGTCTGGAACACCCCCAGTTTGCCCACAAAGCACATCAGATCCTGTTAGGAAGTGATGTCTGTTTTGTCCTTGATTTTAATCCCTTCAGCTACAAGATAAAGAAAAGCAAAACAATAAGGCTGAGAACACCAGAACACTCACAGTGACTTCGTTATTTTAAATTCACTTCACTTCTTAGAAGTTGTGTAACTTCCTTTTTCACAAGGCCTAGGAAGAATTGTGTTTGCTGTGCTAATGAATAATTAAAGAAATAAAATCTGTTTCTGTGGCTTTGCAGTAGAGGACTCAAAGGCAGAGGGTGGTATTCAAACAAGTATCTTCTGCAAAACTCCTATCCAGGAGCCAAACCCTGCCCTTACTGACTGACAGTTTTCACTGGAGTGTTACACATGGAAGGAAACACCGTCCTGCAGGATTCAGCCAACAGACAAGCACCTCCCTCCCAACCATAATGGCACCAAAATACTTGGAAAAGGAAAGAATCCCCAGTCATTACCCTGTCATTGGATACAGCCATATTGCAGAACCTGTTTTCAAAGTTAACTTTCAGTATTTCAAAAGAGTTACGTAAAGCTGCTCATGGTGTCCTTCAGTAACTGTGCTCACATACGGGCTTACAGACACACCGATTTAAAGATCACTTAAGTACTTTATACTTCTATCTTCAAATCTTTTGGACCTTACTGTGTCCAAAGACAGGGTGTTTTCCAAAGAGGAGGGAGGCCCAGGGGTTACTTGGAGCAGAGGATAAGGAAATGACAAGAAAACAGACCAAAGAGGACAGCGACAAGCCCACTGGTCCACACTTCACTCAAACCCATCTCCCAGCTTAACATCGCATGTCCCAGGTATGGCCTGAGCCTGCCCTCACTGTTACCATGACCAGTGACTTCTAAATGTAAAATATTGTTGTTCAAAAGCAAAAGAGAAGAGAAAAGAAAAAGAAATTCATTAGCCTTGATTCTTCTATGCAAAGCGTAAAGGAATTCATTGAACTTGACCCCTTACCCAGTTCACTGAAAGAAAATGAAAAGAATTCCCTCCCTGCTGAACAGAGCAGCCTTAGAAGGGTGGGGGATGCCTCAGGTTTAGTGTCATAAAGTGTAACAGCAACAGATGAAAGCAAAGTGCACCTCCAGCCAGTGCACACAGCCTTCCTCACTCGTCCGAGGAGGTCCCTTGGACTCAGCAGGGCAGGTCTTGGGGCAGGTCCCCACACAGGCGTGGGACCCAGCAGAGCCTGGGCTCCCTGCGGCAGCAGCAGGGCTCTGGAGCTCTCCTGGGAAGCTGAGCAGAAGCTGATAATGAACGGTGTAAAGGGATCAAAACCACCTCCCAGACATCCTTCTGCTCATTAATCTAAATTAACAGGAAAGCAAGTTTTACAAGTCAGATCTGGGGACAGATACCTTCACTGCTTATTAAAGAGGACACTTGGAAAAGCTGCTTTTCCTCTCAGCATTCATTTTGAAAGAGACAGTTGTACGTCAAAGGTTCACTGCAGAATAAATAATCATAAATAATTACTTGCACATACATTTTTTAATGTTTCCCTGAAAGATGCAGGTAAGAAGTATTTGTATTGTCACAGTGACCAGGCTTACTCTGAAATGGCTCCAGATACTTACACAAGAATGAGCCAACACAGCTACACTTCTTGTGATGAGCAAAATGTAAAATAAATGTTTAACAGATAAAGCAGCAACAGTTAAAACCAATATTATCATAAAGATGTTAAGAACATAAGCGTGAATGTGAATGTCTTACTCAGACTGAATGTCTCTTTTATGCTATTCAGGACTTTTGCATTTATTACACAGATGTAACTGAGAAGGCACAAATGTCTCCCTGATAGAAGTTAAGTGTTCCTCAGCAAAGCTCCTAGAAAACGTACAAGTTCTAGACAATCACTTCTTACTAAGGAGTGACTGCATAAAAACTTTATCAAGTAATAACCATAGCTACAATATAGGTCCATTTCTCACTTCATTAGTGCTAAGCCTGATTAAGCAGAGATTGTTAGAGGCTGGCTTTGATCTCCATTGAGACAAACCCCTTATTTTTTAACATATTTCATGGTAAAGTGGTAATTTTCTATTTATTATTATTTGTTTCCTACAAACAAAAAATCAGAGCGTGCCATCAGGGCTGAGGGAGGGCAGGTGGCCATCACTGCCTTCTCTTGGAGGAATGAGAACTATATGGGGGGTGACACAGACCTTTAACTGCTCCATGCCTAAGAGCAGTGAGGGTGAGGAGGAAGGTCTGCGTGTCTGCATGGAACACCCAGGGTAGCAGCTTCTGCTTGGTAGGACTGGCAGCTGCCACTCCAATGTGTCAAAGCCATAGAAGGAGATGTTGCGTGATACGTTTTTCCCACTTGAGAGTGGAGATCTATTCTCTCACCATGATTTCAGGCAGCTGAGGAATTGGTGCAGGTTAGTAACAGCTCAGATCACCACAGACACTGAAATATGCTCCAGGCTTCATGCTTAGTCTGCACGAACAGGATCTGCACACTGAGCCCCTCCTGAGCACGGTATTTTCTGACTCCATCAATAGCAGACTTTCTGCTTTTCAAAGGAAACCTGCACAATGGCACGTGTGCTCCTCCACTACCATAACAACTGGCCCCTGGAAACAGCAGGACACTCCCTCACACTCAGCTTCCACCTTAATTCATCTTGTTTTTTTCCTAAATCTCATCTGCCATAAGCCCGCTTATACACAGTGGTATCTGCAGAGTACATGTACTCTTGAGTCGTGTCCAGGGTTTGAGGTTAGGACAGTGACAACTGCCTTCCTGCTAATGGAGAGTAGGATTCTATCCCCTTTACCACAGAAAAGAGAAGGCTACACTGCAAAAGGATGCTTGGTACTGCCAGATCCCACAGATGAGGAATGCTAAGCATCCTGAAAAAGGTGTTTGCAGAAGCATGCCAGAGAAAATCTGGGCAAAATATTCATATTTGGGTGCTTAGAGGGAGATGGGTAAACAGAGAGTTGAGCACCTAATCACAGTCACTGCTGACTCCCAGCAGCAGCCAGAGTGCCTGAGAAACCAGGGGCTCCTGGCCAGGAAATTCTGGGCAGGGTATGTTGTGGAAGGGGTTTATGGCAGGGCAAGCTGCTGATCTTGTTCAGAGTGCTGCAATCTCTTCTGGAGCAGTTCTGAACAAAGGCTGGCACCTCCTCTGCCATTCCAGAGGCGGAATCCTTCCCCTGAATCTCACTAATGCATCGCTCACAGGCCAGTCATCCTAATGACAAGAAACTGGAGCTGAAATGTGAAGAACAGAGACTGATTAATAATGAAGATAATGAGATCACCCAAACGTATGTACCAAACTTGCATCTTAATTATCTCACAAAAACTGGCAACTCCAATCATGCTTCAAGGGCCTTTAATCATGCTCTCTCTGATGAATATAGGTGGCTATTTTGCACATACACTTATGTAAAAATACCTTTTGTGTGGGTTTTTCCCCTACAATAATAGCTGGCCAAGTTACTACTGCACGTAACTGCTCTGCTTCAAAATGAGATATTGCAGACTAGTAATTACAGCTGATCTGATCTTCATCTCCTCTACTCTCCTCTTATTTTGGAGTGCCTCCTTTGAAGCAAATGCAATGAGACTGGTGTGAATTACTGCAGTATTATTATGAATCCCTTTTATTATGACAGAACAGACCAAGAATGAGCCCTAACTAAGCAGGTTTCTGCAGAAACACAGGGAGCATCTAGACACTGCCCCAAAGATCTTACAATCAGAAGAGGTAAAGATAGACTTTGAGGTAGGGAAAAGGGGACAGAGGGAGTGCAGAAGGAACTCTCTCCCAGCTACAGTTTGTTCCAATGACTTGTTTGAAGGGGAAGTCGGGAGGAGGCTAAGATCGGATGAACCCAGAAGGGTGGATCTGCTGGGCTGAAGACTGTAGAAGGGAAGTAGCAGGTTGCATTTGCAGCAGGTAGAACCTTTTCAGAGCTTTCTGCAGTTTTCTCCCTGCCCTCCCCATCCCTGCATCCCTGTACTGGGTGAGGAGGTCAGCTCCAAACTACAGCTGCATGGGAACATGGCTCTGGGTGGAGCAGGCTCAGCTCAACCTCTGCTCCCACTCCCAAAAAACAAGACCCCAGGTGTCTGCAAGAGGCTTATTTCAGCAAGGAAGGAAGCAGCTCTTTAGACTCGACACCATGGGTAGCCCATGGGGGGCTGCTCTCCCTGTGATCCCCACTAACATTAACAGGAGCAGAGTGCTGGCTGTGTGCTCTCCTCAGGAGCAGGGCAGGCAGCCCAGCAGATCAAACAGCACGGGTCAAGAGAAGGGCTCACAAGAGAAGGTCTCTGTGCAGACAAGAGCACTGAAGGCAGGACGGGGCTGGCTGAGGGCCCATTAGCATCAATTCCTTGGGCCTATAATGAAGTTGGACCTAATTCTATAGCAAGCAATTATAGCATAAAGACATTTCAAGGGACTTACCCATTGCTCTCCCTAGAGACGAGCTACTTGCAACCTCTTTGACATCAGTAGGTTACATGTTAGTTGCTTAACGAGGCTGCATTTGGAGAGACCTTCTGTGCTCCTCTCCAAAAGCCTGAGGGACAGTAAGTCATGAAATGTGAATCTAAAGGCCAGATAAGGGAACAGGATATGCACCCCTCTCTGAAAAGCAGTTTAGTTTTTGCTCATCACTGCAACTGTATCATTAAGTTTTTAGTCTCAGATGCTGAAGGTGTCTCGTAATAGTAGTTGTGAATCCACGATGAAAGCACCTTTGTCAAAAGCATTACAAAACTATGCCAGGCATGAAATCTGCTCTATTTAGCCTTCATCAAAATTCCCAATAATAAACAAATTAAAATAAAATAATATAATAGGTAAAATGAGCAAATACAAGTGAAAAATGTGTTGCTTGTCCTTTAGAAATGGGCTGGGAGGATTGTGCAGACTGAGGGCTTGGACTCTTACTTTGCAGATGAGAGCATAGAAAATAGCAAGAACAGTGTGAACACCCCTCAACCACCTCAGAGCTTGAATCAAGGAGGAGCCAGCAGCTCCACACTGCACCAAAACCACACAAACATTTATTCAGCTCTCCCTGCTGTGGCAAACTGACCCTGCTCCTCTGTGGCTGCAGCAACAGCAGCTTTATCGGCTGCCTCACCCGAGCAAGCAGCCCCAGAGTTGGGTGAGCCTGGAGATGTGGATGGAGCAGGGGGGTCTCAATCAACTGGCCAGGATAAGAATAATTCATGCTCAGCAGTGGCTAATATTTCTCACCTGGCATACAGCTAACAGCAAGGCTGCAGAACAGAGCATCCAAAAGCAATTAAAAATCTGTACTGAGCTCACAGGTGCAACTTCACCTTGGTCCTGTTGCTTGTTTGCATTAACCTCTCTCTTTAACCACATGATCACACACTATTGCCCACTGGTCTGGATTTGGTTAGGACATGGCCTGGATGGTGCTCAGCTTATCAGCAACTATTCAATATCTGCTTTAGTTCCCCTGATCAAAGTGTAGCTTCATGTGTTATTTATGGCTACTACTAACAGCCTGCTCTGTGGATAGAACTTTTTATTTTCCCCGAAGCTTTGCTGGGGTGTTCATCACTCTGACATGTGAGTGCTTTGCAAAGATTAATTTATCTTCATAAAGCCTCTCCAAAATGAGAGAAGATGGTATTCCCATTTTACAGATCAGGAGCTGTTGCATAGACAGATTGAGGTCAAACATTTCCACTCGTGATAGCTCCTAATATGAAATGTCTCAGATCTAAATTTTTTTTAAGATCTCTTCAAATATAACTCCAAAACAAAAACCTTCTGGTTTATGTGTTAAAAGAGAGCTCTGAGTGGCTCCTTATGAAGTCAGGTATTCCAAGAGCAGGAGAGGAGTATGAACTGTAAATGCTGGTCATCAGAAATAGGGATGAAAGCTTTCTGACTGCCAGTCTCAGAACACTGAAAACCAATAAAGACAACCCATGTGAATATAAAACACATTATGAGCCTTCAATGAAGCAGCAAAACATACCTTGAAAAACTACACACGGAGGAATTTCTCTCTGCAGTTTACAACATAGGACCAAATCCTGAGAGCACAGTTTAAGGTAGGAGGAATTGCAGGTTCTCTTCACTTCTTGGGGCCTGGCCCATTAAGCATGGACAAAACCAGAAAGCTTTGTAGTGTAGAAGACCACCCTGGGAAGGAAGGCTTTTGTTTTATTGGAGTGGTAAAAGCATCTGCGGATCAAATGTGCCAGTATCATTTTACAGCATGAAAATGCTGCCCAGGGGACTCTCAAGACTCATCTTTTCAAACGCTGATACCTCTTTGTCAGTTTTAATAAAAGGCAGCTACAAAAACAAAGTGGGCCATGTGGTCTCAATGAAGCAGAGACCGTGGCAATCAATAACAGAAACAATCTGCACTTACTTGCTGGGAGAATTTGCTTTTAGCAGCAACATCTATATAACAAGACATCACTCAAGACCTCCCTTCGATTTTTCTTGGGACAATGAGCCCAGTGTGCTCAGAGCACATCTGTGCTTACAGATATCTGCAAATCCAGGGCAGTGTTTAGACTGATAACATGACCACGCAATGTACGATGATGGATACAATAATGTGTGATCCTCCCTCTTCTGTCCTAAAATGGACACGTTTCTGCCTCAAAAGGAAACTTCTCCAATAAAAATGTTGATTTTTTAAGGCAACATAGACATCATTTTCTGCTGCATTTCATGATCTCTTTCACAAAGGCCACGGAAGTACTCACCTGGCTCTACACATGGCTCTGCCTAACACAAGCTCCTGTTCTTTAGCAGATAAATGATGTAGGAGTAGTTAGGAAAGACAACAAAACTTGGGGAGAGGAGGGCCATGGAAAGTAAAACAAAGCCTTTGTCGTTTGTTAGCCCCAAAAGACACCAAACTGTGCCAAAGCAAATGCTTTTTAGTTGAGAGTCCTGATACATCTCAGGCTCTCAGACTGTATATGATTTAGATCACTTAAATTACATTGCACATCAAAGTTTTATTTGTTTGGAAAACGCAGCTGAGGCCATTAATGTTCTCTCTTACCAATCCAGTGCCAGCTCCATGTAGCATATATCTAGTAAGTGGGGCTCCTTAAATAGAGCCACGGAGGGAAAACACCCCCCCTTGGGAACGAGGTGGCCTTGACTCCTTTCCCTGGCACTGCCAGCTATGGTGTCTCCATCAGGGCTAAGTAGGGAGTTGTTTGACAGAGGGATGAGAAGGTTACAAAGTGCAGGAGCTGAACTGTCTGCTGTGTTTGACCATCCTCACAAGAAGCAGCTGGTGTGGATCTGCTGCATCGGGGGCTCAGGGACTCTGCTGTCCCATGGTGATGTGTGACCTCTCGCAGTGCCACACCAGCTGAGCTCCCTCCTGCCACTGTCACCGCTGTGGTGGCCGCATGATGACAGCACAGTGTGACAGACCTCAGCATCCCAGCCCCTTGCAGTCCCTAGGTCACCATGGATACAAGAGAGATGTGAACGGGTCCATTCCCAGTGACTGCACCTCGGTGAGCTGGGCTGCTCTGTGCATTCCTTATCTCTCACTCCTTGGCAGACTCCTGGCTCTTTGCTTCACCAAACGAGGAACCAGATGTTTTCAGTTCCTTCTGTCTGAGAGACACTGCAACATTTGTGAGCAGAGGAGCTGGCTTGTCAGATTCAGCATGTTTCAGTAACTAATGTGAATAAAATAATCTCTAAATCTAAGTTGCAGCTGCTGCAAATTTATATATGCCTGGTTCAGGATTAATTTGGGGATTAGGATCTTGGGTCATAGAGGAAGTCAGGAATGGGTTCAACCACTAGTTCTATCCAGCAACAGAATTTTCATTCTTGGATGTGGCTAAAAAATAGCAACCACTAAAATATTAACATATGGGTGGAACCCCCCCACTGCTTTCTATAAATAATGCCTACAAAGCACTCGAGAGGCAGGGTTGGGCATTACAGAGGGAAGTCCAATCTCAGCAAGAAACATACAGATTTTAATTTAAAAGTCACACATGGACAGTCTTATCAGCTGAAACTTGAATTGCATTCTAGCCTTAATGACTCAGTATAGACATCAAAATGATATGATTTCCAGCCTGGACCATCCCTAGCATATTTCTTTACCTCTGTGATTTGTGGTTCCTATTCACTGCCCGTTTGCACTCCTGTGGAAAACTGGGAGCCAGGTGCTCCCATCAGCTCTGCAGCATAGCAGGAATTTACAGCAAGTCCATTTTCTGTAACACCATGGAATGACAACACAGTACTTTACATGACATTTAATTTGGGGGGATTTTAATCTTGTCCCTAAGAGGCAGGGGCTGCTAGCCACTGCTGGTTTGGGGTTTGCTTGCAACTCACAGATGCATAATAAAGAGAAGATCAGTGGAAAGAGAGAAAGGAAACAAGATTTTTGCATGGTGAAAATGGTGCTCTTGAAAACAACCTTCCACATCTCCAGTGAGAAAAGAGCGGAGAATAAAAGAGAGGATACATGCAGAAAACTTCTTTGCTAAATCTTGCGACTGGAATGATGCCCTCTTCCTCCATGCCAGCCTTGCCCAGTCATCAGATCCCTTTCTCAGTATTTATTCTGCTATCAGCCAAGAGCCAAATCCGAGGCTCCCTGGGGGCACAGCACTGTACTGTGATAAGCCAGCTGCACAAAACCCAGGAGCTATATCAACAGAGTTCAGTGAACACAGAGAGTGAGCAGCAAAGGGGATTTACTAAGAAATGGAGCATCTAGGAACTAGTTGTTCATAGGGATTAATGCACTTGCCTTGCTCCCCAGGTATTTTCACTCCAAAGGTACATAAAAAGCCTCAGAAAACTGTCTTGATACTACAGCAAACAGCTCTGAAGGGCTACAGCAAACTAGTTACCTAATGTGGAGACAAGAAAACAACAGAGATTTTCCTTGTACAGTCATTTCATGTTCTACCCTTTGCTCTGGCCCAGCCAACTAGAGACAGAGCCTCTCAGGACACAAAAAGCCCAAGATCCCAGACCACAAGACATAAAAACATTTCTGTGCACTGATTGCCTCCTCACAATAACCTCATTATCACAGCTGTCAATCAACAGGGCAAACCAGTCACTAGCATGGGAACTACTGATAAGAGATGCTCACCCTCAAATGCATTTGCTGCCTGGAACAACACAAGTAATGGCAGCTTTAACACAGCACCAGGCTCCTCAAGGCCAGGGCTGCAGCCTGTGTCCTGGGCCACGTGAAGAGATCCTCCTTGGCTCCATGTCACGCCAGGGGGGCAGCTCCTGCCATCCACACCCAGCTACCACTCATACAGAGAGAATTGTTCAACCCCCAGATGTACACGCTGTCATTTAGGTTTATGTCCCACAAGAGGGATGCAATCAACTTGGAAAAATCTAAGGGCCTTTCTCCTTATAGATTTCCCAGCATATAAATCTTGTATCCACTTGCTATCTCCCTTCATAAGTGGCTATCCAAAAACTGAGTATTATTAATTACTCACCTGGCATGAGACCCTCCTGTGTCTTATATAAGTGTTTGATTTATTGATTAAAGGTGGCTATATTCCTAACCATGCCAATATAAAGCTGGATTCATCACTTGTGCCCAGTTCTGATCTCAGTACTCCTCACACCACTGTCTTGAACAGTGGCTAACAGTGAGAACTTGGCCCTGATTTAATGACCTGAACAAGTGAAGTGTATTTAACAAATTTCAGAAAAATTCTGTCATCATTTAAAAATCAACTAAAACAAAACATCTTTCCCATGGCAGAGATGTTAAAAACCCTACTGAATACCCTGAACATTCAACTCCTGAATCAGAAACGGTAACAGATGGACTTGGAGAGCTTTTTTAATATTGGCTATTAATAAGTGCAAATGTTCACAATGATAAATGAGATGTATTTTTAGTCTGTACCAGGATATTAGCCTGGTCTTCATCAGCACTTTTTGTCAAACTTCCCGCTTTGCCCAAGCCCACAATACTCTAGCTGTGAGGAGGGTGCTTGACTAAATGTGCAGACACCATCACGAGCTCCTTCCAGGCTCCTGTTCCTGTTTCACAGTAAGGTCTAAGTGCTCGTGCTGGTCTGACTACTGCAAGGTTGTCTGTCCATCCACCCTGCCTTATTCCTCCCCCAGCACCCAAGACTGTTCTTGTAACAGGGATTGTTCAGTGACTGCAGCTTAGTTAACCTGGAATTACTCTAGTGTAAATCACCTCAGAATCAGGCTTTGCTATTGAAATGAACGGATTAACTCATGATCTAGTTAAGCAGAAGAACCTGGCTCTGTATTATAACATTTCAAGTACAAACATCTTTAATAGAGTCTTTTTGTCATTATTTTTCAGAGAGTAAAAACTGGGCAGCAGTGAGGAGGGAAGTTGTGGCTAGATGCAGCTCAGCCTCAGCAGCACGGATCATAGAACCATTATGGTTGGAAAGGACCTCTAGGATCATCAAGTCCAACCTTCATCCCAGCATCTCCCTAACTACTAGACCATAGTCTCAAGTGCTACATCTACTCATTCTTTAAACACCTCCAGGGATGGTGACTCCACCACCTCCCTGGGCAGCCTGTTCCAGGGCCTGACCACTCTCTTAGTAAAGAACTTCTTCCTAATATCCAAACTAAACCTCCCCTGATGCAACTTCAGGCCATTACCTCTTGTCCTGTCATTAGTGACTTGGGAGAAGAGACCAGCACCAGTCTTGCTACAACCTCCTTTTAGGTAGTTGTAGAGAGCAGTAAGGTCTCCTCTCAGTCTTCTCTTCTCTAGACTGAACAACCCCAGTTCCCTCAGCTGCCCATCATAAGGCATGTTTTCCAGACCTCAGCACATGCACGGGGTCCCACCATGCCTTTACTTCCCAGCTCAACACCCACAGCACAGCTACACCAACACCTCCAAAAGCCCATTGCAGTGAAATGTCCTTGCTGTGCTGTGAACCTTGGCTGTGAGCAATGCAAATATTTTGAATCTGCTTCTTGTGGCCATTTCCCTGGGTTACACACGCAGCCTCCAGAGAACACTCTGGTGAACATAAGCTGTGATAACAGTCTGACAAATGCCAGCTGACGTAAAATGGACCCTTTGTTTGTGGTTAAGTAGAAGCACTCAGGATTTCACACCTGTAGTTTGTGGTTTCTTCTGGGATTGTTGCAGTAGCTTCTACATATCACAAGTTTACTCCAACAGGAGCTCATTTTTAGGTGGAGA
This sequence comes from Brachypteracias leptosomus, assembly GCA_013401335.1. NCBI lineage: Eukaryota > Metazoa > Chordata > Aves > Coraciiformes > Brachypteraciidae > Brachypteracias > Brachypteracias leptosomus. The sequence goes on along the minus strand of VYZX01007372.1, from coordinate 368,062 downwards.
ACACTAGAAAGGACATGAGAAAACCTGGGGTTCTGGCACAGGGAGCCTGGACAGGCTGCTCACCTGCAATGCTGCTGTTCTGTGAACAAACAGCTGCACTGGTCTCCCCAGACTGCCCCAGGAGCAGCTTTGCTCAGTAACCAGCCCTTTGGAGGTGCTGTCTGGAGCTGCAGGGCAAATGCAGGAGAACAAGGGAGGATGTTCCACGACAACACAGCTTAGATACTATCAGGAAGAGTGGCCATTGCCATTTCACTGCAGAGAAATCTGACACAGAGTGGCTGTGGCCTTTAAAGGTGTTCAGACACCTATTTCCCACCCTTTTGTTGCTTCTGTTCCATATTTGTGTGATAAAAGCTCAAAGAAACACTTAAAGGCTTTGATAAACAGCAGAAATACAACTTAGCTGTTCTCCAGCCCCAAAACTACTTCCATGTGACTCATCCAAGCAAAGTTAGGACTCGGATGCTCATTTCCCCATCCTTGCAATGCCCCCCTCAGGGCTGTGATGAAGCACCTTGCTAGAATGCATGTGGCACAGGACTAAAATTATCCTCAGCCTGGAAATATTTTCCTCACACATTTGGTTTCACTCCTTCCCTCCTCCCTGAGCAATGGGCAGCTATGGGGGGGAAAGTATTTCACATGATGAATTTTCTGCTGTGGCAGAGAGGATGCGTCTCCTTCTACATCTGTGTTTTTGTTCAGTGGTGCTCAGACAAATGACTCCGGCGTGGGCAGCGATGTGGAGCAGCAGCAGCGGCCCGGCCCCGAGCACACAGCACAGCAGTTATTGGTGAGGGCAGCTGAGGGGCCAATTGTCTTCCCTTCCCAAGTGATATTTGCATTTTATCATTAAATCATAGTTAACGTCAAAACTGAAAGTCTCCCCAAGGCCTGAATAAAGCACTTCACAGAGCTCTTCAGCTGAAACCAATTTTTCATCTGTTGATCCCGGGAAAAGTGATGATTTCTTCACATCCAAGCATGCTAAAGCAAGCTGGGCACCAGACACAGGCAGCCCACAGCAAACCAGAGAGCACCAGCACTTCTGACACAGCCTGGTCTAGAAACTACTGACATCAGTAGCAAACCTTTCTTTCATTAAAGACACAATTTGCATTAGCTCTCAAACCCATCCTTCTGTTACCTTCACTCATGTTGAGCCCTAACTATGCCTCATGAACATCTCTGTTGGTCTGAACTGGTTTCCCTGTTGGGTGCTGTTGCTGCCTTTCCTGGGGACAGTGCTGATCATGCGAGTGATGACTCCTCCAGGCTGCCTCAATGTCTCCCCAAGGTTGGGAGATGGGGTTGGAAACTTCTGGTACCCTCCTTCCACCAAGCTGTAAGGGGACCAGAAAGTGTGTCCTACCAGACTGCTTTGCTTCTACAACTCTGCGTGCTGCTAGCCCCTCCTTGCCAGGAATAAATTTTATCTTTCAGGCTTACAGAGGATAAATGTTCTTTCTGTGTTTTGGCATTTTCATGCACTTGTGAGTAGCAACAGATATGAAGTAAATGCTTCAGATACATGGCCGAGTAGCAGCCTGCCAAAAGAGTCTGCATTCATACCTGTCCTTCAGACAACTGCTGGAAAACAACATGGAAACTGCAAGTTTGGTGTCAGACCTCATGCAAGTCTCAGGGGAAAGTGTCCTTCCCTCCAGAGGTCAACCTGTCCTCCCTCTCTTCCACCCTCACTCCAGAGCTGGCTCTGAGGATGCTCAGAGCACCCTCACCTGTCTGTCTTAACACATCTTTTCTCTTCTCCCATGTTTTAATTGCTTCTATTTCACATTTGGGTGACCAAAGCTCAAGAGACACAAGTTCAAAGGCTTTCTCAAACTGCAGTGTAACAGTAGGTGGCCCACTCTATGACAGTCACACATCTTACAATTACACAAAAGTAATTGCAGTGTCCACATAGGGCCCTCTGTCAGTCCCCTGATGTGGGGTGTCTGCTCTCTGTTTCTTTCCTGTGGCTCAGCCCCAAGCAGGCAGAGGCAGCACTGACAGCCCAAGGATGGATCAGCATCATCAGTTCACTCCTACCTGATGACCAGCACGACTGAAGGATGGCTTCAGCTGCCTGAACACAGACATTTGATGCCACCAATGGTGAAGGCATTCATGCAGCTGTGGCACAGCTCTTCCAGGAGACCATGCCCACATAGCAGCACCATCCAATTACCAGCACAGGCACCCAGGAGACAGAAGCTACAGGTGAGAAGAGACGCAGGCTTGATGGGTGCTGCAGCACAGAGCTGCTCTTGGCACCTCCACCCTCCACAGTCCCTGCTGAGATGTGTCCCCAGCTGCACCTGCTTGTTTGGATGCCTGTGTAGCTGGAGCTAAAGGCACCCCAGCTAGAGCCAGCACCCTTTTTAATAACCTGAGCACGCTCTGAGCTGTGGGATCCACTCTGCTCTCAGTCCCTCCTGGATAGTGCAATTTAAGTGGAACAGCATCAACTGAGCGTCTCCGCCTGAAACCCAGAGGAATGCACCAGACCCGAGGGACTCTCCTTTGAGGCCGCAGACGCTGCCGTCACCTGGGAGCTCCCCCCGTGGCTGTGCAGGCTCCTCTTAAGACAGTTACTGGATTACAAACTTCAGGCTCAGTGCTTTATGCTTTAGGCTCTGTCAGACCTGTTTAATCAGCTGGTAATGTGACACTTCCTTGTATAAAGGCCTGAGATCTCCCTCCCTGGCAGTATGCCTTTTCCTCCAGGAGGTCAGCCTGGATCCCTGATTTCTGATGTGCTGCTGGCAGCCAGGAGATGAAGTAATAAAAGAAGAAAAATAAAATAAATATCAAGATGATTGTTATTTCCACGTAAACCTGATGGGACAACCTGCTTGGAAAGGACATCTCAAGGAGCTCCTGCAGGCTGACCCATTTCAACCCCAGTCAGCAGGAGAGGATGAGCTCAAAACTCTCGACTTCCTCCAAATTCCCACTGAGTTTAAGTGCTTGAGGTGATTAAGGAATGAGAAGTGAATCTCTGAAAAAATATCAGAGATGGCACAACAAACTTCAGATAAAAACTTGAGCAAAAATGCACCACAAAAGAGACAGCATCTACTAGTCCAGGAAGTTTACTGAATAACTCACCTTGCAAGATTTCTTGAGACAGGAGTGGTGCTCTGATCTGGGACATCCTAATTGCACTGAAAAACTGCCCCCTGATTCTTATTGCCTTAACAAGTAGCTTTCTTGTCTCCCTCATTCATTTCTAATCTTCCAGCATCGTTCTATTCTTTTGCAAAGCCCAGGAAAAAAGCCAGCCAAGGTGGTCCCTACACAGCCATATGTCATCTTTGCCTCAAAGTGGTACAAAACAAACAAGGTGAAATACTTACTAAAGCTAAAAAGTTAGATACCACCATCTCACTGGGATGCACTTGGTACCTTGCTTGGTGAAGAAGGTGGAAGCACCTCCTGCCCCTCTTTTACAGAGCAGACCCCAAGAGGGGCATTTCTGGACAGCCTCTTACACAGCATGTGACCAGGCAACACCACTCTTATTTCCAGCATTCAAACTCTGTGGCCACTGATTGCTATGAAAAAGCAGCTTTAGTTGAGCGTGAATGAAAGGCAAGAACTAAAACATTGTATGAAATTGATTTAATAAGGTTCAACGACTGAAATAGGAAAGATTTCCCTTCACAATTTGTTACAGGCCAGATTCAGCCACTGTGACCAGCTCTGCCATCAGCCTAATTGAAATCTGTGCTGTGAGTGGGGGCAAGAGTCTTTGCTCTCAATTAACTCCAAAGAACAGTTGAAATCTTTTTAATCATTCTGAATTACCAGCCCTCCTTTCGTCTGGTTGTTTGAAAGGTCTGGATATTTATGCAGCTATTAAGAATATTCAGAGGTACTATAACTCACAACAATAATTTGGGACCATGTATTAAACTGCATGTTTCAAAGCTAGGATTAGAGATCAGGACACAATTCACATTTTCTTTGGGGGGAAGCAGGTAGGAACCTCCCACAAACACCCACTGCAAAGTCTGCATCTAGTCCCAGCCCATCCTGCCACAGACATCTGGCTGCAGATTGAATTGAAGATATCTGGTGTTTCCTAGATTTTGGTTACAGATACAAAACCCCCAATTCTGCCATTCTTTCCTACACTGACCAGCACTTCCTTTGGAATTACTCCCTATGGCTTAATTGAGCTTGTTTGTAAGGAAAAATAACACCTCATGGTAACTAAATGAGACCTTTGAGTCTGGATAAAATGCCACTGACCCCTCATTTGGCTTGTCTCACCCTGAAAGCAGCAACTTGTGCATTGTTACCCAGATATGGTTCCCAACAGCTTGTGCAAGCAAGAGGCAGTGCCTGGGCTCCAGGGAGGGGCAGCAGCTGAAGCTGCAGGAGGCTTCATGTGCGAATCTCCTCCTCGTGAAAATATCCCCACTAATAAAACAGTAGGGAATGCAGAAAAGCAGATTTATCTCAGAATTAAATGTTTCTTTGGGAGCTCCCCGAGGAGTCAGTAGCAGCTTGTTATGGAGCTAACATGCCTTTTACTGCTGCAGCCACGTGAATAAGAAATATTTCAGTGTTAGGAGAAGTTAAGAGAGGCACAAAGCAGGGAAGCTGGGCAAGCAGAAAAGTGGCTGTGAGTAACAAAACCCACAGCTACTGGAAAACCTCCTGAAAGGTCTGGAGTTTGAAACAATCCATGACCTAATTAGGTGGCACTGTTACTGAAGAATAGAGGAAGGAACAGAAAGAAAGGAGGGAGAAGATAAAGGCGAGAGAACCAGAGAGGCCTAAATCCTCAGCAGAGCAGTCCAAGCCAGAGCTGACCAAGGCTGATGCTTTATTTAATGTGTAGGAGCATGTGAAAGGGGATGATGAAAGGGGATCTGCTCCATGCTCATGGGCAGTCTCCTTGTGGAGCACATTTTATGCACTCAGGTGAATGAGGGAAGCAGACAGGAAACATCACATTTTGTGGAGAGCTGGAATGAGCAAGTAATAACCATGCAGGTTTCAGGTACTAAAATATCACATTTTTCCCTAAGAAAAATGGGTTAGGAATCCCTAAGTAGCCTTGCAGGAAACATGTATTACAGTGAATTGGGCCAAGACACGCTAAGGATGTGATCTATTCTGAGTCTTTCCCAGAATGATTCCCCATCAGTCACAGCAGAAGCACAATTCTCAGGCAACTGGCACCTCTGAGCCAGGAAGAGCACGGTTCATGTGTCCAGGTTACCTGGGACACAGCAGTTCTCTGCAGCAACAGGCCCAGCAACTCAAAACTAAGCAATACTCTATTCTTGACTTCATCACAAGAGGCTGCAAGGGAGTAATTGGGAATATCCACATGGATACTGCCACGCAGTGCACAGACACAGGGTCTTCTCCATAGAAGGAGGCACTGGAACCATCTAATCATAGAATGTTTTAGGCTGGAAGACACCTCCAGAGGTCATCTGGTCCAACCTCCCTACACAAGTAGGGACATCTCTACCTAGGCCAGGTAATCAATTGCACACTACACACAAGGAGTTCCCCAAAGGCCACCTAAACCACTCTGTCCAAGGGAGCACAGAGGCACAACCTCTGACTTGCCACAACTGTTAGATTCTTGTCAGACTCTTAACTAGGATGTCCCACCCCAGTGCTGACTTCAGCGAGCTCTGCTGATTGAAATGGCAAGATTCTGCTCTGATATCTCCCAAATGATACTGGAAGTGGAGAAGAGCTGGGCCAGCCAAATCCTTGTCACTCTTCAGCCAGAGAGGTTACAGACGGACCTACATCTGGCTTCCCACAGACAGCCTGCTGTGAGCAGTTCTGGACAGCAGGAGAGCTGATGAGGTGCAGCAGTCTCATCTGGCCACCATTCAAGTATGACAGCCCTTACTTGAACTACACATTCATTCAAACAAGGAACCAAAGCTACAAGGATCTGGCCCATCAGATGTGTGAAGCCTTTGAACCAAGTTCCTTTAAACTTGCAGTCCTCCCCACGAAAAGCATTTGTACGATTGCCCGATCAAAGAGCATCGATAAATTGAGCCCTGACTTCCTCCCACTGCAGCGCTGACTATTCCCAGGGGAGCAGATCTGAATTCTTCACTCACTGTACTACTCTGTGACTAATCTCCTTCATCCCCACAAAAGGAGCTGCTGGGAAGTGCTGCCGTATCAGGATGGGTGGCACAGAGCAGTCCCTGCCCCTGGCTGAATGACAAGCAGATACCCACAGCTCGCAGGCAGCCGCATGATTCACCGCCCCGCGCAGCAGCCGCACGAGCTCTCCGCATTGCTGCAAGCTGCCTTCCGGAGCGTGTAGCTCTAGGCAGCTGAGCTGTGAAAGAACTGCAGATGAGGAGCCACACCACTGCCCTGGCCTCTCCTTAGAGGAGCACAGCTAGCCCCTGTGGGGAGCTCAGCCAGCCCAGCCCTCCGCTGTGCCTGCCTCCCTACACAAGTAGCACAAACACGTCCTTCACACAAATGTGCTTCTTCGCAGGATGAGCCACTGTCTGTGCACGTCTCTGCCCTGAAATATTCAAACCAGAGTGCAGACATACCTGCAGTGATGGCTGTTTGCATCAAAGGCATGGGAAGAGGTTGCCATGAGCACGGAAGTACCAGTCATGCCCACCTACCCCGTGTCCAACCCACGCAGGCATGACACACGCCAGCAGAGAGGGCTGTGCGTGGGCTGTCAGCAGCAGCTACGGCACACGGGGAGTTGAGCTCTTCCCCGAGGTCACACTGAAAGGCTGTGACAGAGGCTAGAGATGAATTCAGATACTCCTATCCTAAACCAGTCACACAACCACAGCCATGCCCTCTCTTCTGGTTTGGGATACCCCTGCAGGGCCTGTATTTCCACAATTTTTACTCCATTAAAAGCAAACAAAAGCACTTCAGAAAGTGGAAAAGCTCAGAGGGAACAAGAGCTCACTGCACATTCCAGTTCTGCATAAGAAAACAAACATCTTACAAAAGCCAGTCCTGCCCAGCTAAAAGTCCCATCTTCAGAACGACCCTGCTTTATCACACTGGTGCATAAGGGGTGGGAAGAGCAGTGCAGGAGGTGAGCAGAGCCCACAGAAGGCGTGGGGGGCTCTGGGGAGGCTGTCCCCATCCCCACTCCTCCAGCCTGCTTCGCTGGAGGTAGCTCTGCACACACAATGTGATTGCCAAGCTCCTGAAAAGAAAAAGCTGACAAAGGGGGAAGGGTCAGGCGCCGCTTTCCCAATTCATAAAGTTTTCTAAGACTCATCTCCTTCAATCTCATACTGTTCAGCTAATGGCTAGTTAGAGCAGTTTCACCTAATTGAAAGCAGACTTCTGCGTATTTTAACTGTAGCTTTTAGCCTGATTTACATCCCTGATCTACAGCACACTTCACAAAAGATGACTTCTGGGGGAAGAAAATTGATCATTCCTTATTTTCAAGTCATACTTACAGAGAATGGCTGTGGAAGTCTCTGCAGGGAGCTGCAGGGTCTCTAAGCCCGTCTCAGCAGCAGCAAAGTTTTCTCTCTTGCCTTTGCATGAGTGGGATGTGAAGCCAGACCTGGGACACACTCTGTCTGTGCTGATGAGGGCTCTCCACTGTGTATGGTTGCCAAGACACCCGGGGCAGACTCCAAAGCCTCCAGATCTCGCCCTGGCTAAGGCATTCCTAATCAAATGCTCCTTTCAACAGGAGCTTCCAGCACGGCCACAGCATCACAGCATCATTTTCTTCAATTCAGGTAAAGCTAAACTTCTATGCAGTGCTTTCACCAGTCTGAAATATTGCTTATTAACAAAACATTTTCTATCTGGAATTGTAACAAGCTCTCTAAGTTAATCTTACTTTTGAAACAAATTTTGTGTCTCACCCCCCTGCTCTGAGCTGCTCAGAGGTGATCACAGAAATGATGGCAGGATTGAAATCTGCCTTCAGGTTTGATGCTGAAGTCTGCAGTGGAATCAGTTATTTCTGAACAACCCTAAGAATCTGCTATGCCAAAATTTTGTGATCTACAGTCGCAATATTCTTGACATTTGGAAGCACAGGGAATTCATAAAATCAACTGCTGCAATAACACACGTGACTAAACCTTTGCATTATGACAACAGATCCTGGACAGTCAAGTCTCAGGTTGTCAGATGCTGGAACAAATTCACAAGCTCTATCCCAAGGATCTCACAGTCCAAAATACAAGATGTATGAAGCTGCAGAGAGCAAGAAATACCCAGATGAAAGGAAAACAGAAATCTGAAATGCAGCAGAAACCAAACTGCCTATCTGAAAAAATACCACCTCTCTGCTACCTCTGAAACCAGGTGTCATTTTGGGCTCTTGCACTTTTGAATTTGCTGTCCCTTTCATAACCTGTTAATTGTGTTACTGGCTATTCTGTATCTTAGTGGTGTTAAGAAAAGGTTCACAGAGCTCATACAAGCCTGTGCAAAACCAGAAGAGATGAGCAGGGATGTAAGAATCCCATTTTCCATCACTCCTGTATTACAGCTGATCCTGAATGTTCTCCAGCTTCCTCATTCAACATTAATCTTTTATTGTAATCAACATACCTGGAGAAACAAAATGCTTTACATTATGGAAATCAGATCAAAGCATTGAAAATTACCAGTATGACTGATCTGACAGATTTTTTATTTTTATTTTCATTCTTTATGGATCACAAACAGTTCAGAACATGACTTCTTGTATTGACTTTGGATAGGCAACATTTTTCAGTCTTTAATGCTATAGAAAAAAACTTTTCCTACCCTTTCCTGTTAATCATAAACTAGATGAACTTCTAACATTCAGATTTCTGCAACAATGGAAATTTATGAACCCTTAATTTTGCTGATGAGGGTTGCTCAAAGTGGAAAGGGTCAAACATTGAAAAGATTAAAGTCTTCAGGGAGGATATACTTTAATCCTCTTCTTTCTTCCTACAGTTACCTTTGTGTGCACGTAAGTAACTTAAAATGAACTTCTCATACAAGACCACGTGTGGTCTGGCTACAGTAAACCAGTTAAATATACCTCCCCAGTAGGGCCTTGGTTCCTGATTTCAAGAAACAGTGGCTAAAGGAGAGTGGGAAGCAAAAGGAGGCAATAAGGTCAAGGATGTGCAGAGGGAAAATAACTCTGATTTTGCATATGAGTTTTCATATTTCTTTATACTCCCAGACACACATTTTGGAAGGAAAAGAATAATTTGCTCTTCTGCCTGCTCCTGGCACTGCATTTGCACTAAGCCCTGGGGCGTGCAGCCTTCAACCAGCTTTATCATTCAGCCCAAAAGAGATTAAGTGTGAAGAGTTCTGCAAAAAAGATTGTTTTAAATTATCTGTTAATAAAACTAGTTATAGATACTCAAGAGAGTGAGACACCTGAAACAGTTCTTGTTCCTTACACACAAATTCTGAAGGCACATCAGTCTCCAGCAGCCAAGGCTCAGCTTCTAGATCAAGTCACTGCATAAGTGAGCCTGATGCAGCCTCTCTCCATAAAATTTGGGAAGATAGTCTGTGTAGCTTAATTCAGCACCTCTGCATTTGGAGCTTCTCAAGAGCTGGGGGCTACGGGGCATGGGATGAAGCCCCAGAGTTGGGATGTGCCTGGGATGTGCAGTGTGAACTGAGAGGGAAGGGCTCCACACTCCACAGCAAACAATGGCAAAGATTCCCATTAAATAACTGAGCTGCATTACAAATGTACCTCTCCCATTCACAACTTCCATGAATCTTTCAGAAGGTCTAAATCTGAGAAGATAAATTCACTCCTTATCTGTTCACACTTTAAGCTTTATAAAAACAGGCCTGAAGTCCAGAATAAATTGATCAGGCAGCAATCTTTAAACCTTACATGGGAAAATTTGCCTAATAAAACACTATGATTTTATCAGGCTGTTTCCTTCTGTTTCCTCTCTGGTGGTTAATGGAAGTTACACCCAGTTACTTAGTCCTGACATGTGTAACCCAGAAAAGCCTCAGTTTGCTGTAAAAATGCCAAGTGATACATTTCTTTGTTAGAAGATGTCTTGGGGCTTTTGTGGCATTCTTCTAAACACGTCAGGAAAATCTAGATGCATTGTTAAGAGCAAGCAGAAAAGCACCACACATTAGCCATTCTTCTTCTGAATGGAAAAGAACAATTTCTGATGAAATATAGTTCCTGTTATATTCCTAGATTGCTTTACTGGATAGCTGCCCTGTCTCTCACCAGCCTCAGGCTGAAAACAGGAATTGTGAAAGAGAAATTCTGAAAAGCATTAAAGGAAAATGTTTATGAAAGTTCTCAATAAATCTTTTTTTTTTTTTTTTTTAAATGGGGGTCAATCCATTTTTTTAAATGTTCCTCAAATGTGATTAAACAGATTTGTTAAAAATTCAGTCAAAATGAAGTTGAAACTCTCCACTCTGAGAGATGTCAAAATGAGGTGCTCTGAAATGGAGACATAATTTCCTTTCTCCTGAGCCAAAATACTGTCAAAATGAGCATTTTACGGAAATTTCAACTTTGACAGAAAACAGCTTTACTATTGGATTTGGCACTCTATGCAGTGCCTCAGCTAGAAACGCCATCACAAGAAAGGGAGCTTGAAAGACACCTGGAGAAAAATGACACGAAGCTGGGCTGCACAGGTGAAGGGAGGGTGGCAGCAGTGTCTGAAAGCCCAGGTTTCTCCTAGTTGGTACCTGCTTGGCACAGCACAGCTGCTGTGGGACCACATCTCCTCCTGGCACTCCTCAGGGTGCTGTGCAGGATGTGTCCTGCTCTGGAAAGCCAGCGCTGGCCCGAACGCTCCGGGATGTATCTGGGATCAGCTACTCCCGCCTAGCAAGAGCTGCTGGCCCTAATGCTGCTTTTGTAGCCCAGCATTGTATAGCAGAAAGGCTTCAATCTGCCTCCTCAATGCCTGTCAGAACACACTATAGCTGCACTATAGCTGAAGTTTCTCCTGGTGCTGCAGCAAAATACAGCTATTTAGAAGCTATCTTATTTCCAGCTCGCACTTCTTCCCAGTCAGAGGGACAAAGAGACGTATAAATAAACCACAATAGGTTGTGTTAACTACTGGTAACCAAGAAGCCACCTTGATCCCTTTCTGCATCTAAGATATTCGCCACGTGACACTGAGGCCTCAGCTCACAAAGACTTTTCAATTTGGGATTAAACATGTTGCATTGGAAATAGCCCTGGTAACCCCCAGCAGCAGATTAGAGCTGGGCAAAGGGGGGAGGATGAATAGCAGGATGACAGGAGGGGATCAGCATCTGCACTGGGAGAAGGGGTGCAAAGGAAAACTGTTATTTTAAAAAAAGTTTCACCACCTTCCCATGTTTTTGGGACCTGGGAACTGCCTTCCACAGAGGAAGAGAGAAATTATGTGAACTGGTTGTTCTCACAAAGCCTCACTCCACTCACTGGAGCTCCAGTTCTTGAAATATGATCCAAATCTGGAAAAAAAAAGCCATCCTGGGAGAGACTTACATGAAAACTGCACAGTATGAAAGAGATTGAGCCCCAGCATAAGTGGGTTAGGATATGAAATCTCCCCAACAGCACATGCTGGAGGGGGCAGTTTTTCCACTGCCTTTATTTGCTTCCCGCTTGCATGATTGCTGCTGAAAACATGGTTTCCTCCTTTCAGGATTTTCTTGCAGAAACTTTTGCTGGTTACTCTCCAGATGATTCACATTTAGCCTTAGAGACTATTTTTAGCTGCTTTTATTTCAGCACATGTTCTTGGAGAGTCCCTGCTATTTATGTGGTCTCCATGTCCCTCCTTTTAGCTTCTCTGGGGAGAAGCTCCACGAGGCCAGCTATTGAGAGCAGAGTCTGCAAATCATTCCTCCTTTTGTGTCCTCCACACAGCAAAGCCAGAACTCAGAGCACTTCTGAGGTCAACAGCAACAGTCTTTATCATCACGAAGATAGATAATGGAAAGAAAACAAGTCAAGGAAACTCAAACACGGCCTAGTTGAGAGTGTTTGCAAGGCCATCCCGAGGCTGGGTTGGGCAAAGGTCTGATGAGCTGAACACATGAATAGAGACACAAAACTGAAGGTGTAATCACACAGCAAATACATCCAGAGGCAGCTAAGTACAACTGAGCACTAAGGAGCATGAGAAAATTGCTGCAATTTGTCTGGGGTAAATCAGACACCAAGACATGAAGTTATCTCTTTGTTAGGGTCACACAGCTTTAAAAAACCACGACCAACATCGTGGTACTTGTACATACACTGCTTGAGCTGGACTCTGGTGTCTCAAGGATTAGTTTTATAACTTTGACACAGATATTGTGGGACATAGTTAACACAACCCCAAGCACATGCACCTAAATAATGTTACCAGCCCAAGATGCGACCCTGCAAGTAGGAAATTGCCTTGTATTGGCTACACTGATTTCTTTCACATATGGGAATAATGCCGAGGTATTAAATCATTTTTATGCTGGTAAAGTCACAGGAATGAAGGCCTGTCTTGCTTTAACTATACCCATACAAAAGCCTATTCTTATGAAACATGAGTTTAATATTGTTGAGGTTCCTGCCTCTCATCCAAATGTGGTTACAATTTTTGAATGAGTCTAAGTTTTTGGATGGATGGAAGGGAACTCACACATGCATGCAGACACACACTCAAGAGACATCACAAACACTGGCAAAGCCAACTGAACCAGAAGTGAATCAGCTGGAGGCAAAGGTGAAGACACTCTTAAGGTATGAATGTTAAGTAAGCTTTGGCTTCAGATTGCAATTCTTATCTTTGAGGTCTTTCCTGGCTTACAAGTAAATCTCTCCTCCACCATGGAGACATTCAGCACATGCTAATATATAACCTCACCTTTTAAGAGCATCTTGTATATTGATCCCAAAAGTATGGCTCAAGCTCATTAGCCTATAATCTGCTAGGTTAGCAAGAGCTCATAGGGAGCCAACATATGGATGTACTTCTGAGCACATTAACAGCTGTGGTGTAGCAGCTAAGTCCATTACACCGAGCAATGGAGTTGGTCACACTCTTTTCTTGTGGCCAATATGGCAATAATTAGGGCTTCTGTGTGGTTCTAAAAGAACTGGTGGACCAAATTAATCCCAGGAGTAATTCAAGGAAGACAGAAGAGTCCCACCAGGAGTCATGGCCCACTGTGTTCCTCTCCTTGAAACCCTCACTTGAAAATATTAGTTATTTGCAGGCTGAAGTCAGGGCTACTAAATGGTAATTAGACAGCTACATGGGAAATAATTACCTGATTACAAGATGATTAATTAGTATGCTGTCAAGATACTATTATCTTGCATCTAGGGAATACACTGCATTTCTTCATTGCTCCTTACAAGACGATGATGGCAGCATAAGGCACTTCTGCCCTAAATCCCTACAGAAATAAACAGCAAAAGAGCACAGAGAGGAGCACTTGGTGCCCAGGGATTTAATGATGCTGGAAACAGGCAGGGCAGTGACACAGTCCAGCCCTGCCACAGCATGTCGACAACAGACAAGGAAACTGCTTCTCCAAGAGCAAGAACCAAGTCAGATCCTACCAGCATCATCCCTCAAATAGGAGGCACCACACTTCATCACCATCAGCTCCAAGCCTTGCAAATTTTTATTGGAGGGTATCAGCACATACACCTCTGGCCCTGAGACACCAGGAAAAGGCAGGAAGGCTGATATGATAGGGACAGGCAACATTTCCAGCACCAGCTCTTTCTAGTAGAATAAAGCCTGACCTAATTTGTTAGAACATTCCTGTTTGTGCAAAGGGTGCAGCAAACTCTTAACGCCACCCTTGACTGCTTTTACAAAGTATATTTGACACCTACTAATCCTGCTAGGCCAGTAGCTTCAGATACTGGTGCAGGTAAGCAAGAAAGGCTTCAGCACCATCACTACCAGAGCTTTGATCTTCTCCTTGGCTGAGGCAAGGGAGCCCTGCTTTGCACTCTGCCTTTGGTTTGGGCAGGCTCTGCAGACAGAGGAATAAGGAAAAGCATTCTGGAAAGTTATTAGCCTGTGAAATTTTGTATCCAATTCCACCTATATGCACAAAACTGCTGAATGTCTATATATGCTCAGATACAAAAGCTGGGCCAGCAGACAGGGCACCAACTGAAGCACAGGCACAGGTTCCACTCGGTGATGGACATCTTCCATGACCTCAGTGCTATGTAGTGACCTGGCTCTTCTGGAAACCAGTCAGACTCTGCCACCTACCTGGGCCTTATCACTAAACAGCTCCATTTGTCTTCTTCAAACTTGGGATGAATAACAATTTCTAGCTCCCAGAGAAGCTGTGACATGAATTCATTACAGCCTGTGAAGCACTTTGATAGTATAATAATGGAATAAGTATTGTAGATAGTTTTTATGCTAATTCCTTAATCTACATATCTGTGGTCCCCACCTCTAGGAATTTAACAGATATAAATCCCTCAGAGGTAACAAGCCTCTGTACCAAGTTTGCAGAGCATTTCCACACCCTGCCACCTGTGTAGGGCCACCCTGCTCTTGTCCCTCCAGGGCAAGATGATGGTGAGTGACACCTCAGTGCACAGAGCCTGTGAACTCTGCTGCTTTGCACATCTTTTGCACCAGCCTCAGGGGGAAGCAACCAGAGCAGCAACCCCTTAAAAAACCTCCTAATGACAAAGGCTCACCCAGCTCTCTGGGACAGGGATGTGTGGGCAGCCTTTCACTGGCTGCTCCATTGCTCCAACTAGTGTATTCCTCCTCCTCTATGTAAATGCCATTAGTGCTTCTCACATTCAAACCCTTCTGCTGGGCCAGACTCTGTGAAATCCTCAATTCCAGATAAACCAAAGTGTGCAGGTGACCAGCCCCTTTGGTAGCAACAGGAATCAAGTCCCTGTGCAAACTGGTGACACAAAGGCCTCCTGGCCATCACCTCCCTGGGAATGCTCAGCATTGCAGCCCAGGGCACTGAGCACACTGCCTTGAACTTTGCCTCTGTGTTACCCCTTCACTAGACAGTCCCAATTAACAACTTTGTGTGAGCCCAACCAGCTCTAGACAGTATTTTCAAATGTGACCACTGTGAAAGATAAAAAAAAAAAAAAAAAAATAGGTCAAGAGGATTATGCAGGGTGACTAATGATTGCTGCATGCTGGGCTGAGATGTGAAGTCTGGCCGTGTTTTCAAAGGTGCATAATAATATGTCCTTGTCTGACCTGTGGTGCTGTTGACACTTTTTCTGAGTTGATGCCTTCTCACAAATCCCCATTAGGCTGGAAGCTTGAACACCCACCGTGACTGATGCCAGCAGAGTGGAAGGGCTATCAAACTTTGCAGAACTCCCATTTAAGTTTCACTTCATTTCTTACAAGCCAGGCAGCAGAGGCAATTATTTAACTGTCAAGCCCTTTTGGAGCCTGTGCTGAGGGACATGGCTGCTGTTCTCAGGCTGTGGGGCACAACGTGTTAATCCACTGACAGTTCCCTGGAGCTGGCCAACAGATAAGAGGAGGGGGCCATTCTGCTCAGCACAGCCTGCACATATAGTCAGGGGAATGCACTCTGCCAGCCAGCCTACCATCCAGATAGCCAGAACTAATAGTTTTATCCTTATTTTACAGCATAACACAGGATGATGGAGGGCATGGTGCAGCTGCCCTGCTCAAAAATCATAGGAGGTTTGTAGCATCAGGAAAATTAATTCAGCTGTTTTCTCACCTGGTTCTGTGTTTAGCATTAGAGTCCCTCCAAGTACACCTTTCATTAACAGAGGAGTTAGAATTACTTTTTCTTATCTGACAAATGTTCCTTAGGCAAGTATTTGTACCAATCACTCCATCCTGGTCACAGAAATATGTCCCTTTCTAGCTACAGGAATTGGAAGAGAAGATAACTCAGTTCTAGCTGAGCAGAGCCTATAGTTCCCCCCAGGCACTCCAGTGCAACATGGGATGCAGCAGCCTCAGAGTCACAGAAACCAGCCTTTTGTTTCTGCTACAGCCCTTCCATGGATAAGAGTGTAAATACAACCACCGAGATTTCCTCACCGAACACAGACATACCAGGAAAAACATAACCTCTGGTTCAGCTCAACTGTGAGGAAGAGCTGAAAGACATTTCATCTGAGACAGCAGAGGCCAGGCCTTGCATATGGGCTGTTGGCAGCCTGGCAAACGCCGGGTGTGATCACACGAGACTGGGTGATGCTGGGCCCTAGACGTGGAGCAGGGAACAGCAGGTGCAGATCGATGTAGGAGGCAAGATACCTTCTGCAATCTGCATCATATGTTTGCAGAATGCCGCAGGGAAAACTCCCAGCTTCAGGAGAAACATACTGTTGTCCAATACAGCTCAGGAGTGTGGGCAAAGTTGTGACAATATCAGCACTATCAAGACCTTTCTGAGGAGGTATCACAGAGATTTTCTACTGCTCTTGGGTGATGTTCACGTTTATGCAAGGAATGGGGGAGTGCAGCACAAACACACATCCCATAGTTGCCTTTAAAATGAGATCAGGTTTAATTCCCAGGCAATTCTACCCTGGCAAAAGAACAGAAATTCCCTGCTACGGCAAGAGCAATCCCTGTGACTGAAAAGCTACAACTCAGATGAGGCCTTTTGATGGAGCCCCACTAAGACATTGTGACCTCCAGGCTTGTGGAGGGCCTGGTCTCCCTACCTCACTCTCTCAGGTACTGCACAGAATTTAACAGAGGATCAATTTCTGCTCCATTGTTAGGTCTCTGCAATCACAGGCTGAGAAGAATAATTTTGCACATGCTCTTTGATTTAGATCAGCCCAAGGTGACAAGAATACTTTTCTTTCTTTTTAAAGCAAAGCCTGCTAGAGCCAACAGACTGATTGTTCCAGAAATTGATTTCTTGCCCAAGTGTAAAATCTCCAGTTGCTCATCCCGTCTTTCATCTTAAATAGTGATGTGAAGTAATCAGCAGTATTGTCAATGGCTCTGGTGCTGCACAGATACTTCTGAATGTACAATATCAGAAGGAAATGAAGCCAGTGAAGAAGATTCCTGCCCAGCAGCTGCACCAAGACTAGCAATGCAGGCTGGAAACATCCATGCAAAACCAAGACAGCCTGTGACCCAGGGCGAGCCCAGCTAAGGGCTCCACATCCTGCAAAGAATGGGTCATGGAAGGGCCCTTCCCTGTGCTAAATGTGATATGGCTTTCTCTGCCATTTCAGCAGGGAGTAAACTACCTCCAGTTACCTTTCACGTTCTATTTCCATAATCTGGTCAAATTAAAATACTGAACTAATCTTAAACACTGATCCCTGCCCTTGACACCCACCTCTTCCTTCTAATTAATCATGTTCAATATGGAAGTGTTTAGGTGCCATGAGAAAATAGGTCCTGTGAGGCAGTGAGTTGTCAGCAGGGGGGAAGTTTTGGGACCCCACATCATCTAAGAAGCAGTTACAGATGGTGAATTACCTCAGGAAACAGAAACGCGTGTGGTCCATGTGGTTCTTGTTACCCACCAGCTCTGGTGGAACCGGCAGGAGTGCAAAGGCAGCTCCAGCCTCCTGAAAATGGGAGCTGGAGAAAGGTGGTTGTTCCTCCCCGAGCAGACCTGCACAAGCCAGTCCCAGGGAGCCCTGCTACCAAAGTTGAGTCAAAAGCAGATAAAGGAGGATGTCCTAACACAGTCTGAGCTCCTGGGAGCTGATCCAGGAGAGTCCTTCCTCTCTTGAGCATCAGTTCCCCCACAAGAAAGAAGACACTGCACATAAAGGCAAGTCTACAGAATGCAAATACCTAAATAAAGCTAAATACAAACATTTGGTACAGTAAATACTGATATACTCCTAATAGTGTTGATATCTTCCCTTTCCCATCTCTTCCTTCTAAAATGAGGTGGTCCTGTCCCCCCCAGAGGGAAAGGAAGACCCCCACATGACAGGCACTATACAAATACAATCAAGAAAGACTGTCTCTTCCTGCAAAGTTATTTGATGTAATGAGAATACACACAAGCCAGAGGAAACGCATGTCACTCAGCAGCTCAGCAAGCAATGCCCTGGCTCTAAGTCAGGAAACATCTGACAATTTGGTTCATGAGGAAAAAACAGTAATCTTCAATAACTGCAGAGAAAATGCTCCAGGACTTTCCCCTGCCCTAGGATTTTGTTTCATGAAGCTCATGGGTCAGTGTGATCCAGGACATTTCACTGCTAAAACTTTTCCTTGTGGACCAGCAGGATATCAGTCGCTCTTGGCAGGGCATCTCCTGCAGTATCCAAGTACAAACTCTTCCCCCTTTGATTCGAGCACCACGACATGACACAGGATGCCTCCTGATAGCAAAAATTCGACATGGTGCAGTAATCTGAGAAGGATTACTCAGAATTTATTACAGGCAAGGAATCATACTAGCAACAGGTGAAAACTGAATTTACTGCACAAAACTCCCTTTTATAATTCCCCTGTAAAATCCAACCCTTGGCTTGACAATGAGACAAACAGCAACCCTGATGATTCTACGATTTTAAGTGCAGCTTCAAAATATGGTGGAAATAGAAAGCCAATGATTTACTCTTTCACTTAACTGACAGCATCCCAGATGAGAAACCTGTGGTAGCTCCTAGGGCCAGATACCCTGCAAAGAGTGATTCGCAAAGGGATGGCTGTTAATCCTTGTGCTGAAGTAAACAAATATTTATGACAGGCAATATTTATCTATTAGGCTCACAGAACACTGTGCATTACTGACTTCCATAAAAACCTGATCTCAGAGAGGCAGTGAAATACTGACTTCATTCATTATTTAGGTCTCCCTCCTCACTTTTCCACAGAGTCAGTAGCAACTTATGAACCTTTTCTTGGAAGCATCTGTGCAAGCTTATTTTAAAAAGCCAAGAATTTAACAAAGCAAAGACTGTTGGTTTAAGCTAAGATTTTCACAAACTCTTAAATCCCAAACCCCATACTTCTGGATATCAGTCTAGAGCACTCAGGTTTTTGCAGGATAAAAATGTAGTAAATGTCCCACTGGACAGGTAGGGGAACACCTACAAGGTTCTCAGCATCTCTTCTTCACAGTCAGCCCAAAATGCTCATCAGCATTTGCATCAACTCTATATCAACATTGCCATGGCTACATTATTATTCTTCCAACTCAACCTTCCTAGTAGTTTATCATAATGCCAAGTACCAAACCAAGCCTGGGATTCAGGGCACACATCCACCTAAACTGGCTACTCTATCTCGTGGCCTATTTCCCAACTGATATCAGAGTCAACTGGGTAATTACAGTAACAATCTGGGTGAAAAGGTGAGCCAAAGAGCAAACTCCTGATTAACAAGGCCTCTCAAGGGCCTGCTTAATCTTACCTAGATTTCTGTAAACTTAGAAAACATAACAATTGACAGTTTATTTCCCATTTCTCACCTGTTTAGACCATAGCTCTTGGAACAAGCACTGTCTCACTCTACATCTAAACACTGCCTGGCAGGCAACAGTCCCCATGCCCAGTGCCAATGCCCCACTGTGCTGCCAGCTCTCTTCTTCCTCAGGCCAACACCAAACTCAGCAACATCCCCTCAGCATACCTTCAGCTTTTATTCTTCATCTGTTTGCTCTTCTCCTCTTGAATCAGCCAAGGGGGAACACACCACTGAGAGAGAGCTCAGCAAGCTGCCCTCAACAGGAACCCTCTTCCACAGGAACTCTCCTCAAACTGATTAGCTCCTTGTTCCTTCCCCCAAACTGGTGGGTTCCTGGTTGATAGAGCTCTGGCCTCACCCACCACCCCAATCATGATCACCTGGGGGCAGTTGGGGCCTCACACAGCTGGGCCAGGTTCTCACCCACCACCCCAATCATGATCACCTGGGGGCAGTTGGGGCCTCACCCAGGTGGGCCACTTTCTGCCTCTGGGGCCTGAAACTACTTGGGTAACAAAACATGTTGCTGGGTTGGGACTCATCCATAGGTCAACTCCAACCCAGGGCCCACAGCCCAGGCCCCAGCACTTCACCCACCAGTGTACCCACAGCTCTGAAACCAGTCCAGGCTCTGCAAGGACCATGTTGAATAGAAAGAAATGCCCCCTCTGTTCCACCGAGCTCAGGAGAAACGTCAGCAGCCTCTTCTTGGCGTGTAATCGCTCAACAGAAGCCGCATTTCTCTGCATCCTTACCCTAGGCAGGGCCTCTGTGTCCCTAATTGAAAGAAGGTCAAATAGCCCATATCTCTTCTTAATTTTTAATCGCAATTTCACGCTGTTATTACAGCTGCTGGAGGCAGTGTAGCACAAATCCCCCAGGAGTAATTCCTAGATACTCTCTTGTAGGCTGGCCTACTTTTTCTTCCTGTTCAGTTACAAATTGCTTATCGCAGCCCAGTTGTGTGATGGGATTGGAAGAGCTGCCTCCACCCAGACAAATACATTCTCCACTGCAGCATGTTAAAAAAAAAAATAAAATCACATTTTGATTCTTCTCCGGCTTCTAAAAATAGACAAGATAGTCAAGATCTAATTTTTAGCTCTCTGAGTCCAGCTGAGTCCAATGATTTAATTTTAAACGGTCCCACTGTCTCTGGCAGAGGACAGAGCTGCAGTCCTGTAGTGTCCACAGGGGGACAAGTTCTTCCCCGTGAGGGTGGTGAGACACTGGCACAGGTTGCCCAGAGAGGTGGTGGAAGCCCCAGCCCTTGAAATGTTGAAGGCCAGGCTGGATGGGGCTCTGAGTAAGCTGCTCTAGGGGGAGGTGTCCCTGCCCATGGCAGGGGGGGTGGGACTAGATGATCTTTAAGGTCCCTTCCAACCCCGACGATTCTATGATTCTATCATTCTAGGTCTCAGCACTGCTGGAAAAACCTAGTGGGGGGAGACACTCAAATGGGTAGGCCAAAGTCCACGTGATATTGTGGGGATCTTGGACATTGCAAGGGCTGGGTGTGAAATGTGAGAAGAAGGAAGTGGGCAATGTGTCTAGAGCTTTCCTAAGTGGGAACTGTGTTGGGCAATTCCATCAACTGCTGGGTCATGTTGATGGAAATTCTTGAGGGAGCAGAAATCACATATTTGATCCCTAAAATACTGTGGGCAGTGAAGTGGCAGCTGTGTGACAGAAATGATTCCTCTAAGTTTTCACCTATGGAAATTTTTTAATTTTTTTTATGTAAGTGGGAAAATTCCCAGCAGTGTGTGTTCTTGTTTTGAAAAAATGAGAGAAGCTGCCTCCAAAAAATCTACACTGCTCTCAGTTTGGTTAGAGAGGCTAGAAGGCAGAAAAGAAGCAGTCAAATCCTTTTTGTTTGCTTGTGCAATGAGGGATTTTGCTGGTTTTGTTTAGCTAGAACATCTCTTTGTGGTTGACTTTCTCTCTACAGTTCCATAATAACCTGAAATCTTGGCTTTATCAACCAGCTTTTACAGATCTATACAGAACTCTCTTCTGATAAAAAAAAGAGAAAAAAAGCTGAACCCATTTAAATCAATGCTTTTTACTCCAAAAAAATTTCCTATATTTCAATTTCACAGCCTTCTCACTGAAAATATTCCAAGATCTTCCATAAATGCAGCACAACTTTCCAAAGAAGCAAGGAGAAAAGATATGAAGCAGAATAGGAAAACAAAAAAAATAAAAACAGAGAAAGAAAGAGTCAGTTTGAAGTTGTATTTCTTTCATGGGAGTACAGTACACAGTGAGTACTGTCATAATATTTCTTTTGCCTATGATGTTAAGAATGCTGCACTCAAGACACACCACAAATTAAAGTGGACAGATTTTCCGTACAGCAAACAAAAGGAAAAGGGCTAAACCACAGATCCACACCTACCTGAAGGATTAAATCAATAGGGATGTGACTCCCTTAATAGAAAGAGACCAACTTTTAGCTTTCAATAATTTCACAGCCTCTACCAAAAGACTGAGCCACCGTCTAAATTGGTTTATCCATGGAGAGACAAAGACGGGAGGAATATTTTGCCATGGCAACTGACAGTTCCAGAAAAAACACCCCCAAAACTGTGCTCAGTCAGAAAGTCAGCAGATTAAAAGCTTGAAGATAATGCCTCAGAAAGAAAAAATAGGGATGAGATGGAAAATGCCTATTAAACAGATTCTGTCAAAGAGACAGGTGACAGACTTTCAAATGATAAACCTTTTGAATGCCACACAAAATCCTACCTGGAATAGAAATAAATATTCAAAAAAAGTCACAAACAGCAGTAAGTGCACAAGGTGACTTTCCCATAGATGGCACCTGGAAGGACACCACGGTTGGAAGTTCATCTCTGAGTTGCAGAGTCCCAGCAAGGATGGCTGAACGGGGCAGTCACACTTCCACCAGTTTCAAACCACCCAGCCAAACACAGCCCCAAGAAATAAGAAATTTTAACTCAGACAATTCCCCGTTGAAAATTAATAATGTTTGACCCCTCACTGATTTAATCTTCTATTACAGGAGGCCAGGAGTTCACCTGCATGAGCAAGTGTGTAAAATTAAAGCCAGCTAATTGTCAGAATTTGTGTAAAAACACGGAAATGCACAAATTCAGCCCAGCTTCCTAACCCCCCAGAGATGACACTATCTGAATAAACATTATGGCACTGACAAACTCTGTTCTGAGGGCTATGGAAATTCAAGCAACATCTCTACCAGGTCATCCCCCAGCCCTGGGCTGTCTCCTGCTGGTCTCTGACAGTGGGATTGTACTTGGGGTGTTGTGGCAAGAACTGGATAGGAAAACATTTTTCCCAGCCTGAGAGCTCTTAGATTTCAAAGTATTTTCTTGGCCCAGCTCAGGATGAGAAGGTCAAACCCTCTGATTTTTCTCAAAAGAAAATCCAAAATTCAAAACACATTTTGAGAAAGGGAAGAAATATTTTTTAACTGGGCCAGAGTGTTTTACTTCTTTTGTGTTATTTTATGTGTGTTTTATACAACTGAGCAAAAACAAGTCAGGGAAAAAGTAATTTCCTTTTAAAAATGTCAGTGTGTGATGTTCCACCAAATAAAAAATTCAAACTGGTTTTGAAAAAGAAAATAATTCTCCATCTCTTCTATGGCTGCTTTTGGAGGAGTCAGCATCTATGTTGTTGGAAGATGCCCACCTTGCCCTGAGTGCAAAATTGCTCATTCTCTGTACAGCAGCTCTTCTGGGCAGCATTTCCTAATCAGCTCGAGCACCCAGAGAGGGAGACTATTTTTATGCAGGTGTTTTGTACCAAGGACACTTATTTTTGCAGGTATGCACAAACATAAAAACTCTAATTCAGAATATTGCCAGGTGAAATCAGGCAATTTCCATGTAAATGAGTCCCAAACGGGGGGCACGCTGTGCTCTTCATTGCTCTTGGTAATTGTGCACTGGGGGTTTCTTGGCAGTGGTAGTTAATGTTGCTTTCTGATGCTTGGAAAAAAAAAGGAAAAAAATTAATTGCTGAGAATGTTGCCCTTGGAGGTTGCCATAAACTTCTCATCAGTGCAGACAGTGTGTTGCCTGTGTATAATCTTGCCTAGTCCTACCGACTTTATCTCTGGAACTGCATGGCTGTGCTTTATCTTTTCTTATCCCCCTACATCCCCCTCCAGCAAGGAATTCAGGCAACAACCACCTCAGGAACAAACCCAGATTAATTCCTGCCAGGGTCTAAGAATTCTTTCTACTAATTTCAGCAGGGGCTGGGATCAGTCCTCAGGCTGGGCCTCCCAAAAGGCCACCCCTGGAGATGCTGAGCGTGCTCATTTCCCAGTGGATGCAGCAGAAGCTGAGGGGAAGGAGAATCCGGCAGATTTAGGACCAAATATAAAACAGACTTTTAGATTAGACCAGGGAAACCAGGGAACCTTCTGCTTCCTTTGGCATACCCAAGAGAAGCTTGAGCCAGAACATGCCCCAGTTGAAGTACTGGGGGACACGTGTGTCCCAGGTTTTGACTACTGTAGGAATGAAGATGCAGCCACTCTCCCAGCTTCTTGAGGAAAGATCTTAGTATGAGCTGCTCATAATCACAGTGTGGGTCCCACAGCGACAGCAGGACAGAGGAGCCCACCAGCAGCTTGGGTAAGGGAAGCAATTTGCAAACATGCACTGTGCTGATCAGTGTGCAGCATAAACATCCCAAGAGTCCCAAGCAGAGGGAGGGGAGTCTTCACACGCAAAGCAGACACCGAGCATCTGCAGGGCTGAAAACACAATGGGAGCCAAGAATGACTGAGAGCGTGTGGGTGGCAGAGAAAATGGGAGGCTGATAAGAAACAGAGGAAAAAAAAAAAGCTCCCATTTGCTGTTTAATACTGCTTCTCCTCACCACACAGGCTGGTTTCTTCTCTTTGCTATTGGTCGGAAAGTTATTTCCAACCTAATAACTTCTTAGCTGCTTTGCCTCTGCTAATGCTACGACAGAAAGCAGGAGGAAAGATGTATTTCATATTAAGTCAGGCAACACCTGGGTTTAGTGTTAGGAAAAATATTATCAAAAAAACCCTCCTGATAAATGAGGTCAATCATTTTGCCCACTGGCGACTCAATGGTCAAGGTGGAGTCATTGCTTCAAAGCACAGCAAATATGAGATGAAAAATAAAAAAAATAATCTGGTTCCAGACTCCCCAAAGTTTCCCCACTAGATCTGACATCCTTCACTCAAACTTCCCTTCAGCTTCTTGAAGGAAGAATGAGCTCAGTACAGCAAAGGTGCACAGACCCAGAGCAAACTAGGTGGGAAGATGTTAGGAAGAAGTTTGTTAAGGGCTCAGCACTGCCAAGGCTGCACCAAGGAGAAAAATACACCACCAGTCGAGCTCTGAAGGATGTGTGGTGCTAGGTGGTATCAGGTTAGTACTACTCCTTGACTGCTATTGTCTTTGTGGTGGATGCCACCCCAAACTGGGCAGAACAGGCTTCTGGAGAACTAGAAGTAACAGGGCAGATATTCCTTGGGCTCAGGTAAGATTTGATGTCGTTGCTTGCTGCTCTCTACTGAAGGGACCCAGAAGGATTTGTCCACCAGCAGACTAGCACTGCTGCAACTGCTGGCATGCCTGGTGAAAGGGATGTCCTCAGTGGGGAAAAAAGAAGAGCTTTATTTAACATGGGAACAACAACAAAAAGAGAACTGAAGGTCTGAGTTCAATAAAATATTCAATGCTTTCCTGAGCTTTGCTTGTCAATAAATAGCAAGAGACAGCACAATTAGAGAGAACTGCAATTCCAGGCTGGCAAAGGAGACCTGTGCAAATGGTCCTTCACCCTTGCTCAGTCCAGCTCAGATTGCTACACTCTTCCACAGCCTAAGGAGGAACCCCTTTAGATCACAGTCTTTTTCCAGTATGAAGGCCCCCTCTGTTCGGACACAAGTGCCAGCAGATACCCTCAAGCAGCTGGTGGGGAAAAAACCTTTTTTCAGAAGCTAGTGGGAGACTTGTAATTGCTACTGAAAATATTTTCAAAGCACCGGATCAGCTAGCAGTCCCAGCTCCATCCCAGAGGCAAACACCATTTATTTGTCATGTTCCAACAATTTTTCTGCTGTTGGTACAGTGTAATTAATCACTTGGCAGGCAGGCCAACACAGAACTGAAAAGGCAGCTCATTCTTTGATACGCAGCAATCACCCTGTACCTTTTCAAGAGGCAGACTCACTCTCTTATTTACAGGTGATAGCAGCCAAAAAATGGAAAGCAGCAACTCAATACAGCACCAATTAATGAGAAACAAGCAGCCTTGTTTATAACAAGGAGCCTGCTATTGTTGTATCTTGCGACACACTCTTCCCCTGGGTTTGCATGTTTGGCATTTGGGCATTGATTTCAGATGAAAAGGCAACTACTCACATGTAAAAATACATAGTTTGTCCTTTCACAAGCAGCTACTCAAACAGATACCCTGCTTCTCGTGGTGAGAGGCTCTAAGACCTGTCATTCAACCTCCTGTTTTGTCATTGATTCTGGTGATCTAGGTTCGGGCTCACTCCAAATCTGAACAGCCAAAACACACCAGGTGATGGGCTGAAAAATCCAGCTCCCGTTTGATTCCTTTTACCCCAAACTTAGATGCTCAGGCACCTAGAGCCAGGTCACTGCAATGCAAACCTTGGCCAGAAAGCTGCAGCTGCAGCCATCCCAATTCCCTGTGAGTGCTGTGGCCAGTGCTCCCAGCTGGCCAGGTGCCCGGGCAGGCCCCGAGCCAGCCATTCGGAAATACTAGACACAGGCACTTTGCTTTGTTTGAGCTGGCTGAATCTAGGTCTGGGTTTTCACACACATACTTCAGCTGTGGACTTACTGCTGCTTACATCTCCAAAAGGCTATCCAAGGGCTCTCAAGTGCTACCAGATGCTTGCCACAAAAAAATCCTGCACCCTGGACTAGGGAGACTTTTGTCTCCCTTCAAGCTGGAGCCAAAATGAGAGCTGAGGACGTAGCAGCAAATACTGTGCAAGGAATTCAGGAGTGGTAAATTGGCTTCTGGCAAATTCAGAGCCTTTCTATTATCACTCCAAAGGCTGCAAGAGGCAGAAATTATACTAATAAACAGTACTTGACTGAAGCAGAGCCTCAAATAGAGCACGATACAGACTTTAACCAAATCAACAGACTCTGAATGCATAGACAGAGGGAGCAGGTTTAGTTGTAGGTCCTGGAGCTGAGGGCTCCACAGCTGCTAACTCCTAACTGCAATCCCATCCTCCTAACTTGCTTGGGACCAGCTTTCTGTGTTCCAGAGAGAAAACATACTCTTTGCAGCCCAAATCCATGCTGATGGAAGACAGTGGGAGACTTCCCACTGATCTGAGAGTCCTGTAGTAACCATGTGCTGCTCTCTGCATATCACACTTAACAAGCTCAAAGGAAGAGCTCTCCATTCACCTGAAATATCACCAACATAGCATTATAGACCATTTGAAACCTTCCATGGAATGGTCTTTGCAAGTTTAAAGTGCATATACAATAGGATTTTCTTCTCCTTTTTGGACAAAGTTTTCAGACATTAAAAGCTTGTCAGCTTTTGTACTTATTTACACTGAAAAAAAAAGGAAAAGCAGACCATTTAGAAAATGTCAAATGAAATGCCCCAAGCTCCTGGTAACACAGGATTTTATGAATCAATTTAAATTAATTGCATCCAGTTGGTTGCAATTAAAGGCTGGAAGCTTGGCAGTTTCTTCTTCCCTGTTTGACTCAACATACACAAACATCTGGATCAGTTCAGTACCTTACTGCAGCTCCTGCCACTTCATCCCACTTCTTGGCATTACCTTCACCTCTTCAAGGTTTTGCCTTTGGGCTTCTGAACGCTACAATACAGGGAGTGGGCACTTGGGGGGGAAGTAAAAGTGAAAGCAGCAGACAGAGGAAATAACGTGTGACAAGGACCAATCTGCTCTTCCTCTTCCTCTCAAATCACACTGTGAATACAGAGACAGTGCAGCACTGAAGCAGCTCAGTGCCTGCCTTTGTGTAAGTACAACCCCTTGGGTGGAATAAAAAAGATGCATTCCCTTTTAAAATATTTATTTGTGCCATCACAGCAGATGTATCCTCCTGCTGCCTCAGAATTTGACTGCACCTGAGAATTCAGCAGACGTGCAAGGGTTGTACTGGGATGAAAATCAGATTAGACAGGCAATTTCCATTTGTGCCACTGGGAGCTGCCCATAAACTTGACTACATCACTGGGAATTCACACTCAATATGGTCTGGGAGGTGCAGGGAGAGCTCGTATGTTCTCAGTACATTCTTCCTTGGGAACAGGGAACAAAACTCATCAGTGGTGATAACCTCAGATCCACCTGGGCCTCATTTTAACTCTGTTTCATCAGATTGAAACCCAACATTCTGCCATAGCAGAGGATGCTTAAAGCAAGTGTAGAGTCTGTTCACAGCCTTTTCCTAGTCTTTAACTGACATCTAGTGAATAGTTTCTAAACTGCACCTGAAAGACTTGGAGATTGTAGATGAAAGGATCCCCTCTGGAGGGCAGCTGTGCAGAGGAGCTGCGGGATAAACATGAGGTGTACAACAATGTGCACTCTTTGTGTCCTCTCCACACTGTGACAGCTCGTTTGCCCTGTGGGCAGGTGGGGAGGAACCTGGTTCTGCTCAGAGGCTGCACAAACACTGCACTGCCCAGTTAAAGTGGGCAAACACAGCTGCTAGAGTCTACTGCAATGGTGCTGCCCACTGCAGGGACCATACAGGGTGGCTGGTGGACATCAAAAGTCCTATCCAGGAGTGATCAGCAAGGCTTCCACCACAGCACTGCCAGACCAACACTTTCTGAACAGGAAGAGTCACCCTCTGCCACAATCCCCTCCCAGAGGCACAAATCTAGAACTCAATCGGTCACAATCAGGATTGGCAACTGCACCTCCCATCCTCAGCTCTCCTGGCAGAGGTGGCAGGAGCGGTGCAGTTTGCAGCCATCTCATGGTTTCTCATCAATCACCCTCTACAGCACATCTTTGGGTGACAGTAGCTGTGAAATCCCTGAGGAATAAAGACCCAACGACCATGCTGCCTGCCTTCAAAGAGTGTCAGAACCAGCCTGCAACGTCTGCACAGCAACAGGGGAACATCCAGTATTTCCAGAGAGCCTGCTTTCCATTTTATAGCCTCTATCATCTACTGCAAAACAGGGAGTTTGGTTTATGACATCTATTAAGGTAACCAAGCAACAGCATGGTGAGTATTTATGTCATCAGTTACAAAAAAAGCAGGGTTTAGAAACAAGCAGAGTGATAGTGGTGTCAGCCTGACACAGCCCAGGCATTAAAACCAGCCTGTCGTTTCCATCAGACAACTCTTCCTTATTAAGAAGGTTTATGACCAAATTCTGCCCTCCTGTTTGCAGTCATGGAGAGCTCCTTCCATCTTGTGACAGAACATCTGCTGCACTGAGGTGAAGGAAACATCTCTATACTTTCCATGTCCTGTTGTAACACCAGCATGCTTAGCACATGTCTTTTCTCAATACATGAGTGTTGTTCTCACACTCCATCACCTGGGAAGGTTAGAAGCTTTCTCTACTGATTTCAGGATCACTTGAGTCTCCTAATGCCACTGACACACAATCTTTATCTGAATGTACAATGCGAATTGTACCTTTAATCTCTGGAATTTACAATGATGAAGGTAATTAAAACCAAAGTAAAATAGAGAGACTATTTTAAAGGAAAACTACACATTGTCCTGCTTGTTAGACTGCACAGACACTGTCAGATTAAGGACACAGATGAAGACCCTTAAATGATTTAAAAATATGCTACACCCACCAGCCAAAATACTATCAAGGTTACCAAAGGTGTATTGTTCCTGCTTCCCAACAGCTGTTGAGTCCCTGTTTATTATCTGCAGAAGGTCTCTGAGGACTTGTTCACCTACAAAGTTCGACTGATTTAATTAGATACAAGTCAGTGTTTTCCAGGTGTGTAGTGCCAGTGAGCTTGTACACGATGTCTCCCTTCACAGCCACCAAATCCTAAACACTCCTGTACGAGCTGACAGCTACCCTCTGTTAAAAGCAGCTCAAGCCACTATGGAAGGCTTGCTAATGGTCCTGAATCTAGGAAGGAAGAGTCAACAGGCCAAGTAAAACAATAACATTTACAATGACCCAACTACACATCACTCCAGAGGTTTCCTCAGCCCACTGACACGAGACAGAATTAGAGCTTCTCTTACCTGGTAATAGTAATCGACATACTGTGGCTCGTAGAGTCGAGGCCCAGAGTTTTCAGCAGACAGGACATCTTTTAGTAACTCTTCACAGCCTGGCAAAGAGAAATGAGAGCAAGTGGTCAGGCAGAGAGTTTATCTTCCCAGAGACTGCACGGACAGTGGAGGAAGAAGCACAAGCTTGTAGCTGAAGTGTATGCACAAAACCTTGAACACGAGCTCTGGGTAATGTTTAAATAGCTGTAACAAAGCCCTGCAGAGCACAACTTCAGCAGGTGGCACTTCTTTAAGTACAATTACACTGATGCTGACCCTCATCTTGGATACACCCCACTGCAAGGAACCTGAAAGCTGCACATTGCTTGGTTTGGTCAACTATCCTGTGGACTAGAAACCCTCCCTGACCAACCCAAAACTCTGAAGTCGAACACTGGATTTGCAGGCTCGGTGTGAGCCAGTGTCTATTGCACAGCAGCACCAGTGGAACTGCTTCTGATCTTCTCTGGTCTAAGTGACAAAGGGGCAATACCCAAATATCACAAATTCTGCTTCAAAACCAGCTCTGTCACAGGGTGCACAGCATTTGGCAAGCAAGTATCCACGCACTGCAACCAGAGACTTTCAGCTTGTGTTTGCTTTTGTTAACAACCACATTGACAGCTGGAAAAATCAATGTCTGTGTTCCCTCAGTCCTCTCACCTGAAAACCTGAGCCAAATATAGAAACACTGAAATCATCAAATGCCTCATTCCTCATTAATTACCAATGACCACACTTGGCACGTCGAGCTGCAGAAGGCAGTAATACCAGGCCAGGTTATCTGAGAATAAGCAGCTAACAGCCTTGGGCCTGAACCGTGTGAAACCTTCTCAGTGTGTGTTGTGCACTATCCTACTTGGAGGCTGCAATTTTCCAGCAGTATTTCTCTTTTCTGTCCCACCACTAAAGCAATACATTGGCTGGGACATT
Organism: Brachypteracias leptosomus; assembly: GCA_013401335.1. Taxonomy (NCBI): domain Eukaryota; kingdom Metazoa; phylum Chordata; class Aves; order Coraciiformes; family Brachypteraciidae; genus Brachypteracias; species Brachypteracias leptosomus. The sequence goes on along the minus strand of VYZX01007372.1, from coordinate 337,455 downwards.
ACATCCTGATACCCGCTCAGAGGAAACAGAGTAATGTAAGAAGAGGTGAACTGCCCAGGTTTGTGCTGTTAGCTCTTCTCTCAGTTTTAAAATAAAGGAATAATATTGTAGGGGTGAAGATACCTTGTGGTTATGGAGAGGAGTCCCTTACAAAGGAAAGAACAGAAAAGGTGACCAGATGGAGAAAGCCTAATATGGGGGATCAATATGTTGTCCCTGTCTCCACACCCAGGCATATGGCAGAGGCAGCACGTGGTGAGTGAAACAACTATTAAGATCACACGAGTGTCACATGGACAACAGGCACCAGGACTTTCTTCCTTTTCCAGCTTCTGCAGCAAAGTGAGATTTTCAAGTGGCACAGAACAGAATAAATTAAGCTATTAATTGTACATTTTTGTGCACTTTTCACTTTGCTGGAGAAGTCAGTGAGCAAGAGTGGTGTGCTAGGGTCACTTCTCAAAGCAGAGCTCGGCGAGTTATTGGGAATAACAATCTGAAGAAGTAATTTACTGGCTGATAGAGACAAGGTCTTAAACTTGCTTGCCTAGAGAGTGCATCATTCTACAGAACTTGCCCTGCCTGAGACTCTCACGTTTCCCACCCAGCCACCATCCTTTTCTTTCTGTTGGTTTTATCATTGTGTCAGCCTGTGCTTGACTGAGGTTATTTTCTATTCCTCTTCCAGAGAAGAATTCAATTTACTGTTTGTACCTTTTGACATTAATAATCAAAGCTTATTACTCATCCAACTGCCCTGTGCCAACACCCACTGCGGGAGTCTTTACATGTATGAACTGCTCACTTTGCTAAAAGGTCTCTGCGTGATGTGGAGCACCTACTCATTAGAGAGAGTTATCTCCAGCAAAAAATGAAAATAAATGCCAAGTGCTACACAGTAATGGATGTAGATTAGTGTAATGAAGGAGATGTGTTTACACAGTCCTAAAATTCCTAACAACAATATCTTCAGCCATAATTTCAAGCCTTATTTTCCTAATTCAGTTGTCTAACAACAGTGCTTCTAGCTAAAGACCTCTAAGCAGTCAATTTAAGCCTGTTAGGTGAGAAGTTATCACCTCCTCCAACTTTTTTCTTTGGTGGGAAAAGGTCACAAGGGCTGTGGGTCTTCAAGGAAGGATTCAGCAGCCCAAAGCAGGGGAAGTCAGAAACCTTTCTGCCTTGCCTCCTTTCCAAATGCCAGCAAGATTGATCTGTTAGAGCTGGAGTCACAAATAGCTCCAAGATCTCCACGGTCACAAATCTAGAGTTTAGCTGCAAGGTCTCCAGTGTCCCTTCTCTACTATTCAGTTCTTACCTAAGATTATTCCTGATCATATGCTTTCATTTTCCTTGTTCATTAAGCCCTTGGCCATTTAAATTAAAGCCTGTAATTTATTCAGTAAAAACACTGGGGAGAAGGGCATTGCCTGCTGTGCACCAAACCCTCACCACTTCTTCACGAGAGCCACCTGGCACAGGTTTTTATGTCCTCACCCAGAACCACAGAAGCTGATTAAGCATTTGACCCATTTCCAGAACATTACCAGACATTTAATCCAATTTATTTACCTAGCTGCATAGCTTCAAATGGCAAACAAAGCCAAATCTTGCTTTTATTAAAGTCACAGGCCAAGTTTTCATTGGCACTGACAGCCTCAGATGAACTTGTATCCTGAGTCTATCTCCTTCTGCAGTGGTGACTTTTGGTGGGAAGATGCTGGAGCGTGCAGCAACCAGTGTCCCCTGTGGGAGAGGTTTGCTTAGTGTGCAAGCTGGCACGACAGCTTGGATCTTTGCATCCTGCAGGGAAGATTTGCATGTTATTATACTCTATATAAAAGGGAAGAAGAGAAGGAAATGTCGAGAGGCCATTTTCCTCTGAGATTACTAAAGCACATCATAGCTACCATTGCTACCTAAAGACATCTGAACCTGTTCCAGCATCCATCAAATGAAAGATGGCCACTGGCTTCAGGAATCCTAGGACTGTGCCACTGGTTTTATTCCTGTTAAGAATTTTGTTTAAAGACTAAATTTTCTGTTGTTTTCTCCCTGTGAAGACACAAATCAGAATCTCTTAACTCTGGAGGACTGGTGCTGGTCCTTTCTTTGGGCCACCTCTTATCAGCAGGAAGCTGGGTTTTGGCACATTGCTGGGAAATGAATCAGCTTCTCACTGGGTGTTTTTCTGCAACAGAGCTAATATATCTCACCTTTCACCTTCCTTATCTAAATGATAAGTTGAATTTTCCAAGTACTCCCAAGAGGTTTAAACAAGGGACAGAATATAAAGAGGGACATGGAAGTGTCTCAAATACTGTGCATTTGTCTTCTTATTACCAGAATATATTTTGGCTTGCAGCCTGGGAAATGCCAGTGAGCTAAATGAGTGTGTCACAGCCCAGACAGAAAACAATGAGAAATCACGGTTTACTCTGGCAAATTTTAATATGGAAATATTAAGGTACTGGAGAACAATCTGTGTGGGGAGCAGTCTAGTCTGGCACACTCGGTGCTCTCTGCTACCAGTACCACTCTGGAGGAGAAACATGCTTGCCTAGGCTTGCAGAGCTGCCACAATGGATATTTCAAGCTGTGCAGCTGTATGCACCCAGGGCTAGAATCCATCCATGAATAAGCCACTGCAAATAAACAGAGGAAGACTCCCTTGCTGCTTTAAGGTCCTCCTGCACTAAGATGTCTCATTACTGCTATAACTTCATTTTCCAGGAAATGGTAAAGATGAAAGGCACTTACATGGCTGATTAGAGAGATTTCATTTGGATGTCTACTTGTCTCATAAGATACCAACGTGCTCCATGTTCTCTCTCCCTTGCTACAGTTGGGAAAATTTCCTGATCTACATTTTGGGCAGCACTTGGCAAGAGCCTGAGCTGCACCACACTCCTTGTGAGGCAGCAGATAGAGCAAAGAGCCACCCAGGAACAGGTTCAAGCCATTGTGTGTTTATTTACTGCTGCAGCTCTGCAGAAGGACGCCCTCCACAGAGGAACACTCTGAAAGGGGCTGTACATTCTATAAATCACTGTGCAGGGTGACACAGATCAGGGGCAATGGGGTATCTGGAGAAAGAACTGAACTATCTGATCACAAAATGAGAGTGGCCAGAAGCTGCTGAATTTTCTTCTGTGGCCAAAGACATGTGAGGAGCCAGCACAGAGGCAGCTTCTCCGTGCTGCTCAAAGACTGTTTGACACAAGGGTGTGAATCAATTCTTGTTTAACAAAGCCCTGAGCGATCTCTGGCCTGTCAAAATTAACCGAGTTAAAAACTATTTATCCTAATATTAAAAATACACAAACACAGTTCATTTGGGCAGAACTGGGTTAGGAAGTAGCATAAGAACTTGGAATTATTTGCACTTTGCAGGGCAAAGTGAAGTAAAATGGGAAGTGATTTGTCTCTGGTCAAAAGAAGTCTGCTGAAAAATGCAAATTCTAAGTAGCACCAAAACCAGTAGGTCATTTATCCTTTCTTTTTGCGAAAATAGCCAGTAAAGATTTTTTCTTTCTTGAAAGCACCTGCCTAAGGCTCATACACTCTCAGAACACTGTGCTGCCTGTCCAGAGGCAGGGCAGGATCACCTTCAGTCCCGAGCAAAGATGATGAAAGTCACTGAAGGGGAAGACGTGATCCTTTAACTTCCTCAGCTCACTCAGGATGCCAGACAGGGCTTCTCTTAAGAGATTTTACAAATTTACCTTCAGTTTCATTTAAAAAAAAATGGTTTTCACACCTTAACAAAGAGCCAGTTTGCAAACAGACATTCTAGCCACAAATGAACACAATTGCAGCAAAACGATTTCCTGCAAATGCCCCAAGAAGGAGATTTAACCCATCCTGCATCAGGCAGTTTTCACAGGCAATTAAGCAATTTTAATCCTATAGGAAATCAAATCCAGTTACCTAATTGAATGTAGTTGGTTCCTGGCACTTTTCCTAAGAGCAGTATCTTTTTACTTTATCTATGCTTGGATCTTTAATGGTGTGTCAGACTCATTTATGGTTCCAGGCTGTATTTAGGAAAATTTAGTTGAGTCTTTGAAAACTCTGAAGTACTTTTAAGAGTAACCAACTTCAGTTCATTAAACAGCTATAATGTAATTTACAGCAGGAGAGCTCAGCTCTTCACATTTACATGACAGCCCTTCTTGGAGCATCCTAAGTACTGCTCCTGTCAATAGTTATTCTTCAAAGAATGGATAGATTCATCAAATCATCTCCAGTTATGGTGTACTGTGAAGTCTGAGATCTATAACCATGAGCCTAAAATGGGTTCAGCAAGACCTTGAGGTTTTCTGCGGTGTTTTACTGAAATTCTTGTGCTAGTTCAGCTGCCCTGCTCTTAGGTATTAGTATATTACAAATACCAGTGTCTGGCAAATAAAGATAAACCCCTTTTACATGTCTGCACACATCCACCTCTTGTTCCACATTGGATCTTCAAGGCAAAGCTGGTACAATACTATTCTCAGCTATGGGACTGCAAATTAGATTTTAAAGTCAGTTAAAAGAGCTGGTCAAACCTTGACACTGCTTTCATGAGAAATAGGTTTGTTTGGAGCATCTGAATGAAACTATAAAAGCAAATTAAAAAAAAAAAATCTCCAGTGACACAGAAGGACAGAAATACTGTACTTTGGAAAACTATGCTTTGAAAAAAACCCATCAAATTTCATCCTATATTGTTTTTATATTCCTTCACAGCCCAGATAGCCTGTCACAGTCTGAGCTATCAGAACAGCCAACCTCCCTTTTTGAATATTTCTCTAAAGCTTTGGGGAAATCTGTGCTATTGGAATTTTCATCCAAATTGCCAGGAACTCATGGGGAAACACATCTACTTTTTTACTTTTATCTGCTCACACAAAGACTGCTTCTAGAAGCTTTCCAGCCAACTGCAGTAATTAGATACCTAAAGATCCAGAGAAACACAGAGATGGATTTTTGAAAGCACATACTGGTCTGTGTTACTATTTTGAAGACTCAAAGGCTGCTATTGCTGCAGGTGGGGAAGAGTAAAATTCAAAACTGTGCTGCTTCCACACTGTTAATGAACATGAAGGAGTTCAAGGAGTTCTTACAACCCTCCATTTTCAAATATTGTAAAAGATCATAACTCAAATGTCCTTAAAACTTCTACAAGCTGAGGAAAAGTCTCTCTTGGTCCAGGAGAAAACCAGGCTGTACTATTTAACCTGAAAACACAGTGATTCTGCTAAAGCACAAAGATTCATCATTGCAGAAGTGCTCTGTGCTAACGTGGCTCAGCCTCTCCCATTATGAAAGCCATAACCCTCCACTTAGTACACTGTGGTCAGAGTTGTTTTCATGGTTAAAATAAGCTATAAAGTCAGAATCCATTTATCTTTATCTTTTAATTCTGCATTAATCTGCCTTTCGTGCTGTAGCCTCTCATCTCTGTGAGCTGCAACACCAAGGTCAGCAGGGGGAGCTCACCCTTTATTTGTCAGGGTTTTGGTTTGTTTTTTTTTAGTGGAATATCAAAGCAGAGAGATTATTGGAAAGACAACAGAAATCTTAAAATAGAAGGAACAGGTCAGCCTTAAATAGAGCCTGCTAAACATACCAAGAGCCTGGTCCTGCAAACATGTCTGACTGTGGAACCCACCAGCCTGCACAGCACACCAGAAATAACAGTTCCACTCAGCTTTTAAAGTATTACAAGTGGCAGAAAATATTCACTGAACAGTACAATAATTTCAGCATGGCAAAACCAGTCATCAGCTCTGCTGAGCAAATAGTAACAGATCCTACATTGACCCTGCTGCAATCAATGGGGTTCAGCCTCTGAGCAATGTTCTGGCTGTTCTCAGTCTCTGAGCTGTGCTGCTGCCCAGGCTCTGACACAGCTGCCAGGTAAGAGGGTACAGGTGTCATTTCATGGCAATTGCTCTCCAGACAGACACAGTCATTAGAAATAAAGCCATGCAGTGAGCAGCTAGAGAGGGCAGCTTCAGCAGGAGTAAAACCTTCTTATTCTGGCATTCCAATGAAATTGCTGCAAAGCTTTAAATGTGATGGCAAGTCTGTCCCTGGCTCTGGCAGAACCTAATTGCGCGGGGAAAGCAGCCTAAACAGCAGGGGCTCAGCACAGATGCTGAGGCAAAGTCCTTTAATCCACAAAGGACCAGCAAAAAGAAGCAGAGCTATCTATAAATAGAAGGTACTCTGCCTGTCCAGTATTCTACCCCAGACACACAGTGGGAATGAGTTCCTCCAATGCACTTCTCCCCTCTAGCACAGACACCTCTGCTTGAGAAAGTCCTTCCAAAGGCCCCTGCTGTTAGGGAGACTCCTCAGCACAGCCTTCCCCAGTTCCTGCTACTCAGCAGCTGAAGAAGATTAATCTTTTCCACCTGAGCCCCAGCAGCTGCTGTGGAGGTACATGACTCATATGTCATGAGGTTATCCAGCTCAGAAGCACTAAGGAGGCACCAAGGCTTGATGTCCCCTTGTAGAGGAAAAAATACTTTTAATTTGTATCATGCTAGAGTGAACAATGCCTGGAGGAGAGAGGCCAAGCTGCAGATCTTATATCCAGGGCCTGGGGTTTCTCCTTGCAGAGAGAGCTGCTACCAACCAGTTACAGAGCAGACATTGAACCCACTGATGTTTGGGATTTTTTCAGGTCACAGCATTTAGTTTTTCACCAAGATCCACACCTGGACCTGAAATGCTCAAATCAACATCATCAGAGGTCAATTCTTTATCACTGAGATTTGAATCTGTTGTTCTAGATGCCTCAAAACTCACACTTTAAACAAATTAATGGCACAGAACTACCAAAACAACCTTGACACTATCTCACCTCTGTGCAGCAAAAAATTTCTTCAGCATACTATGAAGGCAACCATCAGATTAATTTTGTTTCATAAATAAGAAATATGGCAATGCATTAGGATAGTAAAGCTTGAATTTAAACATTTGGCTTTCAGTGCTAAGAATAACACAACTTCATACTCCATTACTGAAACAAAATGCTGGGTTTATAGCAGGATCTCATTTTGCTCTATTAATCTGATTGCCCCAAGCAATTGCAATGGGCTGAGATGTCAAAGAATCATATTTATAATCTGTTGCTGCCAAGGCAAATTGCTTTTGTTCCATAACAAGCCTGCTGCTACCCCTGGGATGTGGCTGCTCTGAAAAGTGAGAGGTAACAACATGGTGGAGTTTTCCATTCTGAAAGGCAGACATCCCCTTTCTGAACTTTAATATGACTAATTGCATTTTTAAAGAAAATACAGCTTGTAGCTGAAGCCCAGTGAAACTTCCATGCTGAGGTAAGCAGTAGAGGCAGCTTTTCTGAAGAGATGCTGTGAAAGATGCATAACAAATGTCTTATCAGAAAGAGATACAACTGCTCCTGTGATTATACACGCCTGGCACTGACACTGTGTCAGTGCTGACAACGCTAATGATGTGCTGAGAGAGCTCTAGGTGATGCTGCAGGATTGGATGATCTCCCTCTATCTGCTCACATACACATACTAATATCCATCCAGCCTATGGTTTGGACCCTATCTATAATATGCTCCACATAAGAGCTCTAAGCCATCCATAAACTTGAAGGTATTCCAGAGAGCTTGATTCAGTCACAACTTTGCAGGACTAGGCCTGAGGATATGAATACATGAGTCAGACCTGCAAGGATGAAAATTCCCAAGGCATCATCACTCTCTGGTAACTGTCAATATGCACACACTGTCCCTCACAGTAAAGGAATGTAGCTGCCCACTCCTCCACTGAGGGTACTGCCCACTGTGGACAAGGGCACAGTCATTACAGAAGAGATGTTCTTCTGGGTCACATCTATCCCTTCCTGATTATATTTTATGCATTTGAGCACTTCTTTAGACTGTGAATTACAGAGGACTACCAGATGATTTACAGAGCTTGTGCCTTATTTAACCCAGAACCCAGTTTGCTACAGACTTGTGTGGACACAGAAACCTCTAGTATTGCCTTCAGTGTCAATACAGCAATGTATTAACTTTCCTTTTGGGTTTTCTGTTGCCTTCCCTTTGGACACAACAGTGTCACCTTGGAAGATGTCTCCATGATCATGGACTGAGAGCAGCTTCTCACTGCAGTTTTACACAATTATACACTGTCCTCACTGCCATAAACTTTAATTAAAATTGCTGTGCTGTTACGTTCTTGCATCATTATGGCTTGGTGAAAATCTCATTGTAGCAGACTCTCCAGAGACTTCTCCTGGAATCACACTACGATTGCTGTGACATTCACCCTGTCCCTGCAATGAAGCCTCTGGGCTGTGACATCACTGGCACTTTACTAAGGACATATTACGTGTCTGGAAAACAACAGCCTGGATTATTTGCTATGGGAAGCTGGAAAACTAATCAGCAGCAAAATGGCTACAGTCCCTCTCCACCATTTGCTTCGTTGTCCTTGGCTAAGCTATAAAGCATAACAGTGGTTATGTCTTCTGTCAAGGACCATGTTTCCTTGCAAAGGGGTTGGTTTGATCCACCTGGTATTTATCATAAGGGCTTGGATGGCCAACCTGTAATTAACCCTTTCATTCCAATACATGTCCCCAAGTACTTTGAAAACATAAAATAATAATACCTTGCAGGTCCCTCGAGAAGAGTGTAATAGTCTTAAATTTCCTAGTAGAAAAAATGTAGCCCAAGGCTCCTTAACTTCCTAGGTAAATCAACAGCAGAACCAGATGAGAACTTGGAATTATCAGACTGGCACTATCTGCTAACCACAAAGCTCCTCTTTCTTCTGCTACATTTCTCTTTAAACCACATCACATTTGTTCTGAAAAACTAGCAGTAAACCAATACAGAAGCACCTGTGGATGCAGGAACTAGCACTGCTCACCATTGACACATGAGATGCACAAAAAATAAAAATATACTGGCTCTGTTCCCAGAGTTGCCCTCCTGTCACTACAAATAACCACACTCAAAAGAGATGATGTCTTTGATCATTGCATTTTCTGCAACCAGAGAAACATTAGTCAAACTGAAGTGGATTATTTTTAAGAAATATGCACATACCTTTGATAGCAAAAACTCCATGACAGAAGTCCTTAAAATTGATTCTTCCCAAATCATTTGGGTCCAAGTACTTTGCCAGTTTTTCCACCTAAAAGAAAAGATCATAAAATATGTGTTGAGCTTGGTGCATCACAGGGTGCTCAGCTGGTCTGTATTTTCTACAGAAGACCCCAAGGGGAAGAATATCTGTAATGTTCACTTGAATCAGCCAACAAAATGTTCTGCAAGGAGAAACCATGTTTTACAGTTGGATTATCTGGTGCTGAGTAAGGTGCATGCTTTGACCAAAACTTGTGCAGCTGGGACACATTAATATCCTCCTATGTGTATCTCAAGAGCTTAATGAGTGTGCACAATGCATAGTAGCCTCATTCCCTGAAGAGTCCAGACTACAGGAGAGAAAACTCATTGGGCATTTGGAACAAAACATCCTTGCCACAGCAGTGAAGACAAGTGTTGTATAGGCAAACAGAAGTACCTTACCAGCACAACCAGATTCAGGTGACAGAACAGCTCTGCTCAGTGCACTGTGCAAACAAACAATGTACTTATTGCTCATAATCTCAGTTTAGCCTTTCTGATCACTACTCACCATAAAATGAGATTACACTGAATTTAAACACAGCCACCAAATTGGCATTTGCCCCAAAGAAGGTCTGGCAGATTTTTCAGGAGGGTTTTGGGGAAGGAGGAGAAAAACAGTCTAGACTGGAGAGGCTGTTGTCTAGAATAAAGGGACAGAGAAACAAGCAGCTAAAGAATGAGAGAGGCAGAACAGCCCAGGGAGGTGGGCACAGTGCTGGGACACCCAAGCTGGCTCTTCTCTCTGTGATAAATACGCTGCATGAAACAAATCCCCTCATGTCCCTGTGCCTTTGCCTGTGGTACCCAGCAGGTACCCTCAGTGAGGCAGAGGCAGCCTCTTGCTGCTCCTGAGCAAGCTCACAGAGCTGCAGCACAACTCTGACCCTGATCCAGGCCCTCCAGACACCCGGGAGTACAAACAAGAGGAGTGGAGGAGCCCAGCCCAGCAGGCATGGAGGATGCTGCACAATCCTGGGGACAATGTGAGCTCAGATATGTCAGCCTGAGCAGCAACAAAAGCCCAGCTGGAAAGATACGCAGCAAATGAATCCAGATGACCCAGTTTCTCAATTTTATGGTGGTTTTCTTTTTTTTTTTTACATGCTAGCAAAACCTTAGCAGTTCCTTAAAGCCCTGCAGATAATACACTAATGTGTGCGCATGGCACTTCTTCCTTCAGATTCTTTCAGTGCTTATAAATTCCCTCTGTGCCAATAAAGGCCATGATCAGCCAAGGGCCTCATTTAGAACAAGCAAAACTGGATGAGAAAATGTCAATATTTTTACTGACATGTAAAATTCTATGCTGAATGAGAAAGCAACAATTTGATCCTTACATTGAATCCTTGCCCCTCTCCTTTTCTTAAAAAAAAAAACACCAAAAAACAACAGAAATCAGCTCATATATGCAGGGCAAATAAGGAGCTGTGTGATGAGTTCAAAACCCAGGACAAGTTAGAAATTCTTATTAAAATGTTCTTATTGCAGGGGACTTGACCAGCTCGAGTCCTGCCAGGCAGGCAGCAGAGCCCAACTGTCAGCTATGGTGAGAGTCATGATCAAATTTCTACTTCTGGTATCACAAGCAATTACTGTAGCCCCACTAATTTCTAGCAGCAGAAGACAAGCTTCTGTTTCCAAAACGCAGCCACTTCACCAGAAATTGTAGCATGTGTTTAAGGTATACAAGACTGACTGGAAATCCTTACTGAAACCACTGAAGTGGGAAAGCCGAGTCGGTGTTACCCCTGCTCACCTTCACAAACACCACAGATGTTACAGAAAGATGAAGCAGTGGCAGAAATTCCTTTCTTCAAACTATTTTTTGGGTGCATCCAAAGCAGTATAATCAAACAGGCCACTGAGGCTGGGAGCAGCAAGGTTTTAGAGCTGAAAATCTTCCTGACCACTGTAGTAGCTTAAATACGTGGCAGATGCTCTGGCTGGTGTAACTCAGCCTGGCTCCAGAGGCTTCGATGAAGACCTTGGTGTGGCCAGGAGCTGAGCATCTGTCCCCTTGTGGATACAGCAACAAAATCTAATCAGACACCAGTTTTCTAGGTTACAAGATCAGCCTGTAACTCCCTCTGACAAATGGCAAGCTCCCATCACTGTGATGTAAGTAAATACTGTTTCAGCTGCTCGCAGGGTTGCTCCAGAGAATCCCATTTCCTCCAGGTCTCTTGCTAAGAAGCAACAAATTGTGTTTTAGGTTTTAATGTACATATTCCTGCAGCCAGCTGGGAAGCCTCTACACTATTTAATATTGTGCTACAACACAGTAGCGTCACTGGGTGTTCCCAGTGAATTTGGCACATTAAGTTTATTTCTCAAAGTTCATCCAAGGATTTTAGTCTAGCAGTTGCTCAGCTATATACAATTACCTTTTAAAATAAAATTAAATAAGATGTGATATGCCTGGGTGTTTGGTATGGAGGAACAGAACATGTTCACATTTAGGTTTAAGCAATGTCTTAACTGTAAATGAAATTATCACCTAAGCAAAGTGCTTCAGTATCCAGTTTCCCCTAAATCTAATTTTGCAGGTTTTCAATTAGATTTTATAATGCAAATAACTGACATCAGTGCAGGAGACGATGAAGAATTTACAGAGCAGCCTGATGGAATTTATGCCACTAGTGCTCACATCTTCAGCCAACACAGCTCCCAGAACAGGTCAGGGACTACAAGGATTTTGATGATTTGGAACTAAGTTTAGATGGATACATGCATAGAGTTTGTGCATTAATATATGCACATATATTGTACATAAATCCCTGCATATTTACACAGTTTTGAGCCTGGAGTGCACTTGATCATGTATTTTTACCAGTAGCTTTCTGGGATAAGGCAAGAAGCTCTTCCTCATTAATTCTGGACTGAAGGCATTACTTAAAATTAAGCTCCATTTCAAGCTATGGCCAAATAAACTCTGCTGTCACAGCTACCCCTAAATCTTCTCTGCTGTCTATACTGTGGCAACCATCCTCCTGCTTCACTTTGTAGAGAAAAAATATCCTATCCTCTTCCTTCCCAGAAAGGGCTGCCTCCCAGCAATTAATCAGAATTTGTAAAGCTTATTTATTGCCTCAGAAAACGTTAAGGGCTTGTCAACCTAAACTGCCAGGCTGCATGGCATTGGAACCTTTATTTTTCAGTCACCAACCCCCTGGGCTGACACCTCTGGTTGTCTGCTAGCTAAGGAGGGAGCAGCAGCCTTTCCTTCCAGCCCCGTTATCAGACCAGGCAATGCAGCCCATTCTTGCACCCATGGAATAGGTCCTGGGCATGGTTGGACTCCTGAGCTCCAGTATCTCTAGGCAGCACTGGGCTCTGCCTCCTCTGCTGATCCCACCAAGGGACACAGGACTGCAAACCCAACTGCTGCCCAAATTCAGTGCTGAAATGACCAGGTGATTGTTGGGATACCTCCAGGCAGCACAGGGAACATGGTATGTGCCCCAGAGCTTGACATCAAAAGCCATCAAGATGAGGGGGACAGTGGTTGGTGCTGGGACAGACACTGTTCTCTGCACTGCCCCAGCCATGTGGGACAGCACAAACAACGTCTGGATTCCAAACTAGTTCTTCATTGTAGGAGGAGGACAAGGACAGAAAAAATTAGCTGCAGGCTCAATAATGTAGCCGGTTCTTTTGGCAGCTGCAAGGGTTCCTCTAATGAACCCTTCAGTAGATGCCCAACAGTCTCAGAGAGAAGACATAAATCATCTTTGCTTTGGGAAACAATCGGAGAAAACCAAACCCTCTGTCCCTATTGTTGAACTTGCTTGGATGAATGGGTGATTAGCCTTTCAATGCAAACATAGTTCTCAATTGTAATAACAGGTCACTCCAGCCAAAGCATTTCTGTCTCCTCTGCTGGGTTCCCAGCTATACCAGCCACACTGCAAGGAGGTGTTTGCCCCCCAGCTGCTTCTGACACACAGGAGTAGGCTGGGAATGCTTTAAAGAGTCTCTGCAATGAAAAGAAAGGGAAAAGGTTCAGTGTGAATGAACAATTTTGAAATAAAAACTGATCAAGGAAAAGATGCATATTAATGAGCAAAAATTAGCAGTACAAAGCAGCAGACAATAAAGTGAGGCAGAATATTCTTTCACTAGAGAGCCTCTGGTTGAAATATAAGTTCTGGATGCAACAGAGGTGAAGGGCTGAGGCTTTGTGGCACATGCTTTGTAGGCAAGCAGGCTGGCTTAGGTCAGGAACCAGGAAGGGCTGGATTCTCAGCTCTATACAGAGACTGAACACAGCAAACAGAGTCTCAGTAGGAAATCAGCCAACCTAAACCCTACCCAGACAAGAAGAGAGCAGTGAACTGCTGAACACTTGGAGACCTGGGCTGCTGCAGAACTGTCTGCTGAGTGCCTGAGTTGAGAACACTTCTGAGTGCAGGCACAGGAGCAGAGCAGAGGTGAAATCCTGGTGTCTGTGAACCCACAGTCAGCCCAGGGGTTGCTCAAAAATTTACCTGCAAGGGTTTTAAATCCAGCAGGCACTGGTCTATTTTTGTGCCTGCAAACACAGTTCATTGTGCTGTATTTGCTCATTTCCTTCAACGGGCATTTCAGATTGTGTCCTGTCACACAAAGTTTTCAGGAGACCTGATGCCTGTACTGAATTCCAAGTGAGACCTGATGCCTGTACTGAATTCAAAGTGCCCAAAACATGACAAGGAAAGGAGGGCTTTTTGTCTTTGAACTCCACCTAGTCATTTTGTTTTAACTCTCACAAGAGGAGTGAAGCAGGCAGAGGCAGGGAGCTGCTGAAATACTACAACCTTCTTGATTTTGGTGCCATTTAAAGGTATGAGGAAAATAATTGAGTTTTGGCAGTCACCCAACTCAGCAACTAGGAAATGCATTTCCTCAGTTTCTTCAGCCCCAAATTTCTCACTATATTAGCTGTGTTAGGGGCAGCTACTGAAGAAGAGAGCATTCCATTTTCCAGCTCTGCTCCAGGTGAGCAGAGGTGTGAAAGGTTCCCTCTTATCTCCTATGTCCACAGGAGAGCAGCACATACGGGATCAGACCCAGCCTGCACTGCAGAAATCCAGAGTGCCTTGTAAAGAGTCCTCTGCAGCCACACTGCCTGGGACAAAATTCACATCTAAACTGAAGCACCCACCATCCTGCCAAGGATGCAAAAGAAACACCTGTGACTAAGCCATTCTCAGAACAGAGCAAGAAGCCAGTCACAGGCACACACCCAGGTGTGCAGGGGAGTAAGTCACAGCAATCTGCTCTAACTAGAGGCAAGGGGAATGTTTGGCAGCCTTTGCTCAAGCTAATTCCCTTCCCAGCACCACTGGGCACACCTGCTGACCCAGTACTCACAGAGCCTCAGAGTATGACCACAAGCTCTACAGGACCAGGCATCTGAATGACTGTCAAGAGATGAAGGGAAAGGAGTTTTGTAGCAGAGGGAGTGGAGAAAGAGGAGAGAAGAGAACAGGTTGCTGACAAACCTCAGAAGAGATTTATTGAAACTGATCCTCTCCAGCAAGTGAGTTCAATACAGGGGCACCTCTCAGGACTCCTGGCCAGCTCTCATACTGATGCTGCCAAAACAGGGAGGTATTTTTTTCCAGCAAACATTTTCTGACTGGAACAGAATCCTGCTTCCATTTCCAGGCAAGAAGAAACTCAGACCTTTACTGACCTCACTGAGTTTTCTTCAAAACCTGACCAGCACAGCAGACATTTTGTTAACATAAAAAAAATGTGTTAGATTTAGATGTAATTGAGTTCTGAGGGACCCCACACTGGCTCCATCCACTGAAATCTTACAGCAGGATCCAAGTCACAGCCAGAAGAAGCCATTTGAGATAAACAACTCATCTCAGCAGTTTGCCTTCATACTGCAGGAGCCTGTGAGCACGTCTCACCCTGAAGCATGAGCAGGGAACACCTGGAGCTGTGGGAATGGCAGGACAAGCACTTGCAGGAAAGGTCGGGCTGTGCTGTGGCAGTGACATTTGGGCAGGATCTCCTGGAGCAGAAGCAGTTGTGAGAAATCTCAAAAAACAGCAAAAGGAGATTAAATATGTAAATGCTGCAGGGTGGAATTACACAGGTTCCCACATGATTTATACGGGAAGCAGCAGAACTGCACTTACCCTGATTTTAACAGAGCAGCCTCTTCCACATCTGGGGAAGGGGTGGAAGTTCACACCCTCACAGCTTGAAATGCAGAGGCAGGACTTGAGCCAGCTGAGCCAGGCAATGGGGCCACCAAATGTGCTAAGACCCACCCTCATCTCTTTAACCAGCCCCCAGGTTCAGGCCACTTTAGCATCCATGTGGTCCAGGACTTTAGAGGTCTTCAGTCAGGGTCCTCTTCAGTAAGCCACCCAGTAATTCCTTGCCTCACAAAAATCACCACCCTCCTCTCCCCTTTGCTCTGCAGGTCCTGGTACTCCACTGCTGCACTCTGAGCTGGCCACAGCCATCTAGACATCAGTGGTTTTTCACCATGCCTCCTTACAGCCAACACTAGACACAGGCTTTGCCATTTCCTTGCTTATGTAAAACTCCTAAATGATGAATCTAGCTATTAATTAGTTCCCTCTAAAGGGCAACTACTAAAACCAACCTGCCATATCAGAGCTGCACAAGCTAATGGCTGCTCAGGAGACCCATTAGTGCAGGGTACCAGTGTCTCTGTGGGATTTGGCAGGATTGGTCCTTCTCTGAAGCTGCTTGGTGTTTGCATCTACAGACTGAAAGTAAATATAAAACCATGATGATGAAATTTGCAGATGACAGGCTGATAAATAACAACAATGCAGACAGTCTACGCTCCTCTAGACAGCTTCATAAGTGAAGCTCATACAGACAATATGTTTTAAGCACCACCAGGCAAGGTCACAAACAGAAAGGAATACAAAAGAGAAGGAGAAGGAGTAAGGTGAGTATTGAGATGAGGGCTGTCTTTTGATGAGCTGGGATTTACAGATGCAGGGGAGAACAATGAGGTTTCTCTGAGATATTCTGGCAACTCAGGGAAGCAGAGCAAAATAAAGGAAATTATTTTACATTGCATTGAGGAAACCAATGCTCACATAGTTGTGGTACCCATTTTTATAAGAGATGCTGAAAACCCAGAGAGGTTGCAGAGAACTGACATAACATTCAAGTGCTGTGGAAATGCCTCATGCAACCAAACTTAAAGAGAGTTTTCTCTGTTTAATTTGGCTAAAGGGAGACCAAGTGGTGATTTATTACTAGGTATAAAGACTTCTGCAAGCAGGAAATTGCAGGTTCTAAAGGACTCTCTAGTCTAGTAGAGGAAAGACATAAAGAATCATTATCTGCAAATTAAAACCGAACAAACTCAAATTAAAAACAGGGCACAATTCTTTATCAGCATGGTTGTTTACCCAAGAGAACTATAAAAAGGAACTGGATTCCCTCATCTGGGGCCTGCTGAGAAGACGACGAGATAGACCTGGGAGATTTACCTAGTTGAGAGTAAGAGAGTTAAAACTCTGCTGTCACCATTTCAGGACATCACACGAGATGACCTGATGCTCTCCCTGAACCTGACCCTAAAACATAAAAAGGACCATCTTCCTGGTCACACATGTGAGGCTTGGGAGATGCATTTAGGAATCATGAGTCCAACACGCAGCCTGCCCTCACCACTCCATTCTGGCAGGCTGAGTGTCATAAATAATTCACAGCACTGCAAACAGCATCATGAATTTCCATCAGCTGCTGCCTGATCCCAAAACATGCAGGAACATACATCATTGCTGGAAACAATGGCTTTGAATTTGCTTGGAATTGTGATTTCAAGCATCAGTCATTGCCCCACGGTGCTTTATCAGCAAGCTTGAGCCTGGAAGTTGGCTTGTCTGTAAGTTTTCTGTGAACAGAAACAATTGTTTCAGTTTCTGCTCTAACTGGGGACCCCCCATTTACCAGCTAGAAGGCAGATTTGGAGACTGTTTCCTAAATGACATAAGCAAATTTATTGAATAGTCTTGGCCTTGACTTTGAGCAAATTCCTAAATCTGTCAAATCTATAATCTACTAAAGGCTCCAACACAAAAAATCTTATTAAATTCAAGGAAGTCCATTCACTGGCTTTCTCTGGTTTAGCATCAACACATGGAATTGCATCTTTTTTCAAACATGAACTAGGTCCATGGGGCCTTGGTTCAATGGGTGAAAAATATCCACCAGTTACCCAGATGGAGGAAACATCCATGGTGTGGCATTCTGCTGAGCATGTAAAATATATCAGTGAATTATAGAACCACAGAAAGAAAGAGGTGGTTTCAGAGGCATTGCAGGTGGCTGAGTGCATTCAGAGGAGAAAGGGAAGCTTCCAGTGTTCATGTGTTGTTAATGCCCTGCGTAAGCATCACCTCCACTCAGGTGGGTGACAGATGGTGAGTGCAGCTGAACTCCTGAAATGGGAGTGGTGGAGTGTGGGGGATCCACAGCACACCCCCAGGTCAGCTGCAGTCCTGCAGAAATGCAAGGACAGCAAGTGCTCTGCATCTGCTGAGCCTCACCTGCCTGCTCCGGGGGAGAAGAGCTGGAGCACTTCACAGAAGGGACAAACAGGAGAGGAGGGCAGGGAACTGCCTCTTCTCAGCTCGTGGGAGTGATGAGGGCAGGAGCCATAGGACTCAGATCACAGCCTCCAGGTCATGATGGTTTAACTGGCTAGACTGGGAGATCCATGCAGCTGGGGAAATAGATGGTATCCAGTGACCATATGACTGTGACATGGGGGTCAGAGCTGCAAGTTTACCAGTAGCATGTTGTTACTAGCAAATGACCTCATCTGCTTTGGCTTCCCCTTCTTTAAAATGGCTATGGCAATACTTAAACCACATTGAAAGCACACTATAAAGGTGAGGATGCTGCAGGCAGCAATGAAATGTCTTAGGGACATGGTTTAGTGGTGACCTGGTAGTGCTGGGTTAACAGGTGGACTTGATCATCTTGAAAGTCTCTTCCAACCAGAACGATTCTATGATTCTGTGAAATTTGCACGCAGCTGGTCCATGCTGTAGGTTGTTGGGTTTTTCTACCCAGTCTCACTTGCTCACTGAAGTCTGCCTTCTAATTTCTCACTGCTATGGACTGGTGTCTGCACCTCTTAATACATCTGCTTGACTCTCCATAGAACACCAGACAACCTCATGATTTGACCTGATACAATACACAGGTATTACTAAACTCTGTGTTGCAATGAACCCTGCCCCACTGGGCAGACCCTTATCAGCACCTTGTTTTCTTTTTCTGTCAAATTGCATTGTATTATCTTCTGACAGGAAAGGATGGAGCCACATGGTACTGCACAGAGAATGCATTAGGGATGGATTTGTTTAAAAGAATCTAATATACAAATAAGCTATTAAAAGAACATAATACTCCATGAACGTCAATGAATGTGTGTGTGCAACAGAAATCCAGGCAGCGCGAGGAGAATTGATGCTATGATTTCTGTTCTCTATTGAGAAATCACTTGCAGTCTTTAATACACATGATGACACAAACCTAATTTGGCATAACAACAAATACAATTCCTGTGATGTTACATACCCAGACTTTGTAGTTAATATCCTTACTGCTAGGATTTCTAACCACAGCTGAGACCCAGAGGTTATTGCACATAAGGAATCCCTTCTCTTACACCATTTACCTCACTGGCTAACCTCTCTACCTACAGAATGAAAACATTTTATGGCCAGAGAATCACCAATAAACTTCTAAACAGAGTGCACGTGAATAGCTCTGAATCTGACCACACCCCAGAAGGGATCATTGCCTGGAATTAAGTTTTCGGAACTTCCTCAGAGTACACATACCAAAGAGACTCTTCACAGCTACAGAAACTACTTTCCTCCACCCCATCTGTAAGCCAGAGACCACTAAAATCCTGCAGAGTTTTTTCTCTGCTGTCTACAGCTTTAGATGCATCAATTGCTTATACAGGCAATACCACTAGAACAGTATTTCTCATTTATTTTGTCCCTCCTAATGTAATGTAGCAGCTGACAATGAGCAAGCACCAGAATCATAAGACCCAAGGTATCTCTACAGACTCCCCCACCATCCATGATCCCCTATGTGAGAACCTCTCATTCTAAGTTACTTGAAGGAGCTGATTTGAACAGGATTTCGTTTCCCTCCCTCCCTCTGACGCTGTGTTGCAAAACAAGACATTTGGCTGGGCCCACCAATCTTACAACAGTCTATGGGGAATCCCACACAGTCTGGAATACCATGGGAACAGAGAGCAAGGCTAAAAATATGCCAGAGCCATCTGTTCACTCTACAGTGATTTCTGCTCTGGAAGCAAAGGGTTAACATGTTGAACTGTTTTCCTAAAACCACTGATTCACTCCTTGCTAAAATAAGCAGGGCTGCATTAACACCTTCTCCTCCACTTCTACCAGCACTAAACTCAAGGCTTCCTGGAAAACAAGGCTGTTAGCAAAAGCTGCTAGGAGCTGCAATGAAGCACAGCCCATTACATCTCCTTCATTAGCATAAGTCAAACAGCATAAAACGGGTCTCAAGACAATTGGTCATGTGTGTGCAGCTTGCTCTGCCTCTAAACAATGAGGAAAATGTTTGGGTAACATCAGGCTTATCTACAAGTGATGCAGCATGGATTCATTTTCAGAGGAAATATTCTTCCTCCCTGCAGCTTGCAGCATGTGTGATCGTGCTCATCAGTACATAAAGGGAACTTACACAGAATAATGGTTTTCATGGCTTCCAGTTGTGAGACAGCAGCCAAATGGGATCTACTCCAAGAATAATTATCATTTTCTGAAGTAAAACCGGGGAGAGAGGTGGGGCACACAGTGGCAGCTCATCAGCCAACGCTAGAAAGTGCCTTCCTTGCTGACACATCTGCAGTCACATTTTAATTGAGGTGTTATAATATGCAAAGAACAAACAAAATACCCAAGACCAGGAGGAGGAGGCTGGGGAGAACAGAGCAAGCCTGAACCATGACTGGTAGGTAGGTCACAGCATGCAGCTCAGCCATCCCCTATATCAATGAAAACACAGTGCCCAAAGCCAAACAGAAGCTGCAGAAAATTCACCGAACCAGAGCCTAAAGCTCAAGCCTCTGCTACAAGTGTGCTCCAGGCTCCTGCTGAAACCCAGGCAGCAGCTCCAGGCTGCATGGCTTATGCAAAACCAGATCAAGATGCTTTTCTGCCAGCCATAGGATGGCACTTCACTTGTTCATCTCTGATCCATGGGTTAAAACCATGGCTAAGTGCAAGGGCAGGCTCCTGAGCAATGGTGTCACCCAGTTTTGTCAGCAACATCCTCACAGGTTGGATTTCTAGCCTCAAAGACCCCAAACAAGCATTACACTTGGGCAGCCACTTCCCTTGGCTGAGTTATTTTCTCATTGTTATTTTCTCTCCTTGACAAATAAAACTAACCAAACAACAAGCAACTAGAACACAGCACTGTGCTTCACACACCGTATCTGCTTTCAAAACCAATTTAGATCGTGGTCTGAGAGCCGGCCAGAGACCTGCCCAGGGCAGCACAATCTGGGCATCCTCAGCTCTCTCAGCCTGGTCTACTGAAATTGGTTTTGAATCCAGCTGTTAGAAGGGAATGTGGTCGGCTTTCGGCATGCTCAGAGACGGAGCCTGAAATGTAGGTCTGGAGATCTGATCTCAGATGCAAACACCTGAGCAGCAGTCCTGAAATTAAACTGAACGAAAGGAATTTCACGACAAATTAATGCCTTGACACAAATCCTGGGAAGAATGAGTATTGGATGAATCCAGGCAGGGACATACACATTAGTTAAGATGACAAACATCAGACAGAAAGCTGTGATTAAAGGAACAATCTTCCACTTAGCTGAAGAGAAAGATGCTTAACCTTTCAGGGAAGTGTGGCTCAGAGATAACGTCCTTCCCCAAAGAAGCAGAGGAGGAAATGTTCACCAAGCACCACTAGCTATAGTGGGATAATTACCAAGTCTGAAATGAGGTTGACAGGTTTGAACAGCAGCTGACTCCTCTGACGTCAAGACAAGGGAAGCACAGATAAGCAGGTGGTGAGAGCAGTGGCAGAGTGAGTCAGGACTGCTAGTGCTGGGAGGGGAGAGCAACGAAGCCCACCAAGAGCAAAGCTACCTGGGGCTGGGGGAAGGAGGAGTCCTTGCTGCATCAGCTCACACAAGCAGAGATTCCTGAGCGTAGCACTCACACAGCCAGCAGTGTTAATATTCTCTAATTCCCTTGTGCCTTGCTGCAGCTGCCAGCTCCTGGCAATGGAACAGCCCAGCAGCCCCCTCATACCTCCCATTCCCATGTCGCGAGTCACTCCCCTACACACAAATGCACCATTCAAACTGCAAAGGAGGAAATTCTCACTGTATAAAAATCACACATAAAAATATGCATTGCTCTTTGATCTGAGCTGGGGAAGACATTAGAAGGAATGATAATTAGCCAGCATTTTTGTGTAAAAAGGGATAGATGAAACACAAAGCCCATGTGCATAGAAAATGCACACTCTTCCCAGCCTTAGAAGCTGTACAAGGTGCTTCATCTTCCAGTGCCTCCTGTACTCTGCATCCTTATTAACCATTGCACTCTGGTCCATATTAGTGCTTCTTAATGGTTAGAAGGCTGAATGGAAGAAAGATCCAAAGCCTAATACAAAGAGAAAGGACATAAAGGTGCACACCTAGGAAAGAGTTGTACTGTTCTATTTCAGAAATATGCCCAATTCAACTGTTACCAATTAGTACTGGTATTGTAAGAATCCCAGTGAGGGACTGGCCCCAGTATTCTCAGCTCACTCTACACACTATTGGAAAGGTAAAATATGACACAAAGGTAATTTTCTCTGCTGATGTGTGATTTTACCTTCTCTTCTAAGCCAGAAACAGATGGACTGTAAAGAGAACCATGCCCAGGGACTAAGTAGGAACGGGGGATTCTGAAACAGAGATTTGGCTAATAGAAAAACCTGTTTTTCCTGAGCAGAAATATGAGCTGGACTGTGGCATCACTGCAGATGGAATCAGGGTATTTGTGTGCCCCTTGGTCAGCATGCACCACGTGTGCTGTCCCTGGGACCACCCCACAGGACACCAGCTGCCTACAGCACCTCACTTTTTAGCTGAGCAGACACCACCTCATCCAACTTTCCTCTTACACACAAGGGACCGAGCCCCACCTCAGAACCAACAGTAACCATACAGCACAACCCAGAGGTTCAGCTGGTGCTCATCAGCCCCATGCTTGCACTATCCTTTAGCCTAGGAAAGGTAAGAGTGGTTCTGTGATTTCTATCAGGTAAAAAATAGCATCTCACAGGCTCAGGTAAGCAGGTCACTGTTCCCAGTCCAGCTGTCAATGAAGACAATGATCACTGGAGAGACATTTCTGTCCCCTGTATGTGGGGCTGTGACTGTTCACTCAGCACAGAGGTGCACAGGGCTGCTCCTGGTGTCTGAAATTGTTTCCTCCTAAAGCCTTTTAAGAAGTTACTGGTTTGGTCTTGCTCAATTCTACTGCTGCCTTTTACAATTGGCTTTTAGTAGGGAAGTGGCTTGTGTTTTCTGTCAATGTGTATTTATTTACCATCTCTCAGTGGTATATGTTGATTTATTTTTTGTATCTGTTGATGTTTTGTGTATCAATACGTGGATTTGTTTTTCTGCACCTTAAAATCAAACCAGTCTGACCAAAAAAAGAGTCATTTTGATTTTTTCAGCTAGTATACATTCCTTGTAGGTATTATGACATGACAACACATCACCACAGAGCCCCAGACTGTGAAAATTAATGGTTTGGAAAGCAAAACCAACTGACCCTTTCACTGTAAAACCAGAGCAGACACTGTTTTCAGTGAATCAGGAGAGCCCCTTCTCAGATGGACCCAGAAATAAGGTAAGAATTGGTTGCTGAGGCTCAAATTATTATCTCCAGTGTAGAACGTCCCCTACCCATTGCAACCAAACTCTGCAGTTGTGCTTTGGAGTGTCTATACAAGAGGAAAGCTGATTAGTTTATCATTATCATTGTACCTTACCCCAATTCCAGGTATAACATACAGTAAAACATCATTTCTAAACTATCTGAGTCCCTTTACAAATCTGAGTAGGTGCTTATTCCCCCTTCTTGGCCTTTCAGTTCAGAGGCTCTTCGTTGCTTCACAGTTACCAATTTAAACACTCTTGACAATGTATTGATCCCGTGAAATCCCTTAATAGGCAAAACCTGATTGCTGTGTATTTTCCAGATCTTCCAGAGTGCCATTTCTCTCATATACTCAGAGATTCTGCTGCTGCAGCCATCTCTCAACCTGCCCAAACTGTGCTTGTATCTATTTTCCTCCAACATAAAGATGTCTTGTAGGAGTTACAATCAGGAGGTGAGAGAATGCAGAAATCACAATAGATTTATGCTGCAAGGCCATCACCCAACTGCATTTCACTGCGGTGCTGGAGCTGAGCAGCCAGTCCATTGTTAATAGCCAGATAGGTACCAGCCATAAGAAACCACAGGTTCCTCCTCCTGCATTTCCAGGGGCACAGTTTCTGATTTGTTATCTGCAAATGCTCAGAAGATCCTTGTTCCAGTAACAAGGATGTAATTTGCCCTTCAGCGATAAGACTGAGTGAAGCCCTGTAGCAAAGGGAGATGGATGAAACAGGAGGCGGGGTGCTGAGAGACTGAAAGAACAAAAGGAGCCTTCTGAGAACACCTTTCACTGGACCAGTTCAATAAAAGAATCCTCGCTGGGCAGGGTATAGTGGGTTTCCTCATCATGGAGTACAGTAAATGGTTTCATGGTCTGTGACCATCTCGAGGTAAGAGCCAGACATTTTCATCAGCGTCTACCTGACCCTGCTGACTGTGGCTGGCACATGAAGGCTCCCCATAGAGAGGGCTGATGCACTGATCCTGCCTAACATGTTCATGGACTGGGTGCCTTTTTGTACATATTTTCTTGAAATCTCTCTATGAAGACTCTGACTCCAGGAGGTGGGGAACCTCAGGGCTGCAGCCTGGTTAATAGATAAGAAAGGAAGGAAAAATGCAGCAGTGGCAGCAGGGAGACACCAGCACCCCCACTGCAGCACCTCACCCTGCAGACCGACCTGCTGAAGAGCCAGCAGCTGACATATCTCTTAATCGTTGTGGTTTGGACAGGATCCATGCACTTTTTGTAAGAGTAGGAATAATAGTCTCACGGGCAAGGTGTACAGATATTACAGAGATGGGCATCTTGCCAACGCTGACTCTTGGAGGGACCAGACACAATGTCCTGGACAAATTGCACCGTGTCTCCCACCAGCTGGACAGGTCTCTGTAAGTGCAGTGAGCTGGAACTGCAGGGCCTGCTGAATGTGGGAAGAGTGGAAGTGGTCCTGGAGACACCTCGTGGTGTTCTGGGAGCAGTTTGGATGAAGGTGATCTAGAAGAGGGCAACTGTCATTCAAGTGCATATGTCTAAGTGGAATTACAATGAAATGTCTCACCTGATGGCAGCCCAGCCTTGCTGCTCTTTCTAGCTGTGAGTTCACGTTTCTCACAAATAAGGATTGATGCATTTTTATTAAATGCCTGAGTGCTGCACAGGTAGGGAAGCAGTGAGGAGGGTATAGAGGTAGTGAGGCAGCCATAGAGCCATCATCACATCATTTAAAGCTCATATCACACCAGACAGAGTTAACAAGAGGTGGGAAGTAGACAAGCAATAGATAGCTCCCTTAGTCCCAGAACAACTTCATGATCATAAAATCTATAAATCACCAAAACTACAATCTTTGGTCTCCTGCTGAACCCTCCTTGCATACAGGGAGGCTCCATGTCTATGGAACAGCATCGGCACGAATCTTCCATGTAGTTCAGGTCCAGCAATGAGACCAGTGAAAGCACCAAGGCTCCACAAAAAATGAATATTTTGTTAGTAGAAAAAGAAAGGGCACCATCTATCCGGCCAGCAGTCAGAGAGCCATGAGCTGGCAGAGGAGACAATTCCCCTGCTCCAGGGTGTTTGATGATAAACTCCTGTGGCTAAATGGCTTCTGGCTCCTATCATGTGTCTCATTGCTCCATCTATTTACACTGCTGCACTGGTGAGAATTTTGGAAAGCTGCAATAACTGAATTACTGCCACACTTGCAGATAATGATGGCAAGGCCTCTTAACGGCTGCTGCCCTGGCACATGCTTTGTCTGGGACAAAATTTAATAAATAAAAATAATGAAACAAAAGAAGAATCTTAGAGCATAATGCACACTGAATGCTACACCATTAAAAGGCAGCACCAGCACCAGCCAGAGGTCAATTTTCATGCCAAAGAAACAGAAGGTGACACCCGTACAGAGAAGAAATATTAGGTGGTTATGTTTGTATCCTTGTTACTATCAATTTTAGAGGATCTGGGTGAACAAAGGACTCGGGAAGATGAATGGGAAGTGCTGAGCTCAAGGGAAGCTGCAGAGTTTTACTGTGAAAACCTTCCACCAACAAACCTCAGCCTGAAGCTGTAGGAAACCAAAGGCTTGTTGTAGGTCTGCTCACTGGGGAGGATGCCATGGGCTGGGAACTAAGCAAGTGCTGCCACCTCACCTCACTAGTGCCTTCAGTGCCAGCACCAGGGGAAGACAGTCAAACCTCCTATGGGTCAAGAGATCTCCACCCAGCCTTGACTGCTCTTCTGGGGGGCTCTACAGCAGCCAGGCTGTATTCCAGGGACAATCCTGAGCCCTGAGACACAGTGAGAGGCAAAGAGCCTGGAGGGATGCACAGTAACACGTGTAACACTGAGCAGACCAGATGCAGTGTGGGGCCAAAGCTCAAAGAAGTGAACAAGGAACCTTTCCCTTGACCCGACACCTTCTGGTCAGTGTATGGGATCAGCAGCAAGGATAAGCCAATTAATAGCAATCCATTTACACCCTTGGTCAAGCTTCTCACCATCAGCAGCACTCAGCAGGAGAAGTGAGAGTTACCAAGGGATCTGACAGAGATAGCAGCTTTGTGGAGCCCTGCCAGAAGTTTTGCCGTGTATCAGGAAGAAGCTGTGAACAGCAGACTCACTTTTGCAGTGTCAGAATCCAGAAAAACTGCTTATATCTTCATTATTTTCTATTGTTTCTCTTGGTGCTTGAAAATACTTTCCCTATAACACATGATACTCTGTTTCTAAGTTATTTTCTTCTTGCATCAGCCCTCTAAGTAAATTTTCCATTCTTGTGTAGTTGACCTTTCAGAGTAAGCTTTAGCCTTTCCCATCTGATTCAGAAACATTTTTCTGTGCCTGTATTCCAGGATCAATTACTCAGCTGATTCAAACAGCAAAGCCTACACTTGCTCCAAAAGACACTTGCTGTGTGGACTATTAATATCTTACTGGACATACAATAGAGGTATAAATTTAGTGCTAATACAGCAAGCTGAATTAAAGCCTTGCAGACCAAAGCCTTAAAAGCATCTGCGAATCAGGTACAGGCAACAGCCTTTCAAGGTTTCTCATCCTGGCCATTCAAACCTACACAGCAGCTCTAAGAGGTGGTCTGATGGTTCATTTTATGCTTGGCTACACTACTTATTGACAGCAAAGGGAATCTGTGGCAACCACAGGTAGATCCGAGTCGCAGGCTAGTGCCTCAGACAGACTAGACAATCTGTCACTCCTTGAATAAATTATCTGCTCAGAGAAGAATATAATATGATGCTATTCTCAAAAAAATCACTCCCTCTTCCTGTTGTCCTTTCATGGCAGTTTAAGCTGCACACCCTGACTGCTCATCTGTGGAAGTCTGCAAACGCAGCTGAGGCATTTACTGCCCCAGGGTCCTACTTCTTTAGCATTCAAACCACAGCAACACCAGCATCTTTCTTCGGAGGAGACAAGAAGCATCACTCATGTCCATAATGCCAGGAAGCTGCCCCTGAGGGGAAGGTGAGACTCTGAAGCTTTAAGAACAAAGGGATGGGAAATAAAAGAGGGAAAGGGAGAGGGATTTCTCTTCCTAAAAGACACAGCAACACCAAGTGCAGGAAGATCTCATCTGCACTCGCCCTGCCTCTGTGTCAAGCAAGCATCTTTACCACAGGGTGCTCCAAGCTTCTTCAATCTGTGACACTGGAAAAATATCTCCAGAGAACAAGAGTTTTCTATACGATTCCTGTTGTGTTTTTCTCTAGTCCCTGCTGAACTTAACAACAAACCTGTCATTTACAGAAAAAGACTTTTTTTTTCTCCCCAGGATGCTGCTGTTGTCCTCACTGAAGCAAAACTCTCGAAGGACACAAAACATCTAGTGGCAAGGGTGGAAAAAAATCTGCTCCTTGTCTGAAATGCTGTGGTTTAGCCTGGGTAGGAGCTGCTGGCCCTGCTCCAGAGTGAGCATAAGTGGTATAAAGGGAATTCTGCCTGAATAAAGAGCTGCAGACTGAACTCCTAGAGAAAGCCAACCCAGACCGTTTGAGTACATTAAAAGAGGTCAAATGTTAAGTAAATACTCAATTAAGGAAGGAGGACAAGTAATTAGTAAGACTAATTCTGTGCTGAAATGGTCTGGATGGTGCACACATACACATTCATGCCAATGTCTCCTTCTATACAAAACAAGTCTCAGTTCTTGAAAGAGCAGCTCAGCTTTCAGCAGACCTGGGTTAAATTACCAGCTCTGCAACAAACTCAGTGTTTTCACCATGGACAGGTCATTAGTTTAGCTGCATGTCCACTCCCCAAACCCTCAGAATCATGAAAATAAATACATACCAACAAAGGCACTTAAGACACTACAGTAACGAATCCAAATCTACGTGCATATGTAGGTTTGTATACATTAAAGCAAGCACTTGCAGTAATTACAGCACTTCAAGAACTTGTAAGAGGTCAAGCAATGCTTCTCTGTTCCTAGATCTATTCTTAAAATAGGTCCTGTGTGAAGGAGTCTCATTACTGAGACAGAAAATGTTATTCTACTTCAGGCCCTGGAACAATACTACAGTGGGTAGCTGGCATATGTCACGGACATAAGAAAACAAGCAAATGCCTTATACAGGGTTATATAAAACCCATTAGAAACACCAAGTCTGGCTGCTTTGAACCTATTTGGCCTGTACTCTCATCTACTGCAACAAACCAACATGCAGAGGTGGAGAGATTCTAAAAATAACCAGGGCTGGGAAAGGGAGAGAGGGATGAGGAAGAAAATGTTTCCTCGGCCTGGCTGACAGATCAGGCAGCAGCTCCCAAGGAACTCCTGGTTCCAGACCTGCCCCGTTAGCAGCCCTGCACTCCCTAATGTCTCCGTGGTAGATCATTTATGGAAACTTGACATGGCCTAAATACATATATAAGACATGCAAGAAGAGATTCTTTCAGTCTGAGGACAGGCCAGAAATTGTCACAAATCAGCCAAAAGAGAGCTCTGACACAAGACAAAGTCTAGCTGTCAGGGAACTGATGGAGGACATCAGCCTGACACTAAGTCAAACACACAGAGCTGTTAATTCAGTAACAGGAGTCTAGTCCCCAGCCCATTTAGCTAGAGGTCTCTTATATGAGCTGTAAAATTGGATTAAGGAAAAGAAAATCTATAAAACCCCACCATACTCACAGGTTGCCCTTTGCTACCTCCAAACCAACCACTCTGGGGCGCAGAGCAAAATGATATTCTTGGGTGCAAGCTTTCCTCCTCTGCTGGACTGTTATCCCAGGGCTCAGATCAGTCACAGGGGCCTGTCACAAGTTTATGGCATGCTGGGAGAAATATTGTTCTTGCCTCCCTCTCACTCCCATTCTCATTTAACTATAGCTTATTACAATCCTTGCACAATTGATGCTGCCTAAGAGGAAAAGGCTTCCCATAATGTCCTAGGAAAAGTGATGAAAGCAGAGTAATTGGTCCCAGCATATACAGTACGTTTTCTATTAAGTCTCAGAGCTAAGTTTATGTAGTATCTAGGAACAATCTGCAAGCAGACGTAACACCCAGATCTCATCTAACACTTTCAACTACCTTGTATTTTGTCACTGACATTGACTTCAGGTTACTGCTGAGAGATGGGCAGATATGGCAAGAGCAGGAGATGAGGCAGGAGATAGTGCCAAAGCCAGCACAGATGCACTGCATCCTAAATCCTGCCCTTGCAAACTGAGTGTGTCCTCATGGAGCAAAAAACACAGAAAGAAGCCTGGCTAGATGTGCAGATCTCCTCCAGCCACCCACTAGAGTAAGACCTGAAACACAACAGCAACACTGTGTGCAATTCCACCAGATGTAAGATTTAACAGTTGGCTGGTTAGGATAAGAGCAAGCAACAACAACAAATTTTACTTCCTGCTCTATAATCAAAGGTTTTCACAGACTCTTTGTGTTATTTTTCCTCTGGTGAAAGCATTCAGAGTTATGCTGGAGTAATAGACAGCCTGTAGCTCTCATATAATTATCAGCTGTCACCTCATCTGAAAGACAACCCAGAAAGGCTCCTGCTGCGTCAGATGTACAATTAACTTGTTCTTCTCTAGCAAGGGCACTGCTTGAGTGCAATGGTTTGGAAGCTCTTTCTCTGAAGAAACACATGACAAAGCTGTGTGCTCTTGGTTCAAGCCCAGGAACAGCTCTAACTGCTTTTACCTTAGTCTCAGTCCTTCAGTATTACTGTCATTGATTTGTAGGGAAAATCAGTTGTTATCCTAGAGCCTTAGACCACAGTTAGTGCTGCAGCCCTGCATGCCCTGCTCTGTGGATGGCATCTACACATACCTCAGCCCAGGACATGGATAGCCCATGCAGGGTAAACTGCACCGTGCTTCACCCTCAGATTCCCAGGTCTCTGCAGCACTCCACTCACAAGAAAACATGTTCAAACACACACATACTTTTCCAAAACATGAGACCAACATCCACAGGCAGCATCCAGACTGTCCAGGGCAAGCAATGTGCCCTGTAGATGGGCTCAGCACTGATGTGGATTTTGCACTTCACAGCTTTTGGAAAAAGACTGGGAAGCAGAGGCACAGGGCATTGCAAACTCATGGCCTGTTCAGAGCAAATGAAGGGTGAAGTGTAAGAACCTGAGAAGAATGGAATAATCAGAGGGTCAAGTAGCAGCAATAAAACACTTTGCATGACTATTGAACAGAACAATTTATCAGATACTCTCTGTAAATTATAATACTGGTTCTGCTTCCTCACTCCCAGAAATAAACTTGTTTACTTCTGAGCAGATAGATCCAGTGCAGCCCAGAGACAAAGCTGCCATCCATCAACCACTCCTGGTCTTCAAAAGGACAAAATTGACACACTTGACAATGTCAAGATAAAGCACTGATTAAACAAAAGAGAAAGTCAGTGCAAATTCTGCTTAGCATTTTTCACTTCATAAAAAGAATGGAACAAACTCGGGACCTGCCAAAAAAAGAAAGGAAATATGCCAAAGAAACCACCACTTAGCACACAGCCAGCAAGTTCAAATTCTGACAGCAGAAAAAAGGCACCAGCAAATCCTGCACAAATAACTCACCAGCAAAGATCTGGAATGAGGGAAAAGACTTTAAGCGTGGGCCACTGAAGCTGAGCCCAAACAGGGATCAGTGACACTAAAATCATGACAGTAATATACAGGATTTACCCTCAGAAGTAGAAAAAAATTACACATAGAGCTTTAAAAGAGCTGTAGATTTCTAAAGCACTAGATTGTGGCATTTTTTAATCACTTTGTTGTTTCTTCTGTATAAATGTTACAGAACCGCTTCAAGAATAGGGCTCCTGAGTTTTAAGCTTAAACTGGAGCAGCTCCTTTAACAGAACCATCGCAGGCTCTATTCCAATCTCAGGGTGGCATGAATCTGAATTTTATTACAGCTCAGTTACACCAATGCTGGAGTCAAGAAGCACATAGACCTTGAAGTGTCCTTCAATAAAAATCCTAAACATAATTTGCTCATCTAATAACATGCAAAGAGAAATCCTAAATTTTTTTTCCAAATGGTATTCAATGAAGTTACTAAAGCCTCTGTTTTCTTTTGTTCACATTCCAGTGTTTTCAAGAGTGCCAGAGGATAGACAGGTTCTCCCTGTTATTATCTCTTTTATGGCAATAAAAAACAGAATATGAAGCTTCTGGGATTTTCAGCAATAAAGACCAAAGATAGTCAGCCTATCAAAGATGAAACATCTTTGCTTTTGTTTGAAAACATCAGTGAAATCTTACCACAAGGACAAAGACACTGAAAAGATTTTTAAAAGTGCTCAGCTTGCATGTAAAAGTTTTCATTCAGAGCTCAGAGGCATTTTTGGTCTAGTTTTGGCTGAGCCCAGTTCAGGCAAAATTGTGCCTCTTCCATACATCCTGAACTGTATCTTCCTTCTCTACCACAGACACATTTGCTCTTGCTGTAAAGATGCAAGGCTGCAGCTAGAAGCTTTTGTCCTTCCTGAGCAAGAAATCAAAGCAGGAACAAGATGTGTGTTTAAGCAGAGGTTCCAAGTCACAGCTGTCACTGGTAAGAACAAGTGAACCCTGTAGAAGGACATTACAATAACTGCAGTGGTCACACGTGTCCAGCCACTGCTCGTTAGTCTATTGCCTTCAGTACTGCAGAGAAACCTGCTGATACCTTCTGAGACAGTATTTTCATTCTGCTCCCTTCTGTGCTCACTACAACTCCTCCATTAGCATTTCTGCTGAGTGCCCTTTAGCTGATTTGAAAGTGTCAGGACTGATTGTTTGCTGAGTCTTTCCCATAATTTTAAAATCCGAGTCAATTTTAAACATCCTGAGCAGATGCCAGGAGAGGCACATTATTCTCTTCCACTCTATCTCAATGATTCTGAGGCTTATTAATTTTCTTTGCATCTATTTTTAGCGCTGTTCTAATCACCATGGCTCTTGGTAAAGGACACTTCTGATCCTCTTCAAGGTACTTGTAGCAGTAAGTTAGGCTCTGATCTGGCCATCCTCTGCGAACACAGGGAGCCCTCCTAAAGTCAATGGAGCTCCACAAAGGTGCAATTTCATTGTTATTTCCCTTTGAAAAAATTTCCTACTAGCCACCTCAGTAGACTAGTAGACTTCTCAAGCATTCAGAGAGGAGCCCATGCAGACCAAGCCAACACTCAGGAACATCTCAACTTCACCACCTGACGTACACGTGCTGATGGACCAGACTGTGTCATACTCAGCCACATTCATACATGCTCAATCTTCCTGTGCAAAGCAGACATGGCACTAACCCTGAACTGCAGTGCAGGACATGGTCTGACTCCACCCACATGGTTGGGTTTGTTTTCTTTGGAATGAGCAACATACTTATAAAGAGCACCAGGGAAGACTGTGGCAGATGACCACAGCATGTGTTTCTAACATTACAGGCTGGTTTCCAGGCAATTGGTCAAGCTCTGTTCATGAACACACAGACCAGACAGAGAAATGGAAAAGCAGCTTTATGGTCACTTCAGCAATGTACGTTCAGTCTTTTTGTAACAGGAGAAAATGAGATGCCACATCTCAGGCTCTAGCTTCTGACAACATCCCATCTGTGATTTAGGAAGAAGATGGGATGGGGAACGTGCACATAAGAAGCAGCTACTTAAAGATGGCAAGAATCACGGGAGTTATGGGTAATGTGGCCAATTTCCTGCCAGATACAGATACGACACTTCCACACAACACGCTGTTATGCTGACTAAGGCATGACTGCAACAAACTGTCAAAATATGTTGACAGACCTTCATAGTGAATAGCAACCTGTTTATTTTATTGTTAATCCTCCTACTGTAATTCAGCTTGATGGAGCTGCATATGTCCTCTTGTTCTCAGCGCAGATTATCCAACACTCAGAAAAAACCCCAATTTGAGGATGCTGTCTAGCTTGTGGAGGTGTTTTTTCAGGTCTGGATAAACAAAGCTGTTCATATTTTTGAACTCCGGGATCTGAGCTCCCTCTGAAATCCCACAGAAGGCAGGAACTTCACTTAAGAGTTCCACACCTACACTAGCTAGGAAAGATTTAAAGGCAGAAAGGTGCCTGACAACAGTCACTGGAAAGACTGCTGTCCCTGCAGGCAAGACAGGACATAAATCCTGCTGAGGGCTTCAAAATAGGCAGCATAAGAAAGAGAGACTGACACAGAAATAGAAAACAGACAGGAGAGGAAACAAAACATGAAGGAAAACATCAGCAACATGTTCAGCATGTGCCTTTCACCAAGCATGTGAACAGCAGCACACACCCCAGTAAGACTGCTCAGTGTCTTGGACCTCTCCCTTTAAAGTCTGCAAGACTTTACTATGAACATAGTGCACACAATCCATATATTGAGTGAGCTAGCAGAGCATTTCCTGCATGTATTTTCCTTTTTCTCAGTTATTTTGATTAATCTGATTGCTCTTTATTGCAACGAGTAGAGCTCTCATGAAACCAGGATGTATATGTGAAGCTCATTTTAGATGTGATGTATTCAAGCACCTTTTCTGCACCTGGGTTATTTTAAAAGGTCAGATATAATTGCAAACTGTAGATGGAAGGTATCTGTATAAAAAGATCTGCTCTTAGACATTTTGTGGCATGTGTATAAGAGCTTCCTTAGTGCTGTCTGCGATTCAGGCTGATCTCAGAGATCCCTAATAAAGATACAAAGCACTTTATTCTTCCAAATAAAAAGATGATTCCTATCTTTCACTTGAATTTATTTAATTTAAATATTTAAATGTTTTATGCCAAACAAGAAGAGTCAATGGCTTGAGTCACAGTGGCTAGCACTGGGCTGTTGGCAACTAGAGCCCCCAGTTTAATCAGAACTCCCTGCCAAGGAACAGACAGTGTGTGTTTCCAGCTCAAGTAGGTTGTCAGAATATTTTGTGTTATCATTTAGCCTGACAGCATTATCTCAAAGTGTTGACTCAGACTTGCCTTGAAGATATACTTTGGAACATCTTGATCAGTGAGCTAATTTCCTCCCAAGTCCTGCTCTGCTATTCAGAACCTCTCCTTGCAGGAATGCTGAGCAGTTTAGCCCCAATTCAGCACATCCGCAGAGCCTGTGGCTCAAAGGCAGCATCGTGCTCACACGGTTCCTGCCTCATCCCAACTGCCCAACAAGAGAATTCTCTGAAATAGGTCACAAATTGTCCTGTCAAAGTCAGGGCTCCTCGTGTGCACAGCTAAGGGTGCACTTAAGTGCCAGGTCAAAATTTTGCAGGTTCAAATCCTCTGTCAACACAAGTTTCTGGTTCTCCATTTTCCGTTTCCTTGCCTTATTCTTTTAGAGTTACCCCTCAAAGAGGTAGCCCTTGGTTCATCAGGAATATGATGCTATAGCTTGGGAAGACTGATTTAATAATATCTCAGCATTCCCAATAGCCATAAATATCTTAAAGTTTTTACAACTACTCTCAGCAGCTTCTTTCCCTGCCCAGCTCTCCTTACAGATAACAAAACAGAATCCAGCAATAAATTAATCTCCCTTCTGGAAAAACCCTGTAGCAGTGAGTGGAAATGATACATTTCTACTCTGCTTGTAGAATTTAATAATGAAATATACTTTCGCTGTGGAATTCTACAGTATGGTTAAAACCTTAGAAAGCTGTCAGTTTTTACATCCCTTGTGCTTTCAGATTAATTTCAGGAGAATCCTGTTAAATGGATATCCCCAATCATCCAGGACTTCTTGAGGAGAAAAAAATAAGGCATAAGCTCAACAAATCACTGCTGGATGCATTCAGCTTGAACCTTTTATTCAACTCCACTCCTGTAAAGCAGAAACTATCAATGCTTTATGTTCATACACCTAGACCCCACTAACATCACTGCAATCTGAGCACACACCTGAATGCTTGGCACAAATGAAGCCTTTTTTTTTTCCTCTTATTCATTGCCTTTATCAATGGTATAAATTCTGCCACACACATCAGGCTATGCATCATTGTCTAACTGTACTTACACAGAGCAAGAATGCTGTTGTTAAAAAGATCTTCCCCTACCTTTCAGAAACCTAATACTTTCTGCTTTTGCTTTGTATTGACAGATTTTCAGCACAAGTAACAGCTTCTTTTCAAGCTTGTCAGCATCACAAACGGGAACTGCAGCTGTGTAGTATCAGTGAAACACTGGAAGCTCCTGGTTGCACATGGATCATCAGCTCAGCTTTCCTAACAAATGTGCCTCTCATTTTTCCCCACTTCAGGGAGTGTTGATCATCAGGAGCACTCCTGGGGCTGGTCACATACAAAGTTGCCCTGGCAGGTTAGTGTCTCTTATACCTAAACCAGACACACTCCACATCAGCCCTGTCACCTCTCTTGACTTTATCACCAGCTCTGATTCATCCTTGGCACCTGCAAGGCAGTGAAAGGCTGTACCAAAGAGACCTCTGCTGAGGTGCTACATAGACCCTTTTTTTGATTAAAGATTTTCACAGCACTGCCAAATCCTTTTTTCTTACCCAGCTGCCTTGAACTCAGGTTTTCAAATTAATTCCACAGAGAGCTTTGGCAAGAAACCTCTATTGAAAGCAAAAATATCAAACTTGAACCACTTCACAGCCACGTTGTAGGCTATTCTTAAACCTGGGTAAATTTGCAGCAGCATCTTTCTTTCCCTTCCTCACTAATTTTGTGAATAGTGTTTCAAAAAGTACGAATTTAGGAATTATTACAGGATGCTGAGTGACTCAACAGAGCCCAGGAAAGTTGGATGTATTTCTTGACTGCTTCCTGCATGAGCACTGTGCAAATCAATGTCATGACTCTCACTGACACAGGTTTTTACCACCTTGAAGCTTGTATCTGGTTGTAAGAACCCAGGGGAGCTGTTGCCTTTGGAATGAGCTTAGTTGGTAAGTGTTCCACTTCTTGTTACCGCATGGATTTCAGGACTGGGGAACAACCATTCAACCGATCAGAATCAAAGATCATCTCTCAGAAGAAAGCCTGCAGGAGACAGTTTCCCCAGAAACAACATGAGCTTATTGTTGATTATTTGTCCCATGTTTGTGCCAAGAGGTTCCAGTGTACAGTCACCCCAGGCTGCACAAACACAGAACAAAGCTCCTCTCACCCTGAAGAGCCCATAACCCAGCTCATATACAGGAAGACTATACCCAAGAGGAGACAAAACTGGGTTTTTCAGGAGTATTTGCAATTTGGGGTATGCTGAACAAGACATTTAAGAGAACTGAGTTTCAGGATTGCTAAGCATTGCACCCTGAAAGAAAAATGGAGCCTGGTGCTGTTTCTCTGCCTGCAGGGCTGGGGTGAGTGATTGCTCCCAGGTTCTTTTGCAAGCCACTGAGAGATTTCAAATCCCCTTCTCTGACACCCGTGCAACTCCATTTGAAGTCTACAAATAGTGTCAAGAGGACAACATGTTCTGAGCACTAATACAGCATGATAAAACCCATCTTCTAGAGCCACCAGTTAGCATATCACACTGTTGCATTCCTACTAGCAACAGCAAAGAGGAAACAACAGGAGGATCAGAGCAGCTCTGCTATCTAAGCCTCCAAGACACCCTTCTCTAACAACACTTGCAGAGTGAGAGCCAAGGCTGTAGGAATCTAAGCCTTCATTTTAGATCTCCTACCATGTGGCAGACCCTGAATATTCATTACCTATTAAAAGCTTTGAAAGTGTAAATTCATCCCACAATCAAGCGAACTGATTTATTCACACAGCTGAGTCACACTCATTTACAGTCTGTGACCTAAATCTATTAATCCAGCACGTGCACATACACAAAAAGATCTTTTTTATTTATTTTGGTAACATTACTTGAACAAAGATGAATATTTTTAAATTGTGTGTGGTGTTTCTTTCAAGCAGTGGCTGACACACAGCTCAGCACTGCACTAAGCCTGGTCCCAGGAACTGGTGCAGACATTGCCTGTGTTATCTGGTGTGTAGTGACCCATTTAATGCAGACTTCACAAAATCTTCGTGGGAATCACATCAGCTCTCTAATAAGAGTCTCTGAAGTGCCAAGCAGTAAATATCATGGAAACCTCACCTAAAGGGAACAATAATTCCCTCATTAATAACAGAAAGCACAACAGTCAGTTCTGATAGTGAGGAAAATTGCTCTGTAGAGAACAATGTGTTATTGGATCCATCACCTCCAGAGCCTTTTCCTAGGGCCAAGGTAAAATTTTGATAAGTCTCTGCTGCAGTTGGAAGTAAAACTCACATTTTCAGAAATGACTGGAGCTTTTCAGAGTCACTGACTTCCAGCAGAATTAAAAGAGTATCAAAGACAGTTTGGGGGGTTGTATTTAAAATGCCATCAAAATTTAATCTTTCGATGGCTTCTCCTCTCCTCCCCACCTGATATCCTGTGACATTCCCCAAGTTCATCCCTGGTATCATGAGCTCCTGAAGGAAGAATGAGTTTTTGAAAGGTTAAAGTTCAGTCCTGTACTGAAATTGCCATCACAATCTAATTACACTTTGGGTCTTAAAATCAATTTCTATTCCAAGCTGGCCATTTACTCCTAGAAATCAGTTCTTGGATGTGGGTATTAAGATATACACACATACATATTCAAACAGCATAAACACTGATCTCCTGTTTCACAGTCTCATGCGTTTCACCTGTATTTCCTTTGTATTCATTCACTGCTCTCCATCTGTTTGCAATCTATCTGTTTGAGGAGAATATCCTTCTTCCCCCTCCCCTTTGGGATCCTTCTGCCCAATTCATTTAGAGAACCCACAGACTGATGTTGGTGATGGCACACAATCAGCATTACTGACAGCACGTTCACCAAAATTAAGCAGGAATAATGACTAACAGACTGATTATAAAAAAATGGGCAAGTTTCTATCAATAGCAAGAGTGGGGGAGAAAATGCAGGAAAAAAAATAGTAGAAATGGTATTTGGTTAATTAGAGAAATACCTTCTGTGACTGACACACTTGCTATTCAGTGATTGACACAAGCTCCTAAACCACTGTGAGCTTTAAGTATACACAGTGTGAAAAGGGAAGGAAAGGTACCAGTGTACCAGCCCAGTGAGGTCACATCACACAGACACCTTCAGAGGGCCCCAAGAACACCCTTCAGGAATCTCACTTTGTCATACAAACTCTCCAAAATAAAAGGCCAGTTCTGCACACTTGCTTCTGAAGAAGGTGCTCCAGAGGATGCTCAGCTTGACATGCCTGTGGGCTTAGGAACCATCTCTGGTGAAGGCAAAAGAACGTGAATATAAATGTCCCTTCAGCCATCCTGAGCCATACAGAAGTCTGGAAGAGGAACCTGAGTCTCGTATCTCATCACAGCACAAAGTAAAAGTAGTGGGGGGGGATTAGACTCAATGTTTCACAGCTGTTATCCATGGCAACCCTTCCTCCTGTAAAAGAGGTACTTGAAATGTGTCTCTTCACACTTACTGCCCAAAATAGACACCAGCAATTTCTTGCTATGAGAGGAGAGTCTCCACTCCTACTCTGTTCACCCTGTACTGTAAATCCAGGGAATCAATGCCACAGAATAGTGCAACATCCACAAAACGCAAGCACTGAATTAGGAGAATTATCACTGAACAGGACCTATTGCTAAAGCCACTGCAGCAGCCAAGTGCAATAAACCCAAAGCTAATTTATAGCCACATATTCCACCAACTCAATCAAGCAAGCTTTTCACCTGAAACGTTGTGTAAATCATTTGTGTTTATAACCACTTAGACCAACTCCTCCAAAGCCCCATTCCCTTCCTAGCAGGTGCTAATTTGCTGTAGCACAGGCAGAGCTGACCACCAGCATTTAAACAGGAGCCACCCAGCAAAAACCACAAGCAATGACGAGTCCAAATCTGAAGCTGTCCCTGAAGAAGGTAGGAATACACTGGGAGAACAACATAGTGAGGCCAGGACTTCATGAATTACTTCAAATAGTCTCGAGTGAAAACCAGCACCCAGACAGAGCTGTGGAGTGACAGTGGTGATCACAGTCCATTCACAGTGTGTCCCTTGAGGTTATCATTGATTCTCATGCATTAAATATCCCTGCTGCATGGTGCCCTCCTCCTCCTCCTCCCATTCTGTGGCACCAGGGAGCAGACTGAGAGCAGTAATTTGGCCCACCATGTGCCAACACACAGACTGTTCAGTGCCCACCCCAAGGCACAGCTGATGCAGATCACTAACCCCTACCAGCTTCTACTCGCTCAGGGAGCAGCACCAAGCACAGCTCATTCCTGCCAAGCACACGTCAGGAGTAGCAAGAGGATGCTTCCACACACCAGGACTGTCAAGTTTCTGAAAATGTATTTAGAATGACACAGGGGAAAAAAAACTATTGCTGGGAAAAGAAATGTAGTTCACAGTAGTCATGGCAGGTTTAAGAAAAATAAGGTAAGAGAAATCCCGTGGGCCTACATACAAAGACAAGCAATGAGTGCCCTGTACTTCTGGTAAAATGAAAGTAGTTTGTGACTATTTTACCTTTCCGTGAGGTTACCTGGGTGACCTAAATCAGGAAACAATTGATCTGCAGCTGCCAGCATTCACACCAGGAGAGTAACAACCTGTGCCAAATTCACTGTACACAGTACATCTTTTCATCATTGGAAATACAGCATGAGGTTGGTTAGAGCCAAAGCTTCCAATCTGCCTGATGGACATCCAGACATCTCCAGATTACCTGTAGAGTCATCTGGCAAGGTG
The DNA here is from genome assembly GCA_013401335.1 of Brachypteracias leptosomus. NCBI lineage: Eukaryota > Metazoa > Chordata > Aves > Coraciiformes > Brachypteraciidae > Brachypteracias > Brachypteracias leptosomus. Next base: position 297,618 of record VYZX01007372.1, on the reverse strand, counting down.
TCTACTAGGAGAGTTGTGAAGTGGTAGATTATTGATCAAGATAGTAACGTGGCACCCCCAAAGTAGCACTGGCAGGTAGACATGTATCCTCCTCCAAAGTTAGACTCTTCCAAACGATAGTTGTCAGCAGCCTGTTCAAACTAATTTTATTCTCTTAACAAGACACGTTGGCCTGTCTGGTTGGGAGCAAATATCCCAGCACTTTTCAGCAAATGTGTCCAACCATGCAGAGGAGCCTGCACTGGGCAAAGGGCTCACAACTCCCAGGTAAGAAGGCAAGAGATGTTTTTCTCAGTGGAAATTTCCACGTCTTGTAATTGCTCAGTAAGAAACGTAAAACTGACTTAGCAAAGCTCCTTTGAAGGTGTGTCCCAAAACACTGCTCAATTCTTTATTTGCCAGCAATCACAAAGAGAACTGAGGAATGAAATATACAATTCACTCTTCACACTGGCAGCTAAAATTCACAGGTTTCACCAAAATCTGGCCACAGTACCAAGCAACGGTGACCACAAGCTGTGAAAACCAATAGCCAAAGAAACAACCACTTCTGAGCCAAAATCCCATGTTCTCTTGTACCATCCTTTACAGCTGCTCCTGCTCCCTTCACAAACTCACTGATTTTCTTTTCCTAAAGATTACATTCTTCCAGTCTCTTACACAGCTTGGCATTATCCATGGATTTGTTTTACCTATTGCTTTATTTTCCACACAGCCCAGGATGGCTGCAAGCTGAACATAACTCCAATTAGGCAGAGATGTATTGAATAGCATATTTTCCCCTTCCTCCTACAGTCCACAAAGTCTCAGCACTTGCTCGATATGTAACTTGCTAAATAATTGATTTTTCAGCTTTTTCGCCAAGTAAAGGAAATCAAATCCATTTTTTTTCTTTTTCATGTTTCTCAGAAGAACACTGGAAAAAAAAAAAAGCTTTGTGTTGAGAAAAATCTTATATTTTGGAGTATTTTCACTTGTTTGCCAAATATTTCAATTTAAATCCTGTTAAAAGAAGCTAGCTTCAAGTGGAAACAATAAAGATATCATAATTTTTAAAAAACCCCAAATGTTGTTAATAACATTCCTACTTTTTTACAGAAAAAATTTCCCAGACTCATCTGAAATTTTAGGAATTCTTTTTTTCCACTCTTCACACACAAACCAGACTTGGGGTCTCTGTTACTTGCCAAAAGAAGAGAGGAAGAAAACCCCATCCTCAGCTGAGACACCATGACACTGCTCTGTGTTGCTCAGATGCTGACACATGCCAAATGAGCCAACACTTTGGGTTTCTCAGCACTGAATAAAACACAATTAATTGTCCACATCCTACCATAATCATTTTATGCTGTCAACAGATATGGCTGTCAACAGGAGGGAACACACGGGTTTGAAGGGAGTTGCCAACCTCTGTCTGTGCCTGTGGCAGAGTTGGGATACTCTGATATGGAACAGCTCGGTCTACAGTGTTTTTTCATTATGAAAATGGATTACCTGATGGAAAAAATCCCCGAGACACACAATCAGGAAAGGAGAAACACTGTTCAACATGGCAGTTCTTTTTAGAGCAAAGCAAGCACAGTCCTTCAGAGCACTCTCATCAACGTGTCATCTTCAGCCCTCCAGCAGCACCACGTTCTGCCAATAAAATCAGGAGCCCAGCACAGCAGCTCTTCAGCCCTGATCTTCCCTAAGACCCTCCTCTAACAACAAATGCAAAACACTCAGCAATCCACAGTGCTGACTCTGCTTACAAACATTAATTTACTGCACTGTGAGAACATCTGTATTTACTTGAAGCTGCTGTGCATACACCTGAAGACCAGTTAAGTGCAGGATCCAGTTGTTATTACACACACACCTCAGCTGGAGTCCCCAAATCAACACTCTTGCTTTGTACAGTGCTTCAATCAGCCTCTGAACTTGAGGGTCCTGTCTCAAAGCTGCACCCCACATCCCTGGGACCATCCCTCAGAGCTTTCCATGGCTGCCTTTAACCCTCTTCTGAGCAGACTCTGTTGTATTTTCACACAATATCAAACCAGCCTGGCACACAAGAGACTCCTGCAACAAAATTATTCTCTTGAGAGCCATATGGCTTTCTACCATTCCCAACACTGAGAAAGGTGACCTCGGTGCCATTACCATCACAACTACTTTATGGTGACAGAATATACTACTGCACAGGAACAAAAGGGTATGTGCTGACAATTAGAAATGGTCTCTGTGCTGACATCTCTGTGGCATTTCACTTTCTGAATTGCTAGTAGCTATTGTATCCTAACACATACATCGTATGGTTTAATTGGGTAAAATATACTCAACTGATCTTATAGTCACTTGCTACAAAAACACTGAAATCACCAACACTTTAGGACAGTTTAAGTCTATTAATACCACGCAAACATATGGATAAAGCTGCTTGTATCTGCACATTCGTTTGGGTTTTTTATCGTAACAGCAGAAGTGTCATTGAAAAAGAATATCCCATGTTCCCAAAGCCATCTGGATCCTACTGGGGAGGGTCAGTTCATCAGGAGGTGATGGAACAACATGTCTTCACTGTCCCATTGCAAATCTTCACAATGAACCAGGCATGGAGAAGGTCCAGAATGACCCACCCATAGGGAAAAATGTGAAATGTGCTTTATTGGCAAATTTGCAGCAGGAGTACCAGAAACATGCTCCACTTTGGAACACCCCAAAACACTGTCACAGGCTGAAGATCTCCTGAAGTTTGATAATGCAGGGGTATGTGTGATGTTATAGGAAACTTGAGAAGACATGTATTTGAGCATCAAAATATAGATAATTTTCAAACTGACACTGCTCTAGAGGAAGAAATTGGTTTGGCTGACACTCCTCATTCCACCAGGCACCAACAGCCTCTCCACTCCAGACAGGTAATTCCAGTACCTTTCCTTCTAATTTCAGGAAACCTAACAGAGGAAAGTCTCTACCATTTCTAAGCTTTTCACTTGACCCCCTAAGCCATAATATCATACCCAAACTAAATTGTCCAAGCAGCTTTAGAATCTGAAGAGTACATTGTTAATTTTCCCAGGTCCATGCCCTGGGCACTGACCTTGTCTCACCTGCAGTGTTCTGACCCCATAGTTCACTCCTGTCACTCATTCTGGGACCAAACATCTGCAGAACTGAATTGGACTCAAGGCTTGGGAAGGAGCCCTGTAATTTCTGGTTTTAACTGCACACAAAATGTGAAAACAGCACTCATAGTTCTATAGAAACACTTCCATTCTCTCCAATTCCCTTCAATTAGATCTTGAGTAAAAGGGAACTGGGATGTATTCTACAGTGCTTTGTTTACACTCACACTGCTGCTGTAAAACCATATGTTATAGTACTAGTGATTGTGGCTGACGCTCTCTTCTATCATTCATGGCCTTAATCACACCCTTCACTGAGTTAACTACGTTCAGCACACGGGTAGGTAGCTATTCAGCAGCCTCTGCAAGTATCTAGGTCTGAGATCATGTGTGCCTCCCAAAATACTGTATATTTTAAGAACTGTTAGAACTTCCATCGCCAGCTCTCGAGTTGACAGCCTGATTCAAAAATATTAGCATTAAAATCGGATACAATTAACAGGAAATTATATTGTCAACTACACAGAGAATAAAACCAATCACATTTACTTATCTAAACATTATAAGGCAATTGATTTTTTTCCACTTTGTTGCTATAAAAGCACTGCTGCTGAGCATGAGTCAATTGTGCTAAATTGTAGGTAACAATGCAATCTAGAATCTAAGAAAAATTCTGTATTGGGGATCACCCCCACAAATACTGTATGGCAGTGGCTTGTTTCCCCTCCAAGACTTACCCTCCCCTGCAGCAATTTTAGATAAGTCACTTTTCAAAGCCTAATCATATTAAAGGAGTAAAATCAGTACGTGCTAGAAATCTGAAATCCTCCCTAGGATTTGTAAGAGCAAATTTCTGGAGAACATGCAGACATGTCACAGATGAAGAATACCAATTTTACAACTTAACAGTGTGGACTGAAGCAGACATGGAGAGGGGGGGAAGAGGGAGAAAAATTTACATAGAAAATATCTGGTCTTGTTAAACAGCTGAATGCTTTAATTTCACCTGTGACATATGCTACCTTCCGTGCTGTACACTAAAGATGCTTGAGCCATATGCATTTTCTTTACTTTTGCATTTAATGGTAAGACCACACAACATCACTGTACCTGTACTAAATGCAAGCACCCAGGTCATTACACAACACGCTTGTTTAAATATCAAGCTTTGCTATCAAAATTGTTTGCCTTTCCTTTAGGCATCAAGAACGTATTATTTCAGATCACTGACTTGCATTGCAAAACACAGCAACAATCAATTCTTAACTATCCATATAACCCCCTCAGAGCTCCTACCTTTGAAATGCAAACATATTACATAACGAATTAAACCCATGAGTGCACAGCAAACCTACAGCTCCTCTCTTCCTAACAGTGCTTCAGAAAATGATTAACAGTAAGTACTAAGCTTGCTTTATGTCTGCTGTTTAGAAATACATGCTTAGTTTCAGCATATACCAAAAGGCTCTTTTAAACATATTCGCTGCTAGTTTGTATTGAATTAGGAAGGCTACAGTGACTGCACCTTGACTAATCCATAAACTAAGTACTCCACTGTGCCATTTCAGAATTGCATTTTTTCCAAGTCACTGTAAATGATATGAAATAACTGGGTCATTAGCAAATATAGCTTTAAGGAGTTTAAATGTGTGGCAGCCTCGCTGTTACCTAGAGAACGCTACCACATCGGAGAGCTCTTTGTGTCCTACTTATATCTAGGCAAATATTTTATTTTTTCTTTCAGTAATTATTTCCAGGAAAAGCAGAACAGAAAGAGGTCATAATTCTTTTCCACCTCCATTAGGAGCATAGCAATATTGCTTGGTAGCACACTAATACTTTTCTTTCAATGTCTCAATGCCAAAGTCTCTTTTTCTGGCTGCAGGTAAGTCCAGAGCATAATGCACATTATCACAAAGGTATGAACTAGTCCCTGTCATCATATTCATTGATGTAAATTTGCAGTGATTCTATTAATTTCTGGGTGCAACTCTGAACTGCAACACTAGGGCTGGAAGCCTGAAATTCACCCTGAAATCACAGTGGTCTCATTCAGACAGACTCCACATTGTCAGGCAGTGAAATGACACTCCTGCTCTTTCCAGGGCACGCCAGTTATGGAGTGCTTACAATAGAAGGGCTGTGTTTAGAGCATGATTCCATCAGGTGTCCCTGGGAGACATCTGAGAGCAGGTCAGGACTGTCTCGGCCAGCAGCCACAATCAACTACCTTGGCAGCACTTGATACCTTTAATTTCAGCCCGGAATGGGGATGAATGCAAGTGACTAAAATTAACCACACACATCTCTTAATTCCAATAGTTCCTTTTGGCAGGAAAGTTTAATTTGTTCACATGAAATATGTGAACTTGTTTTCAGCTACTTCTGTTCTACACCACTAGTAAAGCATTGACTTGAAGTGGGTTACTGTCCACTCACAAGAATAACTGATACTCGCCAATAGATTTTATTAGCTGCTTAAGTTCCCTCTCAGATGTGACACTGCCTCAAGCTGATGAGCATCTGTTGATGTCACCATGACAAAGATTTCTGTGCAAGCACCTGTGTAGTTTGCACACCTCCAGAAGGTCATTACGTATCTCAAAAAGAAGTTGTCAACATGTTCAGCATGTTTCACTTGTTGCTGAAAACTGAATGTAGGGTTTAAATAGAATCTGGCATAATGAAACATCAACTGGCACTATCCTGAAGCACACATTCACACACTCCACTGCCAGAACTGGGGCTTGCTGAACATGTCACTCACTACGCTCCCAGACACTCGGCTGCTAGTGCAACTACCTTCCCAGTGAAGGGGAACCAGATGGTGAGTGACTCTTGGCATTTTTCACTGTTATGTGAAGTGTTTCTTCAGCTAGTGAGCACATGCCACCCAGGCAAGTCGCTCTGGAAACAGCCCTTTACGTCTGTCTTCAGATTCCTCCACAAACGGCAAACAGTCCATTCAACAGGAAGGCAAGGCCCAAACCTGCTATTTTTAGGCACTGAACCAAAAGTCTCAGCAAGGAGTTTCTATTGTGAGTGAGGTAAAGAAGCATTTCTGAAGGATTTATTTCATTCTTGGGTCCTATTACACCCTCTCAGTGTTCAATTGCTTGTCAGTGACCACGGAGGAAGATGAATTTAGACAACTTGGTAAAATGCCTACAGCCAAATGAGACAAATAGAGGCCAAAATGCCAAACTGCTTCAAAGCCCAACTTCCACAACCATTTGTATGGGCAAGCAGTGCTCAACAGCTAGCCTGGTCTGCTGCTAATTCACACACCAGAGCAGGAATTTAGAGACATGTTTCTGCTCCTGGCTCTGCCAAATGACGGTGGCAAAGTCATTTCTCCCTCTCATTGAACCACATGCCTTGGAGGGTAAAGCAGAAGTTTGCGAGTCAACTTGCTAGAAGTGCTTCCACAGCCAAAACACCTTCACCTGAAGAGCTGCCCTGAGGCCATCACTGTTCTGCTGCAGTGGACTCTCAGCGACCTGGCAAGAGCATTTCAGCATGGGAAAGGCAGAATAGAATGAGGTACAGTAGTGATGGTGTGGTCTTAAATAAGAAAAGCATAAAGCTAGTAGAAGCAGAGGCCTCAAAAGCCCACTAAAAGTAAAATAGTAAAAAAGTTAACCAGAAATGTTAAAGTTTATTATTTTGACTGTGCAGGTAAGGACTGCTTTGCTTGAACAGAAAGCTGCTGCCTTGCTGCAATATTTTGCCTTGGGGCAGTTTTCAGAGAGTTGTTATCTTTCAGGAATGATAAATTTCAGCACGTTGACTACATGTGCACACACACACACAAAGAATAAAGAAAAAAGAATGGAAAGAAAATGCAGAAAAGGCTAAATGTCCTACACAGTCCAAGCCACAAGCCCTACTGAAGTTAGTATTAACAATTTATAGACTCCAAACCTTGTATGGCAGTGGCTCTGAGGAGGCAGAGAAGTGCAAAGCTGTGTGTCAGGTTGACACAGCTGATGAGACAGATACTCTCTGATTTAATAAACATGGCCCAGGGCTACTGTTAGTAAGAGTCAGGATTATTCAGTCCACAATGCTACAAAATAGGATCCTTCTTGTGGTCGGATGGATTAAAAAGAAGGAGCAAATAACTTACCCATGAGGGCAAATCTGTATCTTTCATTGTTGTCAACGGAAAGATTTCTTTTGAATGCAAAGGGAGCTGAGGTAGATCAGGCCCAAGAAGTGTAGCATGTTCAAACGTATAATTAATTTTCAATATCAGTAAATATGTTCTAATGTGTTAAAGGAAATGTCCAGCAATGTCTCTGCAGTTTAATTTCATGAGATGCATTCCTGCACAGAGCTTATTAGGGTCCTGCAGATGCAAGGGTGTAACACATGGAAGAACAGATTCTCACCATTTCCAGACATCAGCTGTGATTCATGACACAAAGTTCATTTTTAACAAGACTGAAACCCAGCCTATCTTACCTACACTGGTTGTTCTACAGTAAATCTGCACTTGGAAAATTGGTTCTGTATTTCCCTAGCAAGCCTCTTTTGGTGATTTACAAATCCCATTTACTCAGCTGACACATGCTCCTTTGAAGCCAAGGGACTGCTAGCCAATGACTGCAAGAGACACAGGGAGGGAAACCAGAACAAGTTATATTATAATCCTGATAGATATATAGATAAGACTTCTCTGTCCCAGTTTTGCAAGTATCCTATTGAACACTGCCAGTTACAACTGACCAAAATACAAAGGATGCATCTCTCATTACTGGTAATCTCTCTCATGCCTGCCCAGTAAGCCAGCCCACCTGAAACCTAGATACTACCACCAACAAGAGCTACTTTTCAGATGCTGTCATTGCTTAAATTTCCAGCTTTCTCTTTCTTTTAATCCCATTTATATGTTTTCCAAACACTTCACTCTAAGCACATGAGATCACCCGAATCCTTCTTTGCATCTTACAGAACCTGCTCCACTCTCACAACCTCAGAGATTTCCAAGACCAAAAAGGGTTGTTCTGCTATCCTGCTGCACAACAGCCAGTGGAATTTGACTAGTCTTCCTCAGTGCTGCAAGAGAAAGCCACTGATCTGCCTCCAAATAAATGCAGTAGTGCAAAAAGCAATTCTGATGCAGTGTATCTGGGGTAAGGATTTAAAAATATTTCTGCCAGTTTATGTGAAATTATACAACTTACCAAGAGGCAAATAGACCAGAAATCAATAAAGCTCTCTGCCCTAACTCGTTTCTCTGCCTTATTTTGCTGGTTAAAATTAAAAAAACCCTTCTTCTCATTAAGAAAATGTTTAACAGACCTGTGACTATCTGCAAGCAATAAGCCTTCTGTCTCCTGGTCTTCTGAATTTCAATCGCAAGCTGTGTTTCATTACCAGTGGTAAGCCAAAAATAAGTCATTTGCTCCTACAATTACTGTGAATTCACTCTGGTTTTGCTGCCTCTTTGGCATCCTTTTAGAAACTACTGTTTTATTGGCTCCTCACATTAGTTTGTTTTATTGTACTTTAAAAGGTCGGTTGATACTAGTTTTCTGAATCCCATCCTAGTCCCAACACCCCCTCCCCAACACCCAGAATTACTGGGACATATGGCAAAGCACAAACAGTGAGGTGTGAGATCCTGGGAGTTTTAGGACAGGGAGTGTTTCTCGCTGGTCAGTTTTGCTGGAGCTGCAGCCCTTGATTAAATCACTTAAGGGAACTGCTTCCAACCACACATATGTCATTGCCCTCACAGACCCTGGCCTGAATCCCACTCTCATTCACTCTGGTGTCACGGATTTACAGCGGTCCCACTGACGCAGCTGCTCCAGCCAGACCAGTGGCGCGACTCCAGATTTGCGCTGTGTCACTGGAGGGCTGGATGGAGCCCTCGCTTCCAGCCCATCTCCCGCAGGTTTTCGGGTGCACCTGAGCCGGTGCTTCCCTGGCTGTTCAGAGGCTACTGCTCTGCCCCTGCCCGCGGCAGCCCCGGCCGGAGTCCTGGCTCCCTCAGCCCGGGGCTTTGCTCCCAAGTACCCGCGGAGCCGGATACCCCAGGGAGGACGCAGCTCAGCCAGGATGGAGCAAAGCCACGGTGTCACCAGAACAAATACACCTCCCCGAAAGGCACAGCGACCCCCAAGCACGCCCGGGACGGCCCTGGGGAGGGGAGAGGAGAGGAACCGGTGGCTCCACCCCAGGGGACAGAGAGCCAGGTCAGCCCGGGGGGTCTGGGCCGCCCCGAGGGAAGGAGGAGGCTCCGGGACCCCCTGAGGGATGGAGGAATCTGGGCTGGCTTTGGGGAGGACTCTGCGGGAAAGGGGGAAGGCGACTGGGTGGCCCTAAGGGAAGGGGGCTCCAGGCCGCCATGGGGAGGGCTCTGGGACCCCCAGAGGGGCTGGGCGAGTCCAGGCCGCCCTGGGAGGAGAGAGTCTGGGCAGCCCTGAAGGAGGGAGTTGGGGGGTTCCTAAGGGACAGAGGCAACCCGGGCCGCGATGAGGGGAGGTGGGCGACGAGGGGGTCCGGGTGGTCGTGGCGGGGTCTGGCCGGGCAGAGCCATGGCCCGTTCCCCGCACAGTGGGAGCAGCAGGTGAAAGTTACCCGGGGGCCGGGGCCGGGCCGGGCGGGACCGGAGGTCGCGCCACTCACCTCATCCCCTTGGCCGAACTGCAGCCCCAGGGCGACGAAGTGCTCCACCCGGATGAAGCCGTCCGCATCCTCGTCGCACACGTCGAAAACCTCCTTGAGCTTCCGCAGGAACCGCAGCAGGCTCGCCGGCTCCATCGCGGGCGTTAGCTGGAGGCCAGCGGCACGGCCGCGGCCGCAGCAGCCATGATCGCCCGCGCCTTCAGCGGGTGCGTGACATCAGCTCCGGGGAGCGGGGCGGGAGGGAGGGCGGGAAGGCGGAGGGAGGGATGGAAGGAGGGATGGAGGAGAGAGGAAGAGAGAGGAAGGAGGACGCGAGCCCCGGGCGGAGGGAGGGAGCGAGGGAAAGGAGAACAATAGGGCAGAGCGGGAGGATGGGGAAGGAGGGGGCGGTGGGAATCCGCGCTCGCCAAGGGGCGCGGCCGCCGCCAGGGGGCGCCGCGAGGAGGGAGCGGCGGGAAGAGGGGGGGGAGGGGCGTGGGNCTCCAGCCAGACCAGTGGCGCGACTCCAGATTTGCGCTGTGTCACTGGAGGGCTGGATGGAGCCCTCGCTTCCAGCCCATCTCCCGCAGGTTTTCGGGTGCACCTGAGCCGGTGCTTCCCTGGCTGTTCAGAGGCTACTGCTCTGCCCCTGCCCGCGGCAGCCCCGGCCGGAGTCCTGGCTCCCTCAGCCCGGGGCTTTGCTCCCAAGTACCCGCGGAGCCGGATACCCCAGGGAGGACGCAGCTCAGCCAGGATGGAGCAAAGCCACGGTGTCACCAGAACAAATACACCTCCCCGAAAGGCACAGCGACCCCCAAGCACGCCCGGGACGGCCCTGGGGAGGGGAGAGGAGAGGAACCGGTGGCTCCACCCCAGGGGACAGAGAGCCAGGTCAGCCCGGGGGGTCTGGGCCGCCCCGAGGGAAGGAGGAGGCTCCGGGACCCCCTGAGGGATGGAGGAATCTGGGCTGGCTTTGGGGAGGACTCTGCGGGAAAGGGGGGAAGGCGACTGGGTGGCCCTAAGGGAAGGGGGCTCCAGGCCGCCATGGGGAGGGCTCTGGGACCCCCAGAGGGGCTGGGCGAGTCCAGGCCGCCCTGGGAGGAGAGAGTCTGGGCAGCCCTGAAGGAGGGAGTTGGGGGGTTCCTAAGGGACAGAGGCAACCCGGGCCGCGATGAGGGGAGGTGGGCGACGAGGGGGGCCGGGTGGTCGTGGCGGGGTCTGGCCGGGCAGAGCCATGGCCCGTTCCCCGCACAGTGGGAGCAGCAGGTGAAAGTTACCCGGGGGCCGGGGCCGGGCCGGGCGGGACCGGAGGTCGCGCCACTCACCTCATCCCCTTGGCCGAACTGCAGCCCCAGGGCGACGAAGTGCTCCACCCGGATGAAGCCGTCCGCATCCTCGTCGCACACGTCGAAAACCTCCTTGAGCTTCCGCAGGAACCGCAGCAGGCTCGCCGGCTCCATCGCGGGCGTTAGCTGGAGGCCAGCGGCACGGCCGCGGCCGCAGCAGCCATGATCGCCCGCGCCTTCAGCGGGTGCGTGACATCAGCTCCGGGGAGCGGGGCGGGAGGGAGGGCGGGAAGGCGGAGGGAGGGATGGAAGGAGGGATGGAGGAGAGAGGAAGAGAGAGGAAGGAGGACGCGAGCCCCGGGCGGAGGGAGGGAGCGAGGGAAAGGAGAACAATAGGGCAGAGCGGGAGGATGGGGAAGGAGGGGGCGGTGGGANGCGAGGAGGGGGGGGGGGGAAGAGGGGCGGGAGGGGAGTGGGGCGGCCCCGGGGCCAGGCCGGGAGGGAACGCGGCAGAGACAGGGACAGTTTGAGGGCAGCAGCGAAGAGGAGGTTCCCCGGGAAGGAAAATCGCCCTAGGGAGGAGGGAATGGGGCAGGGGGAGCGAGGGAGGCAGGATAAAGAGCAGAGCTGTGGGGCAGGGGGACTGGCGGCCCTACTGCTCCTCACCTCAGTCCTCCTCCCCCTCTCCACCCTCAAATAAAACACTTGTGACTACATTTTCTCCTGGTGAAAAGCCCTCGATCCTGGTCTGAGCAGGTGCAGGCGAGGGGGAGAGAAGCAGAGTGTAGAGAGTTAAGGAGTAATTAAGGCAAAGGAGGACAAGCTGCGCTTCCCGAGCTGGCCGCGCCCAAGTGCCCAGGCAGAGGCAATCCTCACGGCTGGGTGGGGCTCAGGACAGACACTGCTCGCCCACGTCTTAATGAGACATAGCTGGTAATGAAAGGATGTCCCTGCCTTTGCAGGAGTCCTCATTAAAGCCTTCCACAACTCCTGTGCTCCATGGCTGGGTTTTAATTTGATCTCTCTGCTCTAGCCCTTTTCTTTCTTAGAGTTCTTAAGCAGTGCTTTTAAAGTCCTTTTTAAGCCCACAGCTCTAAAACTGCCAGAGGGGAGACCAGGAACGGGTCTGTGGTTCTGTTTCCTGCACTGTCCCTCAGACCAGGAATGGTTCTGTGGTTGTTTCCTGCACTGTGCCTCAGACCTGGAATGATGGGGCAGGGTCCTGGGGAGGAAGGAGCACAGGCTGAGTCAGGCTGAGGTGCTCACTGCCTCTGCCAGCACTCCCTTCCCACCGTGGCTGCTGAGCACGGGTGACCATCCATCACTGAGTGATGTTCTGTAGGTGACTGATAACATTGTCCATCTAAAATGACCAAGAAAGTGCAGTAGGTTTTGAATTGAGACAGAATCCATTCATTTGCTTCTTGCACTAAGAGAAGTCCGTATGTACCTTGGCAACTCTGAAAATCCCAGGATTGGAGCAGCCCAGTCATTCATCTCTCTTCTAGGAACCAATAGGAGCGTTCTCCTCAGGAAGTTTTGTTTCTTTAACCACGAGTCTCTCATCCATTTTATGTACAAATTCAGGTTTGTAGGTTGTAAGCCAGCTGTCAATCAACAACACAGTGACAGCACACACTGCACTAGAAATACAGCTCCCCACATATCCACCCTCTGACACAGAGAAGGAGCTGGTTCCAGAGCCTCTGCCATGGTGACCTTCCCCTAGTCTTACTACAAATAGGGAAGAGTTCTCCTGTTCCCTTGCTGATGTACAAAAGGGTCTTTCCAGACTGAAAAAATAAAAAATAGCAAAGTACAGAGATCAGATACAACCCTTGGGAAGCAAAGAATTTGTGAAAAGATCTGAAAGAGAAAATAGAAGCAAGATATTTGATGAGCAAACTTCTCTGTCAGAGCAGGATTCTTAAGATGTGGGGATGTTTAGCTTTTATCCCAGGACCCTTGAACTCATCTTCAGATTATGTGGGAATTGAGTTTAGCACACCCCTCAGGGGCACCTATTCAAAGCATTCAAAACTCTGAGCTGGTACCCCTCAGAACTGTGGAAATCATACCTACATAGAACCAGCTACGGTAGTTTAAGTGCTCTGAAGTGGAGTTCAACCTCTTCAAAGCTTCAGAGCACATCTGTAGCATTGTCCCACCTTGTTTTGGAGATTGCTTCAGAGTGTCTCTGCACCATCTGACTCACCTCTGTGTGCAGGTGGGCAGCTGTGCAGTCCCAGACAGGGAACTGGAGCCACACTAAGTATTGTGGGGGAAAAAAAAAAAAAAAGGAATACTTATTCCTGATTACCATGTCCAGAGGAGGAATTCCCACACCTCAGAGGGGTCGTGCTCTGTCTCATGGAATCCCATTAATTTCCTTTATCTTCTGCTGGAGGAAGAAGGAACTTGGTCTAGATATGCAAGCAGCAACATAGAACTGTCAACGTTAAAATCTGTGTCATTCTTGCATTAATTTGTAAGGGCAGGGAGGGGGGTAGCAAAAAAAAGCTCCAAGTATAGACAGTTTGGGGAGCTAGTGCTGAAGTCTGAGAACTGCCACAGACAGCTTGAGTGCCAGAGAGCGTGGGAATCAAGCCCATAGGAGATCTGCAAAGATTGTAGAAGCTGTCAGTGGAGACAGCTGAATATTTTGTGCAAAGATCTGACAGCTGGGGGATTATTTGATAGCACTGAACAAAGAATTGGGATGTGAGGTGCTGTCAATAAAGGCAGAGGATCTGAAGGCTGGAGGTGCCCCAGGTGTGCTGTGGTTGGGACACGGAGCTGAACACGTGCCACGCTTGCTGGGCAGCACTGCTGAGGTGGGTTGCAAGGTGGGATGCAGGAGGAGGTCAGTTGTTCCTGCCAGTGGATGTAGCTGATCTCTGCCTCTCCAGTTCTGGGTAGAACATGCCTGCTAGCACCAGTGTTTCCTTACTGGTCTATCAAAATACTTGTTTAATCAGAGATCTTTGGCAACTTCATCATGCACTTTGTGCAATAAATACGTGGTGCTGCCATATTTGCCTGTTAAGACTAAATAGTTCAAGAGGAAACATTTCATTGAATACCACAGGCCATGGCTGTCATTTGCAGGCTTTCTTTACAATCAGCTGCTTTTCCATCAATGTCACTTCCACTCACATTGCAAATGATAATCTGGTGGCAGAAACAGCATCTAAGGAGCGTGTTCCCCAAGGCTGATGACCTTATCTACAATTCTGGTTGTGTTACAGCATCTAGAAGCAGCATCTTGAGGCCCAACCTCTTGGAACAGCTTCATGGCACAATTTCTCTTTATAGTATACAAAGCAGAACCACCGTTGGATAGTTGGTTTCTAATAGTCTTGCTGTATTTTAAATCAAATCCTGCTTCCCATTGACTGCTGCAGCTCTGATTAGCAACAGAACAACTGGGCTTTATCAGTTGGATATTCATTTTGATTTCAAGTGGCATAAAGAACAGGTAACAGGCACCAAGAACTAGCTTATTAATATTCTTGTCCTGCCTGAAAACTTTAAAATATTATGTAAGAGGTAATGTAGTTGTCCCAGTCTAGCTTAATTAATCATGGCACAAAAGCAAGATACTTGATTTTTTACTACCATATTCTCTAATATTTTTTTTCTATTATGAAAAGTTAAACAAACAAACCAACAAAACTCCTTACAAATTCTGGGAAAGTATTTCAACAAGCCAGGACCTTCCTTTGACATTTTCTAGTTGCTAAAGGACCTCACCTTGTAAGAGTTTTCATGGTTTAATTTTACATTTCAACAGCCCTCTTACCAAGTTATGAATGAGGTATGTGCACAGCTCTGCCTGGCTGACAGCTCATCAGTTATCACAGCAGACATGCCAACACCTTGTTTCTTTTTACAACACACACACTCCCTTCAGAGATGTTTATACAAAAGTTTTAAGGGTAGGCAGGGAATACACCATTTGTAGAGCTCAGTACAGATCTCAGTATCCAATGGTAGGTTCTGGTTAAAGCAGACTAAGAGCTGTTATTTGCAACTATAAACTGTTGTTGTTAATTGGGGTCGTGCTCACAAAGACCAAAATATCAGTTCTCATGAAGTTGTTGCTAAATTAAATCATCCTCTCTACGGGTTCACTTAAAACCTTTTCCACTGGGAATTCACGGGCTCAAACCCCCGTTTCCAAGTGCTGACCCGGTGTTTCCAAGGACAGCACCAGCAGCTGGTCCCCTGCTATTTGAAGGTCTCCTTACTCCACCAAGTGGCCAACCCTCTCATGGCACTGCTGTCACCAGCAAGAGCACCCATCGCTGCCCACCTTGCGTGGGGCAGCCAGGTGAGGCTACCCTGGCTGGTGAGAAAAACCACACTTAAACCAGAGATGAATGAATAGCATGGGATAAAGCAAGCTTGCTGCCTGCTCCAGAAAGCCCCACAGTCCTCCAAATGCCCTGGGACCAAACCTCTCTGGTTGAGGCAGCCTCCCTGCTGCCTCCTCTTAGGAAAAGGACACTTTTCTCAGCTTGCTTTTCCAGCTTTTCTCTGACAAGCTCCAAGCAGTTGGGCAGACTTAAATTCGCCTCAGATTATAACGTGCAATGGCATCTGGCAGCCTCCTGAAAGGCTGGGAGAGCTGCCAGGCACTAGGTCATTTCTGTCCCTTAGTGCTTCTGGAAGAGATCTTGACTCCTCCACAGGGCATTCTGGGTAGAATTAAATGCTTAAGACTTCAGGACAATCACTGAAAAAGGAGACCTAGAATGGGAGCTACAGTCAAGTTATTTTCAACATCTACCCCCAAAAGAGCTGTCAAGACACACACAAACATTCCTCTCTGGCTCTAACGAGCAGACAACATTAACAGACCTAAGCCCCAGATTCTTGAAGGGAAAGATTTTTTTTTTTCCTTTCCCTCCCTCAACTTACTAAAAAATAAAAATCATCTAGCAAATCATCTAGCAGCTGTTAAAGACTGAGGATGCACCAGCCTGTGTAATTTCTTTAAGCTAACTCATCCATAACACTGTATATGAGCTGTTCAGTTAATTATCCCTTGTTGCTTCAAAAAGTTTCTAAAATATTGCTTATTTTGTCCCATCCAAGATGGACTACACAACATCTGAATAAATACATTCCATCTGCAGCTTTATTACAGCTGCTGCAGGAAGATAATTCCCAGATATTGCTGTATTTAGCAATGAGATCTGGGACAGAACAATAAAATTAGAACCTGATATACCACAGTGATGCTGGAGCCAAACAGTGATTACTTGTTGTGTCTCAAAACAGATTGTGTGAGATGAGTCCAAGCTGGCTGACTAATGGGAGATAAAGAACAAAAATATTTATGCAAGAGAATGTAGGTGTGGCCTCATTCCTGCTGTGACCATCAATGGACCAGGCTGGCCGTGGAGCTGATTGTGATGGGCACAGTCTGACTGTCCCAAAGACACACTGCAACCTGCCTGCTGGTAGGCAAACAGCCCTGGAAAGGACATTTTTAGGAACAGAGAAGCAATCAGAAAAGCAGCTTAACCAGGTTGGTTCTAGCAGCCTTTGTAATTGCCTTCAAAAATGGCTGTGGTGGGGCAGGATCAAATCTACCAAGTGCAGCTTGCAGATGGAATCACTCCAGCTGCCTCTTAGGCTCAGATGATTCAAACTGATACAGCCCTGTTCATCACAGTATCTACCTACATATTGTGGTACTGAGACTGAGGATAAAAAGTAGGGGAGAACAGAAATGAGCTGCTAGATTTGAATCAGCTTCAGCCAAAGTATGATTTTTGCCTCCCTGCTGTGCACTCACTCTGCCCTTATTTGCTCAAGTCCCCTGTGAACCTGGACTTGCTTTTGCCTACGTGACATCCGAGTGAATGGTCTGGATGAGTGATTTCTCCATCCTAAACCCTGCCTTACCACAAGAGTGCTTCAGTGGGAAGTCCCCTTTCTGAGCTGAGGCTGATACACTGATCTCAAGGTTTTTGCAGTGCTTGCCCAGCCCTGGAAGAGCATTATAAATTTCCTTGGGAGAGGAAACCCCTTTTAGTTGAGGGGTTTGTAAACAGAGATAGGTTGAGAACCCGTGTTAGGCTATTACACCAACACACCTCTATCCTGCAGATACACCCAACATAGTTCCCTCCTACCTCTATCAGCAGCCACAGTTAGTAAAAAGAAAAAAAAAAAAATCCCCTCCAAACAGTGACCAGAATGGCACATTTGTTCCTTCACAAGAGCTAAAGTTACTCTAGCTACCAAATCTATCACAGAGCAAATACCAAAAACAGTTTTCAGAGAAGCCTTGCAAGGATGGACTGTGCTCTACTCAAATTCTTACTATTCCTTCACCACTGTCTGTGGGTCAGATAAATCACCTCTCCTTTCCTGAATCCCTTCTGGAAAAACATGAACAGACCCGAGTTCAGAAGTGACACACACAAATTGTGCTGCCACCCAGCAGAATGCCAGCAGGATAACAGACAGAACACACAGTGAAGAACTGCTCCAGGATCTCTTGGTACACAGATGTTCTTCTTTAGCTGCAGCTTTGAATCCTCAGATAAGCAGATGCTGCAATATTTAAAAATGTTCCTCTTCTGAAAAAAAGAGAACACAGCTACATGCCCACTGTTAAGCCTCATAATTTAAAGACATAAAATCAATGAGAATTATGTGCCAAATTCCCTTTAGAAATAGCTTGTGATTCACTCTTCCCATGGCAAAAATATTAATTGCCAGATTAGTTCCTTTAGACACCAATATTGTGCCTGCACAGACACCCTTACAGTGGTCAATAGGGCAGATCTCTTGCCTCCTGCATTCATCTCTCCACAACAGCCTCAACCTCTACTGCACAGGAACAGCTGTAAAAAGCAGACCAAAGGTCCATCTGTCCCATATCCTCTGTGCACCAGTGACCCTGACAACTGGTACACACTGGTTTAAGGCACAGTGGATGCATCAAGTGACCCTTCCCCATTATATCCTCCCAGAACCAGCAAAATAGAAAGGAAAAAGGCAAAGACACCCTTTTATCACATAGTGAATAACTTCTAGGTTTCTTTTTCTGGCTTAGAAAAGAGTTACAGAAAGTCAAAATCGTTCATGCTGAACAGGCAATTATTGATTTTTTAACACACCTGAATTTGTTTCTATGAAAATTACCCTAAAGTGCTGGTGAGCAAAATAAGTCAGTGACTCTCAGGCTACCTACACAATCAGAGCCTGCACAGGATGAAATAGAAACATTGGGCTGTTTGCTTTTGACTAGTCCAGCACCTTTAAAAATCTTATTAATATTTAGAACAATTGATTGTAATGGATATGCCAAGTGACAGCCCTTATCTGGAAATAGCTTACTGCATGAAATCCAAACGGACAAAGTGTGTCCCTGCTAATCACATACACAGCAGGACTTGAACTCCTTTCAAAGCAACCCATTTCTTACAGCTGCTGCTGGACAGGTGACCTACCTCTGTGATGATCTGGAGCTGTGACACACCAGCTGCAAAGCTTCTGCTGGCATAAAAGGAAGGAATCTTCCTGGGTTTTAAAGGACTGCTGCTTTTTTGTGGCTTGCATTTAGATAGATGCTATTTAAGAGCCTGTCTCCATGAGCAAGTATTTTTATTGTAACATGTTTAGATTTGGCACAGCCCCTAAATCAACAAATCATTACCACCAGCCTTCCTGAAACCATCTTTTCTCTGCATAAGCCACCTCTTTGCCAACAGAAAAACCTGCAGAAGCTAAAACAAAGCAGGACAAGAAGCAGATGTCTCAGCCTTATCACTGAGCACAGGCTCTAGGCAATGTGAATGAACATCCCATTTGATAGAGAAGTGCAAGAACAGCAGTAAAAGCTGCTTTCTGGAGATACCATCTTCTCAATTCTTTCCCTCTATCAATCCCTGTAGTATTAGTTGTTTAGATATAATGCAAAGTATTGTATATAACAGGATTCAGGACTACAAGCCAACTCAAACTGCCCAGGCTCTGTTGGTGAGTTAGTTTAAAATATTCCAAGAATGGAGCTATGCAGATTTACACTCCTCTAGGACCCTCTTCTTAATCATCTTCACCTAACAGTCAACAAGAAAGAACAGAAACAACTGCTGGCTTGATCCTGCCCAGCCATTCTGGGTTATCTTCATGCTCAGGAGTGTATTTTATGGAAAGGATGGGGGGGGCTGTGGTCCCCAGTGCACATCCCCATCATGTGAAGCAGCCATGGGGGCAGCACAGAGCTGCACCCTTCCCTCTCAAGCCTGACTGCATCTGCTGCCATTGGCAGGGGCTTTGCACTGAAAAGCCAAACCAGAAAAGATGTGATTTTCAAGCAGGGAAATCATTGTGATGTTGAAGAGAGAAGAATTAGACCTATTACATTTATTGAAAAATGCCTTTAAAAAAAAATAAATCTGGATTTGCATTGCTAAAGTTCTCAGGAACAGAGTTCAAGCAGAGAACATGAAGGAAAACAATTATTAGGTGCCAATATTCCAAGTGCCTGGTGATTGCATACGTGTTTACACAGCATTATGCCTCAGTCCTTGCTAAACCAAGGCTATCAGACATTTCATGACAGTTTCAGTTGCTGGAGTAATTGAGAGACTGCTGTTTATTTAGGATTCTGACAGCTGGAACAAGCTGTTGTGCTTCCTATCAGACACCAATAAACAACGTTCACTTAGTCCTCCATAGCAGAAGTCAAATGATGTCTGACCAAGTCTCCTCTTGACTGTGTATATATAAAGAAGAGATGTTTCAAAATAACAGGTCTCTGCAAGACTTAAAAAAAAGCTCTAGAAGAATAGGGATCATGATGCTGATTCTAGCTTGTATATCCTTCTTTCAAACATTGCTATTATCTTTCAGAACTATGCTACTATTGCTCAAATAATGCTCTCCTTTCTACTCTCCAGGCTAAGCTCAGGTGGTTTTTAAGAGGCTTCTGTCCATTAGGACTCTCTTCTGTACAAGAAGAGGGTATTAACAGGGCTCCTGCTGCAGCATACAGGAAAGCAGGAATTCCTGCTGGATCTGCTTTAGGAGTTATAGCTAAAGGCAAAGTTTGAGTAACGGCCATTAAAGAGAATGAAAACAAGAAACAAATGGCCAGATGAAAAAGGTCAAATCCTCCTCTGTGGGGGGAGAGGTTTTCTCTCTCCATAGCACAGAAAGCCTGAAGAATCTTGGATCTTAACTCAGGCACCTCAGCAAGAGGAGATGGACTGTAATTCTTCTAGGACAGGTCCTTTATCTGGCATCTCCATGTCTTTAGCTTGTAATCCAGCCAGGTGACTCAAGCAGAGGCCTGAGGACAAAGGCAGGAACATTCCACAGTTAACTCTGAGTGGAACAACCAGCAAATCTATCAGGACTCAAACCAGGTTTAGTCTTGGTGTGAACAGACAGGAGAGCATTCAGGGAAGGGCTGCTTTTGACAAAAGCACAAAATCCATCCAGACCAAAGGCAGAGGCTCAGAACTCTTTGTTTATGACAGTGGACCTCCCTCTGAAGAGTCATTATGAACAGTATTAAGACAGCAAATCACAGCTTACAAATTCAAAAGCAAAAACTCATTCAAGGAAAAAAATGCCTTTCCATTAGTGCCTGCACACATCAGCAGCAAGACCAGAGAGGCTACACATCCCAATAGCCTTTGTTCCTCCTGGGGCTTGTTCCTCTGGACTCACATCTTCAAGAGCACTGAGGTTCAGCAGAAGCCATACCAGCTGGCCTCCCCTTCCCTAGGGCTGCTGGTGGGTCACCATCCTGACCATCTTCAGTGCCATCTCTCCTTGATCAGCTGGTACCTAGCACAGAGGTGAGAGCACATGGTAAGCAGCTGCTATAAGGAAGCAGAGCACACATGAATCTTCAGTTTTGTTGCTGATAATGGTGCATGCTGCCCCAAGAAGTCTCTTATTTACCATGTGCCCAGCCTTAAGGATCCAGAAGAAAGCAAGGTTCTCATAGGCCTTGTGGAAACCAGCTGTCTCTGTGGACTCTGGAGACACATACAGTGCTTTCCACCTTTGCTGGCTAAACTGGGCCAAGTTAGGCCACTTCAGTTTCCGGATCCATGCCTCCTGGCCTGTTAGAGATAAGAGAGATGCTTGATTACTGACCAGGACACAGCAACAGGGGGTCCCAGTTCAGCTGGATACCCACTGTACTAGACATCAATACATCAGAGTTAGCAGAAAGTCTCTGTGTGCTCAGATTCTAAAAACAAGTTTGCTGTTCCCAGGAAAATGCCCAATGCTGTGTTCAGGACGGGCTGAAACAAACCAATGGAGTGAGAAGGAAAAAAGCAAACAGTGAAGATGTGTGTGAAATGGACTTATGGTTGCACAAGTTGAACATGTGCCTCTTAAGTCAGAATTGCTGCAGCTGCAGAGCCTTTGTTACTCCTCAAACACCTTGAATGTCCTGCCATGGAGAAGGGTCAGCCACACCAAGTCCTCCTCTTGGAAACCAGCAGAGACTGCTTCTCTGTTAGAGTCACTCATCAAGGAGAGCCTGGAAAGGTTTTCTGGTTTTAGGTGCCTGCTAGAGAAAGTGGAGGTCAAGACAGCAAAGAGAGCAGTTCCAGGACAGCAAAGGGAACAAAGCTTTAGCCTACCTCTAAACTACTAGAAGAATTTACACGTTAACTGCAGCTCAATTTTAGCTCAAAATGTGATAAACTAGAGCCCCACTAACTGCTAATCTATTTTGACAGCCTAAATACTCTTGTTCCCTGATTTATTGATCGCTGTGTTGTTCATGAAGGGCATCTGAATATCTAAGAGGACAGAGACAGCCTTTCAGAACATGGAAAGATGTCTGCAGCCTGTGACTGCAGATTATTCAAA
Source organism: Brachypteracias leptosomus (assembly GCA_013401335.1). Taxonomy (NCBI): domain Eukaryota; kingdom Metazoa; phylum Chordata; class Aves; order Coraciiformes; family Brachypteraciidae; genus Brachypteracias; species Brachypteracias leptosomus. The sequence continues at coordinate 275,741 of VYZX01007372.1, read as the reverse complement.
TCTACAAGAAAAGGTGAACAGAAGAGAGCACAGGAGTCTTGTAGCACAAGGTATTTCAGCAACACTTGGCCTGGCTCCCAAACTGCCACTTAATCATCTTGCAAGCAAGGGACAAACAAAGCCCTGGAGTGGCCAAGACCTGGAGGAGCCTACACATGTTCCTGAGCAGCAGGTGTGATGACTCTTCAAGTGCACCCTCCCTGATGTAATTACCAGCACCCTTGTTCCACCTCACCTGGCACCACGCTCACTGCTGCAGGCCACTCAGTGAAGGCTGACCTGTATTGTGCACAAATCTGTAGCAAGATATGGCCTTTGATCCAAAGAACAGGATCTTCAAGGCACAGCAGAAGAATAGAAGATAATCTCCATGTATTTATGCATCTATCCTCATTTATGAGTGAGTGTACATACATGTGTCAGAAGAATTAAGTGAATTATCAGCTACCTACTTACTTACAGGCTTCACTGAAACAAGCAATTATTGATGTTGCAGATCCATTTCCCAACAGTGTAATGGAGGTAAAGGAATTGCCTCTCTCAGAAGGATGTAAACAAAACATGCTAAGAGCTGCTCATTTACAACTGTATTTAAGTGTTGCCAATTAGCCAGATTTGCAGAGAAAACTGGAGAGATCCAGGTACCAATATTACTGACAACTTCCTGTTCTACTCATCACGTGTTCAGTTTCCAACCTGAGTCAAGACATTCCTTACCCATGGTGTCAACAATGAGATCCAGCTGCCCATTATAGACTGTAACACTGACATTGGCTGCCAAAAGCTGATCAACAATATCAATGACAGGTTTCATGAAGTCCTCAGCCATGTTCTCAAAGACCTCTTTGGACTGACCTGGGTGGAACCAGAAAGAAGAAAAATTGTAACTGATGAAGACTTATCCCCGAGCTGAGACAGAAGCAAGTGGCTAAGGGTTCTAAAATGCAGTTCAGGGCTGCATAAAAAAAAAAACAACAGTTCTAGCCCAGAGCATCAGCCACTGATTTATCAGTTGGAGTAACTAAAGAGAAGCAGAAAGCAGCCACGCTCCCCCTGGAGCTCACACAGCATTGCAGCTTCTGGCTCCTCACACACACATACAGGGTGCTGGCACCAGTCCTTTAAGCCTTCCTTTCCCTTTCACACTCTCCACACTGCAGCATTGCCTGATACCAGACTTTGCCAGAGAAAAACTGACAGGCATTTCAGCAAGATTGCAGGAAAGACAGAAGCCAGCTGCTGAGACATGGAGGATCTTCTCCCTCCCCCTGTATTTTTAGCTGCTTGGCTAAAGATAGATACAAGCATTAGAATCAGAACCACATCTGCTCCCATGGGCCTGCCCCATTATATGTTCATTTCTGAGAAGTCCTCTTCTTAAACCCAAGGATAATGATGATTTAATGTCACTGTTTACTACAGTAAATTATCTTCCTACAGTCAGCAGTGCTGTGAATGGCAATAATGCACACATTAGATGCACACTAGCAGCCAGGAAAGTACCTCCCCATTTCACACAGTCAGGAATGATTTTTAGCTTCTCCCTGATGGGTCCATTCATCAGCTCATTCAGGCTGTCCTTATGCATTTTTTTGACATGGCGTTGGTAAAGTCTCACTGGAAAAGAGAGACCACACTTTGATTAATGGCACATCTACAACACTCATCCTGCATAGACAACAATTCTCAGTGTCAGTCACAGCCAATAAACTCTTTTCTAATGAAAATGCAACACCACAGTGAGAGATTTGCTTCCTTTTACTGGACACCACTGAACTCAACCCTTATTTAGGTCAGGGGATGATATGGGAATAACCCAACCACCCACTTCTACTTTTGGCTAACACCCAACTTTTTCAGGGGACCAGCTTCTGCTTTAGTTGCTTGGTGCAGACATGATTCCTTCTCCTCAACAGACCAGTTATTTCTGAGCTGCAATGCTTTCCTTTTGGGAGTTAACTGCTGTTCACCTTCCCTGCTGAAGCCAGCAGAAAGATAAAGACCTTGAAAGAGATTCTATACATTTGTTTCTCACACTGATGCATAAACATCACGGAGCAAAAGAGTCTAATCAGACTATTTATACTGATGAGACATTTTTGTGTCCTAGCCTGAAGACAGAAATAAAAGACATTAAGAGGAAGTAACTTAAAGGTCATAAAACTATGTCGTAATTATGCTGACTACTTCCTTGGAGTCATTTGTGCAGGATGTATAGGTGGAGGTGTCATCTGTAGAAGGGTTGTTCCACATTCCTGTTTATCCCCATTTATGCAAGAGCAAACAAGTTCTGCCCAGGAGACTATCAATATCCTTTGATCTGAAGGCCTCATTTGAAGGCTGTGCTAAGTTGAGGCTGTTCCCACCACCAGAGTTGAAGGCACACAAATGCAAACCCAGGGCCTCAGAAGCTCAAGTGCTTAAACACAACTTACTGAGATGGAGATTCCCTTGTTCATTTGCTTTCATTTCTGGAACATCCTTATTCATGATGTTGTAAAAGTTCACATTGTCTGAGTTCTGAAAGCATGAGACAATTTCAACAACACTGTAACCAAAACATTTCTCAGAGATGAGAAATTTCTGAAAAAGAGGTAAGTAAATCCTACATACAAGGCCCTGGGACCTGCCACTTCATCTACACATCAGGAAGATATTTATGGAAAAACTTTGGTTCTACATTTGTTTGGGAAGCGGGGAAGACATTTCTCAAGTGTGTATTGTTCACACAAGGGTTGTGCCAGAGATGTTATTTACTCCTCTGCAGCAGATGTGAAGCCACAGGAAGCCCTACACCCTGCACATGACTGCAGCTTCCCATTACTCACTGGGGAGACCAGCAGTGCCAGATGATGCTTTTCAGATGGTCTCTTCTGCTAGGCCTACTCTAGCCTGATGCTGCCTCTTGCACATCCCCCCAACCTACAGCCCTCCAAAATCTCAAATGCTTCCTCAAGAGCACTGTGGTAGGTGTCAGCCACCCCTGCTGGCATCTGGATATGTCCAAGAACTGTAGAATGGCAGCTCTGCTGCAGACAGCAGATTGTCCGCATCCAAAGGACAAGTGTGATCAGTGCTGCCATTAGAGAAGTTACTTGAGATTCCTGAAACCCTGCTTTACTCAAGTTTTTAAAGTTTTGATGCACAGGTCAGAAATCAGCTCACAACAGCAACCCTAGAAGAACTAAGTGCCTGCACCCTGACAGTGAGATCACAACGGGGAGCAGAAGACAAGCAGACTTGAAGAGAAAGGCAAAATGGGAACCACAAGTTCTTGAACAGTAAGAAGTGAAACCAACCACATGCAGGGCACTGCCAGATCTGAAAGAAAGCAAATCAAAAAAAAGAATGGGAAAAGGAAGCAGCTCCAGATCAGTCTTTCTGTCTGAGGAAGCCAGAGCCTTACTTCTACTAAAACACAAACAGAAGAATGAGATTTTGGAGCAACGCTTCAATGGGAAAAACAAGAGCAAAATCTCACCTATCTTTTAAGCTGGAACTTGCTGAGTAACAAGGTGCAGTAACCCACAGGGACAGGACATAACTGGAGGTTCCTTTCCATCCTGTGCCCCTCTTGTAATTCTTTGCTTAGCTTGAAATTTGTGTCAGTTCTCAATATTCAAAACAAAGCTTTCAAGGAGCCAGAGCTCATTTAAGTTGAAACTGGGTTCTACAGAAATCAACAGGACTAGTTGCACGCTAAAAATTAAGCATCTAAGTGATGCGCCAGGTTGAAACCTTGACACAGTGCTTATAGAAAGGATAACCTGAAATTGTGTCTCCTCAGGCACCAGTTACTTATTAATGCTGGCCAAAGAAGATCTCACCTCTTCAATGATACCTTCAGCCTTGCCCCAGAGCTCAGTGGCCAGCCCATATTGATTTTTATTTATTGCTTCCATTATTTCTTTGGCAACATCAGTCACCTCAGCCAGACCATTATCATCAAGGAGAGACTGGAAGACAAAAACAAAGGAGGACAGCTTTAATTAAAATTTCATATTCCTTTCTCACTAACAGTCTCCACACGTTTGAAGTTTTATTCCCACTAAGAGCTAACCTCAAAAAAAATTTTAAAATCAACATCCATTTACACTTCATGGCAGTACAAGTAGCCAGGCAAGGACCAAGAGTTGAAGAGGGTACTTACAGTGCTGTACAAGTAGGGCCCCCAAGACAGCACAGAGTCTAAAGAAAAAGAACAGATTTCAAACATCTAAGGTCTTGACACACAATTTCCTCTACTTTTCCTCTATTGTAGCAAGAATGATTGTGACAAAAATACATGGAGATGAATTAATCATTACAAAGGTACAGTCAGCTCAGTTTGGCCCAAAGGTACCACAGAGTAGGTTCTTTAAAACCCTGAGAACCAATAAAAGCACTGGAACATCATTAACCCCCTGAACATCCATCAGTGGAGTTTATTTAAAGCAACAGACATGTTCTCACCAAAACATTCTCACCCCAGCACTGCAGCACACTGACAGAACATGGGGAGAGCTCTGACAAGTGAATGGGCATTGGCTAAACTGATCTGTTTGCAAAAGTTACATGGAGAAAAATCAAGTCATAAACTAAATCTGTTTTATAGAAAGTTTGTTTACAAGGTCTCAAGGGCCAGCTGATAGGAGACAGACAGGAGTTTGCCTGGTATTGTCCCCTGCTGAAGGGCAGCACAAGGTCTTCTTGTGAAAAGAGCAAACCTCAGTTGCAACCTGTACATCATTTTAAGGGCAGTACTCTTACCAAAGCACGTGGAGATGTGTAGGGACATGGCACCATCACCCACTTCAAACACAAGTTTGCACCTCATTGACTTTGCTCTCTGACTTTTCATGATCTAGACACATTCTAAAGCTAGATTCTTCAATCACAGTCTGCAAAGCTCAAGTATTTCTTTGTGATATACTGGACTCACTGGGTATGTAATTCACTTAGGGCAGGGTTGGCAGTTTTGACTTTAGGTACCCATGGAGTGATTAAAAAAAAAGCAACAAAACAACAACCACAATCCACCCACAGCCTGAGGATTTTAAACATACCCAAAGGAGAAATCCATGAGTCTCCAAGAGCAGTCCCCTTGAAATTGCACTTTATGGCCCCTTTTTGAACAGCCTTGGTGAATAAGAGGAAAAACACACAACAACAACAACAAAAATCAACTTTTAGTTAGATATTTATAACTCTAGAACTAGTTTTCTTTAAGTGAGAAAAATAAATAGCAGTCTGAATTAAGTGACAGGGTATTCCAGGAAGTATCAGTACTTGTAGAACACCACATTTTAAAGCAAAAAGTGAGCAACACCCTCCAACTACTCACCTCATGGAGCTCTAAAGCGATGCCAGCAGCCATTTTACCTCCATAAGATTCAGAAAATATGTAGAATGGGATGGTCTGGAGGGGGAGAAGCCACACCATGAACCCACTGAGCAGAGAGCAGGAGATATCTCCAACCATCTCCCACATCCCCCAGAACCCAGGCACTGACTGTTCACCCCTCACTATCAGATACTGGGTATTTTTCTGATTTCTGTAACACCCTGGTGTAATTACTGGGGGAAGTTTTGAAGCAGACACTTCAGTATTTTGGAGCTAGAAACAGCCATGATCCAATCTGCTTCTCAGACCACACAACAGACAACAATCCATCCCACTGCTTATCTAACTAGCATCAAACTCTAGATTCAACTTCTGAATTGTGGGAAAGAAGAGGCAGTGGTTATACCCACACTGACTCCCACCAAGTGCACCTGGAGATCTGTTCACTAATGCTTTATCTCTTTTAAAGCAAAGAAAAATAAGATTCTAATCAAGAACTCAACTCACTTACCTGGAATTCCTTTCTACATGCAAAGAATTCTTGAAGAAAAACCATCATATCAGAAACTACAGTGGTCAGGTTTTTGGCAAACAAGCTACAATCATCCACATAACTGAATCCAGTGCCCACAGGATTATCCACAAACAAGATGCTGGCTGCCTGCAACTGGACAAGCAGAAAGGATTGGCTGAAACATCAGTTCAGCACCAGGGAAAACTCAAAGGATAAACTGAGCCACCAAAGCTCTGGCCCTGAAAAAACCTGCAGGAAACTCAGGTGCAAGCCCAAAAGAAAATGGCACAGGTGAGACTTGTCTGTCAGAATGTAAAACAAGAGGGTTTTTCCTTTGGGTTGCTGGGCTTTTGTGAAATTGCTTTAGTTGTATAGTCACAAGTGTACAAGTTAATCAGTAGATGAGCACACAGATAGCTGCATGGCTCAAAGCAGCAAAGGCTCACCAACAGAGAGGTACAACATAATTTGCTCAATCTACAACAAGAAAGGCACCCAAAAGAACCCCAGTGATCCAAGGACAGACCACCCATACAATCTAGGGAGCTCCACAGTAGTTAGATTATTTGTAGCTCAGAGCACAAACATATTTAACTGAATAAACTTCCACCTACATAGGCAGCTGTAATTTGTTTTCCCTTGAAGGCCACACTGGACTTGTAATTACGAGCCCTTAGTTATAAGTTGCCAGCCACCAGAAAAACCTCTACAACTGTAAGCAACAAAACTGTGATCTGAAATAACATCCTTCTAGAATTTCCCTTCTCTGTTTCCTAGACATCCACAATTCACAAGTTCAAGGAAGCCTAGACATTCCATCAAATCATATTGACAGGTCTATTCTGCAGTTCTAACAAGGCTATTCCTACAAGCTCATGTATTAACCACACTATTTTAAGATGAAACATTATAGTTCTACTGAACTTAATGAAAACTGTTCTGTGCAGTTTTGCATATTCATCATTTGCTTACACAAATAAGAAACATCTGCAATCAGTAAGTAGAAGCTGAACTATACCCAGGTTGTGTTTCTTGGTTTCATTTCTTTGTCTAATGGACCAATCTCTTCAAAGTTCCCAAATCCACTGCCTGAAGCTCCTGGACCTCCCTATGGGGAAAAAACAAAAGACAAGTAAGTTAAAAGGCAGCACAGTATAGATATGAGAGAGAGGAAAAAAATAATAGCACACCAGTAAGTAGAACAACAGATTGTAATTTTTTTTTTAAATAGCTTTTGCAGTACATGCTAATTTGCCAAGCAAACTCTCTTCCTCAGCACTTTCATTATGTGTACACATTTCTGAAACAAGAATTTAAACAGAGAAGCAACAGCCCACTTGTGAATGTGAAAGCACCTAACGAGCTGCATGCCATGAGAGCAGTTTGGAAACCCTTTCCCTTAATACAAATACAGAAGTTAGCTATCTACAGAGCTCTGCAAGTCATTACTTTTAGCAGCTTGTACAGTGTGTGTGTGTGTTCATTTCACTCTGAAAAAATAACCCAGAAAGAAAAAGACCAAGTTATCAGGTGATTCTATTCAACATTAATTTCTGAAATGTACTGCTGGAGGTGCATGTGGAGCACACACCACGGCCTCTTACCAAACTGTGACTGAACGGGACCAATCTCTAAACAATCAGACTCTCTCTTACTTGTTTCCATTTAGAAATCTTTCTAAATCTCTGAGTATTTTATATACTCTCTCCGAACATTGTTTAGACTGTAAGCTCTTCAGGAAAGGTGCTGTGACCCTACGATGTATTTGCAGTGTCTGGCACAAAAAGCACAACTGTTGTATAAAGGTTAAGGACAACCTCTATTTCTGCAACTTAACTTGGTGGAAGGTGAGCAGTTGAGGACACCCCACAACTGCAGAACGATATTTTCCTTATCTCTTCTTAACTCCAGTACCTCATTCACAAGGTGAATCATTTAGAATTGGACAATTTTGAATCCTATTTCTGTAGAGCTGCAAGACACCTATCAGACCACACCAGGCACTGATGGAAAGAGTTCTGGTATCAGCGTCTAACACCAAACCTTACCTGCAGCCACAAGATAAGAGGCAACTGTGTGAAGTCTTTGGTTGGGTTATTGGCATAGTAGAGCCACCAGAACATGTGGGCCTTACTTCGAACTTCCACATATCCCCACAGCTCTTTGGGCTCTTGGGATTGCCTCAGGGATACACCTGGGGGGGGGAATAAAAATAAAAATTAGCTAGATAAAACGTCTCGGCTTTGGGCCTTCCACCAGATTTGTTCCAAAACATGACATTTCAATCCTGGGTGTGATAATTAGAAGTGCTTGACTAAAAAAAATTACTGTAAGAAACGTGCCTGTACTTACACCCACACTCATAGCTGAGTTATCAACGGATGGAGTTAAGTGTGTAATTAAGGGCTGAGTTATCAGAGTCTGATGCTACAGCTGCTGCCAAAATAGCAGCCCAACAGCTAGGATGATTTTTTTCTACCAGAGAAACATTTAAAGTCTTTTCAAGGCCTGAGCTGAAAGCACAGACCCAGCAAACATGAAGCAATAACTCACACCAGCTTCAGGGTCACCAGGGCTCCCTCAGGGATCCAACACTTTGATCTTACTCTCTGGGAAGACCAAATCATTTTACGGTCACCAAGGAGTGTAAATGCAGGACAGACAGAGGGGTCACTTCTAAACAAACCCAAGATCTAATCCTAAAGTCAATTAAGTCAGTAGAGTCTTGTCAACCGCAGCACTCAGTCTATCCTTCACCTAGGACAGACTGTCCCAAACACAGTCCATTGAAACTACATCCCTCCACCTTCTCCATCACACCAGAAGGCAGCAGCCCACTGGAGAAGCAGCAATAGGACTTCTCCAAGCCACAGTGCCCAGGCTTTGCTGATCCAGAGGACATGGTTCTACCAGGGTGGACATCACACTTTCCCAGCCAGCCCTCACAGTGACCCCGGAATGGGCTGATTCACCCCTTGAGCCCCTGACCTGAAGGGTCCGGCAGGTAAAACGCTGTGGCCAAGACCCCGTGGTCCCAGCACCGGGACAATCTCACCCTCACAGACACGCTGCCTACGTGGCTTCTTTATCGCCCTTCACAGCTGCCGAGGAACCGGAGGGCGCCTGGGGGGCTTTTTCAGGAAGTTAGATGAGAGCTCGGGGTCACACCGCGATGAGAAGCGCTGCCCCGTTTGTGGGCGGCCTCTCCCAGCCAGTTCACCCAACGGGGTGACCCAACTGGGACGTGAGTTTCCACATTCTGCACCAAAACAGCTCCCTGGGGCGCAGACCCGGCTGAGCGGGAGGAGACGGCTCCCAAGGTCACGACAGACCCCAACAGAGACACGACGACACCGGGGCCGTGTGAGACCCGCCCCAAGCTCGACCTTCTTCCTCCGAGGCTCCCGCCTGGCCACTACCCCGGGCGCGGCAGGTTCGGAAACCTCCGGGCCCTGACCGGCAGCGCCCACGGGACGTGTCGTGTCCAGAGACCGTCGCTCCGGCCCCCCTCCCCAGGGCACAGCCCCCGTCCCATCCCGTCCCTCAGCCCCGTACCTGCGGCCAGCGCCGCCAACAGCAGCAACCCCAGCCCGGTCCAGGCGCGCACCGGCCTCATCCCGCCAACAGCTCCCGCTGCTCGCGGCCGCCGTCACGTGCGCGGGGACCGGCCTCGCCTTGGCCCCGCCCTCCGGGGGCGCGGCCGAGGCTCGTGTGCACCGCCCGCCTCTTGTTTGTCCCACACGCGGCACCGTCGCCCTTTCCCCTCCTTTTCCCCCTTCCCGCCCCGCCCTCTTTCTCCCCCAAGATGGCGGCGGCCGGCGGCCCCGTGCGGCTGCGGCTGCTCTTCGACTACCCGCCGCCGGGCAGCCCGGGCTGCGCGCTGTGCTGGCTGCTGCTGGAGCCCAGTCAGGTGCGCCTCGTCACCGACCTCATCAGCCTCATCCGCCACAGGTTCGGCTTCAGCCGGCGGGCCCGCCTCAGCCTGTTCCTGGAGGGGGCACTGCTGCCCCCCACCGAGAGCGCCCGCCTCGTGCGGGACAACGACTCGCTCCGGTACGACGGGGCCGGGGCCCGGGCTCAGCAGCCGGCGGGAGAGGGACTCCAGGGGGCACTCGGCCTGACCGCCACCAGGGTGGGGGTGGGGGGCGTCCCTGACAGACTTGGTCGGGCCTGGGAATGCCCTGCTCGGGAAACCGGAGAGGTGCCCAAGGGCTCCTCCCGCGGCTGCCCGGAGCCCAGCGGCTCCCTCGGGCGTGGAGCAGGCGCCGGGTGCCCGCAGGCAGCGTTCCCCAAAGCTTGCGGTGCGTGAGAACCCCCAGGACGGCTGAAAGGGGCTGGAGAGAGCCACGGGGCTGGGAATCCCCTCAGGGTTTGAAGGAGGGCTCTGCCTCCATCTCCTGGTGCTCCTGAGCATCCACCCTGCCTCAGTGTGCCTTTGTGAGAGGCCCTGGCAGCACCCGTGCCCTCAGGTGAGGGCTCAGACCGGGAGCCAAGGCTGGGGGTAACAACCTGTGCTCTGGAGACAGCCCTGAACAGTTCCATTAACAGATGGAGCTTCCCCACTCCCAACAACCTTACCTGAGCTGCTAACACAGAGGGGAAAAGGTGTTAATGGTGCTGAACAGTGAGTGGCTTATGTTTGGTTTTTTAACAGAGTAAAATTGGAAGAGATAGTTACAGATGATTATGAAGAAACAGATGATGGCATCTCCTACACACCAAAAGAAGTCAAAAAAAGGCGTAGACAAAAGCAGGAAGAGGAGGAATTCTCTAGAAATGAAGAAGACAGGCATAAAAGGGAAAAGAAAAAGAATAAATATAATCCTGAGTATCCCTCATGGAGGGAAGAGACCTCTGCAAATATTTGGGACTCTCAGAAGAGGTACAAGAAAAGAAAAAGAAAGGAAGAAGTTATTGAAAGAAATAAGCACACAGAAGATAAGAAAGAGAGCTCTACTGACCAATCCAAAAAGCTTAAGAGAGTGGAGAGGGAGAAACACTTGGCAACCAAAAAGAAGGATGAAAAGCAGACAAAGGCTGCTGCAGCAAAGCTGGCTTTAAAACAGGCAGATAAGAGCTTTACTCTAGATTCTGGTAAAAATAACACAAAAAAACCCACAACACAGTCCAGAAAAAAGGTCCCGGGATCTTCAGACTCCTCCAGCACATCATCTGACAGTGACAGCAGTGAGTTAAATGTGAAGCAAAATAAATCTTCCCATAAACCTGTAGTGACAACACTTCCCAAAGACAAATCCCAACCTGCTACAAATTCTGATGTGAAAACTGTTGTTTCTAATAAAGTGACTGCAAAGTCCAATGCTGGAAGTTCCACAAAGACTGCAATTAGTAAAAATGCTAAAAAACCCCAGTCCTCTAGCTCAGATTCTGACTCCAGCACAGAGGATGAGAAAGTGGCAGTTGCACAAGATGCTACCACAAAGGACAAGTCCCTGCCCAGCAGTGCAGCAGCTGGAAAAGGCAGCACCACCAAGGCTCCCAGAGCAAAGACCTCCTCAGAGTCTGACAGCTCAGACTCAGACACACTTGTTATTAAAAAACCCACAGCAAATGCTGGACTGAGTAACTCCATAGTAAGAAACTGTATTAAACAGTTGCCAACCACCCAAGGACCTCTTGCCAGCCCAGGCCGCGGAAGGGGGCGTGGAATAGGAGGGGATAACTTCTGGAGAGGACCTCGGGGCCGTGGGGTGATGAGGGGCCAGGGCCGTGGGAGAGGAGCAAACCCTGGCTTCTTCTACAACTACAGCAGTGAAGACCAGAAGCAGAGGCAGTTAAATGAGGCTGTGACAAACACTTCTGTTCTTGTCCAGGTGAGTGACTCACAGCCTTAGGTCACCTTTCTCTTGCAGCCTTATACAAAAAACTTAAAGGATAAGAGTAATTTGTAAAAGCAGAAATAGATGAGTAGAATAAAGGTTGATCTTAGTAAATCTGGTATTTACACCATCTTCATTTAGCAGCCTGTTTATGAAACAATATTTAATAATACCTCTCAAAACAAAGCACTCAGATACCTTACCCTTCTTAGGACTTCCTACAATCCATACAGCATGAACGTTGTCTCCTGGTTTTATTAACACAGTAATTAAATTAAGTCAGTGATTTTGCTGTTTGTTTCACAGAATCCCCTGGAAGTCCCCAAGAGAGACTATAGTGTGTTACCTCTCCTAGCTGCTCCACCACAAGTGGGAGAAAGGATTGCCTTTAAGGTAAAGAACCAGTGAAATACTGAATGTTAGTGGGCTAAAATTGTTTCATTTGGGCCACTCTAAGTTTTGCAGGACACACTTTGGATAGTACAGTCCTGACAACAAAAAGCTTGCACTGAAGAACATAATCCTGCCTTGTTCTGGGACCATTATTCTAGAAGTGTAAGAGTTAGAAAGTACTCTTCATCCTATTTTTGTTCTTTTTTAAAAAAAAAAAATTGTTTTAAACTTAAGCAAATGGTTCAGCACACATCTTGTGTGTAGTGTTCAAAGGCATCTCTGGAAGCATTCACTCCTCTCTTGCTGTCTTTCTAACCCAGTAGTTTCCCATACAACAGAAACTGTTACACTTTCTGTTGTCTCTAAAAAAATCTGTTGTGAAGTCTTTTGATTTTTCATAAGTTACATACATGTCTTGAGACTTCCTATATTTGTATTACATGAAAACATTGTTTCAACTGTCATTTCAGTGTGAATTCCAATGAACCTTGTACCCTGCCTGTCTTAGCCAGCACTCGAGTCAGTTCACAATAGAATTTTTTGGTTACACCTTCACAAGTTCTCTCTACCTTGGTGCTATTTTCAAGGTGTATGCTTAAATAAGAATGCCATAAAGAAGCATGTTCCCCCCCCTCTTGCCAACATGCAAGGAAAGTCAGCATAAAAATTAGATGCTATAAAAAGAAAAAAAAAAAAATCTGGTGTTATTTCTCTCTCTGTTACTTCACTCTACAGCATTTCTACAATATTATTGCAACTCTTACCATACAAATAATTACACTTCACTGTCGAATAAAGTAAATGAAAAAGCAGTCACTGCAGTTGAGGAAACTGGGATCCATCTCCCTGATCTCCTCTCACAGCCTCACCTGAACCTAATTCCTTCAGAGCAGTGAGTCCTGGAAGTGTGGAGACTGATCAGGATCCAGGAGTGGGAGACTTGGTTCTTGAGCTTTTGTCTTGCTGAAAAAACTGTGTCTGGTACAGGTGGAATCATCAAGGATCAGGAAAAGTTCTAATTTGTTATTTGTCATTTCTTCCAACAGCGCTTGGAACTAAATGAAAATTACAGTCCTGAAGTTTCAGACTACAAGGTACTGGTTTGTTTCCTCTCTTAATTCACTCCCAAAACTGGTAGAGATGAGGTAGGGCCTGAATATTTTGAGGTTGTGCAGTATTTTTCTTCCTGTCCAGTTGCAGCAGCAAAAGTGAAAAACTCTAGAACCCCAAACTAATTGAAAATTTGAAAGGTGTAGCAGTTATTTAAAAAACCCACAAGCATTATTAATATTTCAAAGATGACAAAAAATGCAGACCTTCAGGTAGAAGGGGGCAGCTGTATTTGAGTCTACTGCTCTTTGAAGTCAAGGCTAATTCTTTAAACTGGTGCAAGTAAAATCTTGTAGCTACTTTAAATAACTTGGTTTCTGGATCAATACCAATTTAAACTACAGAGATGGTGACAATGAATAATTTCAGGTTATTGATGCCCTAACTGCAGATTGCTGAGCTTTAATATTTTGAAGATTTTATACAAAGAGATAGAAGAACTGACAGACAGATGCTCCTGCTCTAGCTGTGATCAAGCACCACAGTGTTTGTACATCTGGAATAGCTGTCCAGTGCTGGTGTATCTTACCTGGTTCTTTTCTTGTTTGCTTTATCAAGGAGGGAAAAATAATCAGTTGGAATGCTGAGAAAAAACAGATTGAGCTTGAGATCCTGTCGTCGCCAGCAGGACGAGGTGTGTATGCTGGGACACCAAACACTGTGTTGTCACTTGGAAAACAGCTAGTCCAAGGCACATTTCATGTTTCAGGACTATTCCCAATTTCCTCAGGTTCACTCCCAACACACCCTTCCCCTCCTCCCTCCCCAGGTAGTCTATTTAAAAGGAGATGTTCTAACACTCATGCTCATAGGTGTTTACAAAATGAAATTTGCCTGGTCAGTGTGAGTACACAGTAACTCATCTCTGCTGTGTTTTCAGTTCCTGAAATAAGGAAAATTATTATATCAAGTGGCAGAGAAAATTCTAGATCATAATGCTGTTCTTGGTGATGTCAGTGAAGCCACTGTCTCTGGTGGATGTGGGACTGAGCCTCCTCAATGACCAAGTGCACTTCAGAGACCTGGAGCTGTGAATGTCTCAGACAGAATGTGTAGACTGGCTGCCATTTAAACCAGCATTAATGAATCATTATCACGAGCATTTTCCTCAAATTTAGTAGCATATTGTTAACTTTAACATAACTATATGCATGAAAATTACCTTAATTTTGGTGTGCAGCATTCATTTCTACTTCAGATTTTTTGTTACAATTAGGAACCCAAACACCCAACCCCCCCTGGTTTGGACGAGCTTTCTAAACATGGTAAACATTTAAACCTCTTTGCTTACAGCTAATGGAGTTGGTTGTTTGCTTTTCAGCTGCTAAAGAGCCAGGGAAATTTGATCTGGTTTACCAGTCTGCAGATGGAGCAGAACTGATAGAATATGCTGTCCCCCAGGACACAAAGGTACGTGGTGTCCTGTTTGGAAGCCTGTACAAGTTTTGCATGGCCAATACGTGCCCAGCTTTATGACTCTGTTCATCTCGGGGAGATTCCCTTTAGAGTAATACATGAAGCAAAAATAGTTGTTCCTTTCTAGCAAGCATGTCCATGATTACAAGATAAAAATCACTTCTTGCACATTATTCAATTAACTAGATTCAAAACCACTCAGCAAACTGTGTAACTTTTTGTTTGGGCTAATAAAATAAACAATATCATGTCTAGATAGAGCATCACCTCCTACAAGGTTATTATTTCACACACTGTTTTTCTTACCTGCATCTTTCCTTACCTGGGACATTGGGCAGGCTGAGGTTCCTCAAGAAGCTGAATCACAGGTCTTGGTTCAGTAGTGCTGCTGTTCAAGTCTAGACAAAGCATAATGTAGGAGAAATTGCACGTGCTGGAGGTTGTCCTCACTCAGTATTGTCTGTTCTGTTTCCAGATAACTGAAAGTTGGGATGCGCTGATAGAGCCAAGACTGATTATTGAGCCTCCAGTTAATGGATCCAGCACTCAAAATGGGACAATCTAATGTGAACAAATGTAAATAATTGTACAGACTTGTTTTGTGAAATGCTGCCTTCTGGTTCTGAGGGCAGCAGATGCACTGGTGGAAATTTTTAATAAATGGTTTGAAAAAGAAACTATGCCAAAAGAAAAAGAAACAGTTTTTTCTTAGGATGTGTAATACAGGAATACTTTATTTATTGTAGGACATCTTTAAGATGGATCTGTTGGGGTTTTTAGTCTTAATAGAAGCTTAAGAACAACTTTGATATCCTACTGTTGCAAACTGCAGAACTGGAATGGTTTGGTGAAGAAGGTGAAATATGACCTCACACTGTCAGTAACTCCATTTAGATGTCTGGGTTTGGCTAGAACTGTGTAACTGCCATACAGAGCTAGCTTGATGGAAGTATAATTAAAAACATTTAAAAATGAAATATAGATATTGTTGATGTCATCTCTCTTCCTCTGTGGCTGCAGAGCATGATACAGATGCCATGGCCTTGCAGTTGGCATCACATAGCTCACCTGAACATGTCAAGAAAAGCTTGTGTGGATTTCCAGCTTCTGTAATTTTGAGAGACAGATAAATAGGATTGGTAACTGTCAACTTTGCCTAGAACCAGTGGAATATAACATGAATCCCTGGGAAAACTCTGTCCCACTCTGTTAACCTGTGTAGGCTCTGAAACCCCATTTGTTTGTATGTTTTAAAGCAAACCCTTTTGCCCTTTAAGTGCTGAAGTTTCTGTGCTGCCTTTCTCCATTCCATCCCAGCAGCAGAATGGGTCACCAGGTGGTGACAATGCACTTCACTGACATCCCTGTGCTGAGGTGGCACCTGCAGTTCAAGATAATGCCTGTCGGGGGTAGTTGACTCTAAACAGAGAACACAAGGAGAAAAAAAAAAAAATCTAAATACAAAGAAACACCTGTAAAACTACCTCGGGGTTTAGCTAACACGTACTCTGACTAGTGCATGACTGCATTAAAATATGGCACCTCTTCCTTTGCATTATCCCTATTAAAATGTCTTGTTTGTGAATGAATTTTTTATATGAGTAAAATTTGTGTATTGTGGGTCTCTTTAGTTGCCATTGTTTTATGTTAGAACTTGTTTTTTAGAGGAAATGGCGAGTTGGATTCATGCCTGGATAATCTTGCAAAGTGGACAAAAAGAAAATTCCAGACACTGGTGTAGTCATGCTGAGACAGCTGGGATTAATGGGAAGGGTTTTTTCTTCTAAAGGAAACTCTTAATTTTGAATTCTTACGAAACTGCAAAAGCCAAACACAAGTATTTCCCAGCATTTTAGAGCAGGATTCATCTCTTGTTATAGTGCCTACAGTGCATCTTGGCTACAAATCAAATGGGTCCAGAGTCCCTCTGGCTGCGATGAACAGATGATGGCTGAGAACAAATATACCCCTGAGAGAGGGTGTTTTGAAGTCTTGAGTTTCATTTCTCCATTGTTACCAAGTGAGGGTGAAACTCCTGCTTGAATGCACAATTGAAATGAAGTAAATGCAGTCAGGGAGCTGGCAAACTGCCCTCCTGTTACACCTCACACAGGGGGTGGAACCAGGGCAGGGGCACTAAATGGGTGCGAAATGAGGAAGAGGATGGAATGCACCCATTAACCCCAGTGGGAGCTGGTGATGCTCTGAATAAACCCTTAAAGTTTGCTTTCTGTCCCTAGTTTTGGGGTCTCTTGTGAGCCCCTTTGCTGGGGCAGCCCCAGCCACCAGGGGGGCTCCTCACCACCCCCATCTATGCACTTCAGCATTGAAAAATTCTGTTACAATTTTTAAGCAATTTCTAGCCCCATGACTGAAATGTGGCCATGAGGATGATCAGAAGGCTGGAACACCTATGAAGACAGAGAGAGAGTTGGGGTTATTCAGTCTGGAGAAGAGAAGGCTCCGAGGGAACCTTATTGTGGCCTTCCAGTATCTTAAGGGGACTTACAAGAAAGCTGGGGAGGGACATTTTAGGATGTTGGGTAGTGGTAGGACAAGGGTGAATGGGTCAAAACTAGAGGTGATTAGATTAGACATTAGGAAGAAGTTATTCACCATGAGGGTGGGGAGACACTGGTGCAGGTTGCCCAGAGAGGTGGTGGAAGCCCCATACCTGGAAATTTTTAAGGCCAGGCTGGATGGGGCTCTGAGCAACCTGATCTAGTGGGAGGTGTCCCTGTCCGTGGCAGGGGGTTGGAACTAGATGATCTTTAAGGTCTCTTCCAACCTTGACAATTCTAGGATTCTATGACTCAAAACCTGAGGATGTTTGAGCTCACAAGCTGCAGCCACACACCCACCAACCTCTAGGTGCACAGACCTGGTGAGCACTGAGGTGAGCAGCCAGAACCTGCTGAACACATTCTTAAAGACCTGGAAGTTTCCTGCTCTGACTACAGGCCTTGCAAAAATACACAGAGTCAGTGACTTAAACCACTTTGAGTATTAAAGCTAAAAAAGTCAGAATATCAGAATACGTGTCTGGGTGTTTGCTCAGACACACAGACAGAAGAACAATTATTTCTACTTGTGCTTCCCACTTCCTGCTCACAGCCCGAGTGACTTCAATCAGCAGTATCTGGGTGGAGGTTAGATTTAGTTCAGAACCACATGAAGAAGTTCTCAAGTAATTGCAAGGAAGCAAAGAGAGCAGGAACTTCAGTAGCTATTTAAATGGAAAAATTCTTCAGTGATTTTTAAACGTTGAGTTTTAGACAGCAGGGGTGGTTGGGCTTACTCAGAATTTCAAGCCCTCTTTGGCAAAGGAGAACTTAAGTTGCTCATCTGGGCTGTAAACATCCCACATTCTGCTCCAGAAGCAAAAGCTACAATGGTCAGGGTGTATATTCACATACCTTTGTCTGCATCAGCAGATACCAGGTGAGTGCTGCAGAAAATGGAGTGAAGATACTCAGCCTCTGAAGGATGATGGTGTCCAGATAAGCCCTGAAGTGCTTTGTTCAGCTATAGAAAAGAAAGAAATGTAAGAATTAACAGCTGCTCTTTTGTCCCATCCTCGTTAACACACAAACCACAGCTCTATGGAACATTCCTTTGCCAACCACCACCTCGGGGGTACCCTCAGGTGTTCATATCCCCTCTGACAGTGGTTTAAAAGTCCTGATCTGCATATCCCCAAGAAGCTGTAAATAACAGGGGAGCTGTGCCCACCTCCCAGAAACTCTTCCACCCACAAGCAGATTACGTACTTGATCCTTGAACTTTCCCTGCTCTCAGAGCCACGGCAGCTCCAAACACCTCCCATTGTCCTTTCTGCACCAAAGCCAGGGGCTGGGTGATACCCCACACAGCCAGCTCAGCTCCATACACAGACCATGGTTTATTTATCCTGTTACATGATTAACAGAAACCCGCCCAAGTTTACACTCATTGGTTAGTAATCGATACCACATTCGTTATTGGCTAGTTGTGCTGAAATCAGCACAGCTGTGTTTAAATTGGGGTGTGGGGGGTGAGTCTTGGTCCCTAATTGAGTCGGTGGTTGCCATCTCCCCCTGTTGCTTTTACCTTTCCCCCAGTTCCACCATTGGGCTGAGGTTAGTTCCTTCTGGCACTCCTCTAATCTTGTGGCCTTCCTTGAAACAAAATGTTCTTAGTTAGTTCCTTATCTTGTCTCCCAGGGGTTTAGCAGTTGAAAGAGAATCATCACACCTAAGCCAAGTTTCTATAATCAGTAATTATTTGCACTATTTATCATTGTCTGGTCCATTTTCCCAGACTTTCCAGATACCACATGTAGAAGTCAATGTTATCTGTATAATGTAGGTTTCCAATGACCACTCAGATTTAACTTAGTCTTCCAAGATAACAGGCTAAGAGTTTCTTTCAAAGCACTTTATATACTTTCAAAGTGCTTTATATAATTCCTCAACATTTTTAGACGCCTCTGAGGATTAATAGCAACATCGAAACCCCACTTTTTAGATGGCATTAAAAGGAACATCAGCAATTCTCCACGCTCGGCATCCTTCGGCCACAGCTTCTTCCATTGCAGCCCACCTGGCTCTGCCTCGGGGGGTCCCAGCTTTGGGGCTCACACGTCTCCTTGCCCTCGCCTGCGGGCAGCGCTGAAGGAACCTGGCAGCTGCCGGGCTGCGCTGGAGCGTCCCCAGTTTCCTTTTTACCCAGTTTTGGGGCACCCCAGGTGGAGCGTTCACATCTGAAAGCGTGGAAACCAAACCCGAGAGCTCCCGGGCACAGTGGCCGCGGTGGGTGCCGCTGCCTCGGGCTCCCCCGTCTCGGGGTCTCCGGTGGGACCGAGGCAGCCGCCGCGCCGGGACCCACCTCGGCGGGACTCCGAGCGCTGTCAGGGGCCGGTCCTGGGGCTGCCGCCCCTCCCGTCGGGGCGGGGACCGGCCACGTAGATTCCCGGAAAGCCCCGGCCCAGTTTCGATTCTGGAATCTAGAGGAAGCGGCAGCCGAGGCGATGGCGGCGATGAGCTTGTCGGCGTCGGAGCCGAGCCTGTCGGCGCTGGAGGAGGAACTGACCTGCTCCATCTGCCTCTCCCTTTTCAGCAACCCGGTGACGGTGCCCTGCGGACACAACTTCTGCGCCTCCTGCCTGGAGCTCTCCTGGGCCGGGCTGTCGGAGAACTTCAACTGCCCGCAGTGCCGGGCCACCTTCAAGGGCCGCCCTCAGCTGCAGAAGAACACGGTGCTGTGCCGGGTGGTGGAGCAGCTTCAGGGCTGCAGCGGGGCCGGAGCCGAAGCCGATGAGGACGTGGTGGTGGAGGAGGAGGAGTGGGGTGAAGATGAAGCAGCGGGGCGCGAGTCCGAGGCGTCCCCCATCCTCTGTGACAGCTGCCAGCGGGCGCCCGCCGTGCAGACCTGCCTGACCTGCACCGCCTCCTTCTGCGCCGAGCACCTGCGGCCGCACCAGGACAGCCCGGCCTTCCGCGACCACCAGCTCTGCCCGCCCCTGCGCGACCTCCAGCAGCGCAAGTGCCCCCAGCACAGCAAGCTCTTCGAGTTCTTCTGCAGCCAGCACGGCAGCTGCATCTGCTCCCTCTGCCTCCTCGGCCACAAGCTGTGTCACACCAGTCCGCTGGAAGTGGCCAAAGCCAACGCCGAGGTGAGTGGTGGGGGCGGCCGGCTCTGCTCGCGGCTGGAGCACCCTCCGAGGGGCACCTCGGAGCTCCCCTTTGCTCCCCCGGGGCCTGGTTGTCTCCTGGGGCTGTGGAGTGTCAGGGGGAGGCTGGACCGAAACTTGGGCTGTAAATCTTGTGCCTGCCCTTGGTAAACTGCTGCTGCTCTCTGACGTGCGCTCGAACACGTCTTCAGTCTTTTGTTTTCCTCCTCTCTCCAGGTGCTCCCAGGGCCTGGGGTCTGGGAAGGCAATGTCATGGAGCTGATTGCCAGCTCCTGTCTTGGGCTGGGCTGACCAACGAGGTCTCCAGCCTCTGTGGGTGTCACCCACAGCTCCTGCAGGCTGACTGAGGGACCATAGACAGACATCACTCTGATCTTAAGAAGCACAGAATTCTAGAAGTAGCCCAGGGAGATCTCTAGCACATAGGTAAAAGCCAGGAGGAACTTCGGCAAGGAGATCTCTAGCACGTAGATAAAAGCCAGGAGGAGCTTTGGCAAGATCTGTCCTTCATATCTTACAACACAGCTAAAAATCAGAAGGTAGATGAGAAGAGCACATTTGAAAGTTTAGGTGGCCAAACTCCCATCAGTTTGGTGAGTGTGATACTGCTTACCCTTGTAAGTCCTCTCTGATTTAGCTGAGCAGCATCTTGAACTAAAGGAATAAGTAATTCAGTGGTGAGCAATAAATACAATTCTCAATTAAAACAGGAGGGCTCAACAGTAGTGTTAACCTAGTGCCCAAAGTCCAACCTGAGAGATAATGTCAAGCATATTCTTCCCCTTATCAAGAGACTGAGTCAACAGCGTGCATCTATCCTGCTTCAGGAGAGGTGGAGCTGTGGGGAGGGTGCTGCTCCACCAGCCATGTGTGTATGGGAGAGCACTTCTACATCCTGCAAGGTTCAAGGAGCAATAGGTTTTAAACCAATAGTACTAAATGCTTACAATAGCTATTTAAAAAATCTGTTAGAGTAAGCTCCAATAAGCATGACCCGACTGGGAGCAGATACAGCAGCTGCTTCTCTGAAATAATTCTGGATGTCTTCTGTTGCAGTCGGCGCTGAAGAAGAAACTTCTGGAGCTGCACAACCAGAGTGAAAGAGCTGCTCGGGCGATGAGCACTGTGAAAACAAATCAAAGCCAAGCTGCTGTAAGTGGGTAGCTCTGTTCAAGAGGCTGCCAGGTTGCTTGGCAGACACTGGCCACTTCGTGGTGTTGATGCTTGTGCTCTTGTGACGACGACAGAAAAGAGGCGTTTTGGCAGCACCAGGCAGGGCTGTGGGAGATGGGAGTAACCCAACCCCCGTGCAAGGGACCGTAACGGGGCTCAACCCCCTCCTGTCCTGTCGCACCAGAAAGCGTGTGTCCAGGCAGCCCAAGCTAAAGGATTGTGAGCTGCAATGGCTGCACCAGTGCAGGAATTTGGGATGGCTCTTCCCCGATTACCACAACAAACCCTTGCTCTTAGCTGATGACTGGGGTTGTGTTCGTGCTGACGGCTCCATCAGGTACATCTCATTTGTACCATCCTTTCCAAACCGAGTGGTAGAGACCAAGAAACTGAATAGCCACTGGGGTGGCACTTCTGATCTCTTGGAGGATCAGGAATAACTTTGTATTAACCAGAGATGTCACATCTCAAAGGCAGAAGCAGCTGCAGCTCTATAAGTGGGTGTGTGGTGTCCAAGCTCACAGCAGCATGGCCCCATCCCACTGCTGGTAGCCACTATTTGGCCTGTCTGTCCTGGCCTCTGCCCAGCAGATAGGCATCTGGAGGTGAAGAATTGCCCGGATTCCTTGGGAGGAAATGAGTTTTCTGTTTAAATTACATAGAAATCCACAGCTTTTCTAGTGCTTGTTTCAAGTAATTGAAGCCTATGTGTTTCTCAAAGGCTCTCTTGTAGTAGTATGCAATACTTTGTCCACAAACTGTTATTGTGAAACCAGTGTCTGTCTGTTCTTGTCTGCTCCAGGAGGCATCTTCCAGAAAGAAAGATTTGATCAAAAGCGAGTTTTCAGAAATTAAAGCCTTAATTGAAGAAAGAGAAAATCAGGCCTTGAAAGCAATTGCAGATGAAGAGAAAAGAGTTTGCAATAAGTTTGATTATATTCACGGCATTCTGGGAAGTAAGAAGAAGGAAATTCAGTCTCTCAAAGATCAGATCGAGATGGCGCTGGCTGAAGGTGATGACGTTCTGTTTTTGAAGGTAATACATCCTTTAAATGCAAATCCAATTCTTGGTGTTTCTAGAATTGCACAACCCTGCTGGGGCAGTCCTGCTCTCCAGACCCTTTCAGTCATTGCTAACACGGTTGTGTGCAAGAACTGGCTATAAAAAGATGAACTGAGAAGTACACAACTATCAGTGCTGAAATGAAGTGGTCTCTGATAACTCCCCCCCAATTCAGCCACTACCTCTGCTGCAAGCAGCGGGGTCAGTGGTGAGATAGCTCCTCTCCACGAGGTGTTGCAGCTCCGTGCTGTGATGCCAACTAGAAGATCCTTCTGCTGCTTCAGTTGAGAATTAATGCATGTGAGTTGCTGCTGAAATTTTGCCAGGGGTTGTGTCTGGCTGTAGCCTTTGCTGCTTTGAATTTGAGATGAATGCACAAACTCCACCCCATTTAAAGTAACTTGGTTGTATTTTTCTATGTCTGCTACACAAGGGGGGTCTGCATGAGAGCTTGTTTGTCATTTCAGAGAGCAACAGCACTGCAACGAACACCAATAAAAGAAGCTTTCGTTCCTGCAATTGAAATGGACCAAAACTTAATACATTCTACTTACCAGTCTGCCATTTGCCTTAAAGACACTGTGAAACTTGCAGTGACTCCTAAGGAGAAAAGAGCAGAAGGTATTACTGGGAGAATTGGCATTTTCTGCCTTGGCTTTGAGCTCAAATGAGGGATCTTCCCCCTCCAATCCAAATATCATTTAAAAAAAATAGTGCAGCAAATATAGATAATATATAATATCAACTGTATCTTTAATATAAACTGTATCTTCCATTTGCTGCAGTCCTCCATTTCCACCAAAAAAAATGCTACAGTCTGGGCTAAACTAAGAAAAAATGTGCCACTTTTATCTCTACAGGGATGAACTGATAAGTATCACGATACTATGGTACTACAGCATACTTCTATACACTATATGACACTGTGATCCTTCTGGCACAGCTCAGCCTCTACTCCTTGCAGTAATTTATGTTTTTATCATGTAGTAGGGTTGGATGCAGTTAAGATGTGGATTTGAGGGGTGACATAAAATGCTTTACAGCAATAGAATTATGGTTACCCAGCTGTAAAGTGCTGACTCTGTCAGTGTTGTAGAACAAAGCTCCACTTACCAGGTTAAGCATAAGTATCCTTTGGGCTGGGGCATGGCTGAGTATCACTCAAGTTCTGTTTGCATAAATGAAAAATAAGATTGAAAAATGTCCACACTAATGCCTTACTGTTCCTGACCATACAAACCATAATGTAAAATATCACTGTTGCAGCAAAGCCACCCTCTTGCAAAACTAAACCCCCTTCAGCACCTCCTCAAAACAGAACCTTTGCTGGGAAAAAGGCTCCGGGAACAAGTAAGTACTAAAGAGTATAATCCTCTCCTAACTATGGTTATATCATTAGGTAAGAATTCAAGCTGTTTGCTCTGATGGTGATGCAGGAATTATCCATAGTGAGCACTTTGGTGTGGGAAAGGGAGGGTTTTGGGGCTGTTTAGTGCTGGGTGCCCTGCGAGCTGTAGAGCAGCAGTCAGCACAGGTAGGATGTTGTCCTCAGTGTGTGCCCGGAGTGGTGGCAGTGCAGGCAGGACAGCAAAGCAGAGCCTCCCCACCCTCTGCTTCTTGCAGGGTTTATTTGATTTCTACTAAACATCCATTGGCCTGTTTGATGGATTTGTGTGTGTTGAATCCTGCTTATGAGCTCTTCATATTCTGTCCTTTTTCTTCTCCTCCCTCCCAAGACCATACCCCCAAAGAGAAGATCCTTCAGCCGACTCAAGGCTGTTCTCCGGCGGAGGCAGATACCAGTAAGTGGTGATGAACAGCCTTACTCAGACATCCTGCTGGCAGCATCTTGCCCAGGCTAAGGCTGGGGTGATGGAGACAGCCTTTGGGGGGGTTACACTGGGGCCTTTCAGCATTGCTTTGTCCAGATAGTGGTATTAATGTGGCAAGTGTTAAGAAACTACTTGTGGTACTTCCACTGAGCTCTTGACACTTGGTTCTTTCCCTTCACGAGTCCTGGGTGTGGAGTACTCATCAGGGTCTGTTGGGGATGCTGGAGTTGAATGGACTTGCAGCTCCTGTGGTAGCAACTAGTTCTGTTGTGAAAAGGAAAGGAATAGTCTGTGCACCCCATGGGAGCAGGATTGTTACCATGTGCCCTAACAGGCTGCATCCTGGAGTAGAGATGAAGCTCCTTCCAGGCTTATGACCCGGTGAAATAGGAAGGAAATAGTAGGTTGTGCTTCATGTGTAGCCTTCCAGTATGGGTGTATTTGTACATGGCTTTCACATGCTGGACTGTCAGCTTTCTCTACTGCTGCAGCTTCAGAAGAGCCATGGTGATGGTGTTACAGCTGGCACAGTCTATCAGTGGCTTTTCTGACTCAGTACAACTCACAGTTTGCTTTTTTTTTTTTTCTTTCCAGAGGAGAAAAAGAAACCTGTTAAAGTTGGTAAGTCCAAACTTTCAGCATCCTTAGTCTAATTTTCATTGACTGCTCTTAAAATGATAAGTAGATGGTCACTATTGTTGGTGTGTTAAGCAAAAGTTCAACTCTTGCTCTGAGAAGGCTCTTACTAGTCACTGTGAGAGCAATCAAGCACTTAAAGAGGTTGCCCAGAGACAAGAGAGGATTTAAAAAACTTGACAAGACAGTGAGCAACCTGAGCTGCTATTGAAGTTAACCCTGTGTGGAGCAAGAGACCAAACCAGATAACCTCTAGAGGTCCATCCAACCTGACTGTCTGGAACGGTGTGTTAGGCCTGCAGCATTTCTTCCCAGCTTCCCAAACTCTCTTTTCTTCTGTTGACACAGCACCAACCACAGGAACACCAACAGCTGCAGCTGCTGTTTCAAGTAAAGAGCTTATTGATAGTTTTCTGAAGAAATCCAGAGAGGAGCTCTTGCAGTGTAAGTTGCACTTACAGATGGAGACATTACACTACTTACAGATGAACTTTGTTCACCTTCTGCACTGGTGTTACTTGCCCTCCATAGTTATCTGACAAAAATCCTTCTGGGGGGGTTTAGTTAGCTTAGTAGGTTATCAACTTGTTATAAATGAAGGAGTTTTTTAGAGTAAAAGGAGACAGGAGGTTTCTAAGTGTGCGTTATGCCAGATGAATCAAATTTGTCTTAGGT
Organism: Brachypteracias leptosomus; assembly: GCA_013401335.1. Taxonomy (NCBI): domain Eukaryota; kingdom Metazoa; phylum Chordata; class Aves; order Coraciiformes; family Brachypteraciidae; genus Brachypteracias; species Brachypteracias leptosomus. Next base: position 250,095 of record VYZX01007372.1, on the reverse strand, counting down.
ATTCATGTATCTTTACAAAGGCAAATGAAGTTTTCTCAGTAATGGCTTCAGTTTCCCCCAAAATGACTGCATTAGGGTAGCCTAGAAATGTGATGTAACACTGGAGTTTTCTTTGAAACCAAACGCAGGCTTTTATGCAAGCCCATGATGGCTTGCTTAAGATGCCACACCAGATGGTATACAATATGGTACATCTTTCACTGCCAGATCATCTTCTTCTGCCAGTGTGTATTTGGGTGGTGAAGGAATCCCAAGAAAAGAAACTTGCCCTCTCTTTGCCTGCTGTAACAAGAGCTGCAGTTGAGCCCAGCAGCTATTCCTGTGGCCCTAAGAGCTGCCTGTGCTGTGGAGGAGAGCAGAGCAGGGGGATGAACACGCATAGGAATGAGTGCCTAGGCAGGACAGCATAAATAAAAGTGCTTTGCTCTTTGGCACCTTCAAACGATTCATGTCATTGCAGATGCTGCTAACATCACGCTGGATTACAACACAGCTCACAACAAAGTGGCTCTGTCTGAGAGATACACCAAGATGTCTGTCTCAAACACCCCCCTGAGTTATAACCACCACCCTCAGCGCTTCACGGATTGCTCCCAAGTGCTGGGGTTCCAGTGCTTCAAGAGAGGCATCCACTACTGGGAAGTGGAGCTGCAGCAGAACAACTTCTGTGGCATTGGGATCTGCTACGGCAGCATGGAGCGGCAGGGGCCGGCGAGCCACCTGGGCAGGAACAGCAGCTCCTGGTGTGTCGAGTGGTTCAATTCCAAAATATCATCCTGGCATAACGATGTTGAAAAGTGCCTGCCCAATGTGAAGGCCACCAAGATTGGTGTGCTGCTCCACTGCGATGGAGGGTTTGTGATCTTCATGGCTGTTGGGGAGAAGCATAACTTGATCTATAAATTCAAAGCCCAGTTTACTGAAGCCCTGTACCCTGCCTTCTGGGTATTTTCCAGTGGCACTGTTCTCTCTCTCTGCAAAATGTGAGGTCTCATATCTTAGTTTAGTTCACCTAAGTACTTACGTGCAGATAATCAGTCCTGCAGCAACTCTTTGTATGTCTTAGTCTAAGAAGTCTCAAAGATAGTTTGAGACAAAAATTATGAGCTCTTTTAAGCAGTTTGGGGCATTTGCTGATTCCTTGGTCTGAATTGCTAAAGCCTTAGATAGTGTTTTATTATAACATTGACGATTAATAGTAAAAACTGTGATTAAAGGTTTTGCAAGGACCTCAATTGTCCTTCTAAAAGCAAAGCTGTGATACAAATCATCGTTAAATGTCTTCAGTAGTTGCTGAGTCTTCTGTGGTTTGCTGTAAAGGATCCCTAGAATAAATTTTCAGGTCTAGATGTGTTGCACAGGTGGCCATAACTCCTTTGAGAAAGAAACAGGGAGAATTCCTTGACAAATGCAGGGTCCAGGCTTTGAGGTAGGTCTCAGTGTTGCCTTTTTCTCTATGGGCAAACTGTTGTCCATGGTCAGTCCGTGTGCAATACACGTGTTCTCTGTGTACGACTCCATGAGATGGTACAGAATGAACTACTAAAATCAGTAAGTTCAGGTCTTAGGATGCTAAGTTATAAAAGCCAACGTGACCAATCTCATCAGGATGGAAACACAGAGACTTTTAGAGGTGATGGGTAAGAAGTGGTGTCAGAATCACCAGGAAATAAATGGCATTGACTCAAGAGACTGGGAATATGCCAGCGAGTCTTCAGGAAGACATCCTGCAGAGCAGTTGTGTGCACCCTGTAATAATACAGTTTGTGGGATGAAGCATGTAGGATGTCTTATGTTCAGACCCAGAACATGCTTCACATCTTCACATTCGAAGCTCCTCAGTGTTTTTTTTGTGTGCTGAGGAGTTCAGGGAGTGCATTTTTGTCTTGCATAGGGAGCATAAATGTGCTGTTCACCTAAAGCAGGGTCTCCTGTCATAAAGCTTCTCCTCTTCATGAGGTGGGATATTCTCTGCTCATGTATCTTCAGTTGTTCACATGGTAGAAACTGTATTTCCTACATGTTTATTGAGACTCTGATTTGAGGAGTCTCAAGACTGTGCACAGTACCTAGGAAATGCTGTTTCCTCTCCACGTGAAGCCTGTGGTCAGCCAGAGGAGTCTTTTGATATATGCAGGGAATTAGCACAAAGGGGAATATACATCCATTCCCACTGGGATGGATTTTTAATTCTCCTGGTGTTCTTTGCTTTGGGTTGTGGTATGTCTTCAGAAGTCCTCGCCCTGTACAGGGGAATCTGTACACCTGCATTTCTTACTTGCAACTTCCAAGCAATCGGTAGGCAATCAAGGTATTGGATCTCCTAGTTATTTGGGCTGTATCTTGTTGGTGCTTCTGGAGTTACTGTGCTAGCTCTTCTTTCTTGTAGTAGCTCAGGAAGAGCAGGAAAGCTCACAGGAGAGACTTCCTGGACTTTGATTTGTAAACCCCTCCCCTTAGGGGATTTGGTGAAATAAACCACAAAGCTACTCCTGGCAGTTTGAAAGGGAACTTTTAGAAGGCTCAGGAGAACCTCTGAGACTCCATTTCATGGTAGCCAAAGTGCTTTAGAGAGAGACTTGCAAGAATTAAGGCTTGGTGTCTCTGTTTTTACTTTGTAAACTCTTAGTACTTTGTCAAGGATAGCATAAGCCTGGCAAGATGATTCCATTTCTTTGGACAGACCAGGATATGGAATTGATGGTGGATCTAAAAGTGCCATGGCTGCCTTTGGAGTAGTTGTGCTTTCTCAAGGGTCTCAGTTTTCTAAAAACAGTCAGCACTAAGCAGAACGCTTCAAAAGGTGCAGGAGGAGGATGTGTCCTGCCAGGAGCCAACCATGAACGCAAAACTTTTTCTCCTGCACTTCCAGTTCTTCAGCACGAGGGACAGGAGCAGATTCCTGTGAGAAGTCCTGTCCCTTTAGCTGCCTGGCTGTGCCACTGGGATACAGACCCACTCAGCAGGGTGCTGAAGGAGCATTCTGTCCCCTGGCTCATGGGGAAAAACATGCTCTGGTGGTTTGGGCAGTGGAGAAAGTCCACATCTTCTATTGCTTGCTTCTTGACTTTGAAGGAGTGTTAATATTAACTTCTAGGTCTATGGAATTCTTTAGCCATAGCCTGGAGTGATACTCAAGCAAAGTAAAGAGCAGCTCTTATTCCACCACATTGGACAAGGTTGGATACCTTACATGTACCATTGGTGTTGTGACCAAGGGTATATAACACATAAGGTGTTCTGGTTTACCACAGGCAGTGAATCAAGCCTGCTGCTGTATTCCTGACTGTCTTTTTTTTGTTTTCTTTTGTGCTATTGAATATCTAGAAATGATAGAATGAGTTTCTGGTAATTGGAAGGCAATGAGAGGTGCACAATTGAATTGCTGCACTTCTGAGAACTGTTACATGGGTTAGTTTCAGATATCTCAGATATACTGAAACACTGGGGTGACAGAACAGCATAAGAATATATTAGTTACAGCATGATAAATAATGGTTCAAAAGTCTCTTCAACACAACTGAAGTGTTTTTACCCAGCCATTAACTATCAAAGCTGTACTGGTTTTAACCACAATGCAGATACAAGCATGTGTTTTAATTACACCTCTCTTTCTAATACTACAAAGAACCCAACTTACCCAAGTCTAGAAAAAGAACTAATTCTGGTGTTAATAAAGCCATGAGGACATGGAATGATTTGCATATTAATGTACAAGTGAGAGTAAATGGAGAAACCCCCAGTGAAAACATACTGATCTCTAATGTAACCCTTCCTTCAAGCAAACACATCACTAAATACTGCAGTTAAAAAATAAATGCTTACATAATCATAACCCTGCTGATGGTACTGATATATCAGCCTTATACTTCAGTATGTGTACTCTTATTTCATATAGATGTGCCTGCCAGGCATCCTTGGCAGGGCAGCAGCCATAGGTCTTATGCCATCTGCTTTATCACTGTGCCTGTAACTGTTTAGAAGTTAACTCTAGTTGGTCTTCTCAGCTGTAAAGTGAATGAACTGTGATAGTTTTACTGCAATAAATATTCATGGCAAACCCTAGCTCTGAATGTTTTGTTCTCTGCTCAAAGTTGAAGCAAGCAGTAAGGAAGGCAGAAATAAAGATGCTGCAGTGTACAAAGCCAGGTCTTTTACTGCATAACTCACTGGGTTATAGGAGAATGGGGAAGAGAGGAAAGGAGGAGAGCTGCAGGGGCTGCAGTATCCCCTGGACTGTCAAATACCATCCTAAACTATGCCCTTCACCAGTAAATGAAACTGGAGACCTTTCCAGGTGAGCAGAAGCTGGAAGAAGCTGAACAACTGAGGACTCAGTATGTGCAATGAATTTGCTTTAAAAAGCCCCAGGTGATGTCCAGCATCTGCCAGCTTAAGTTACATCTGGAAGCAGCAATGGGCAATAATTCTTAATATTACTCAGAGAAATCAAGCTAAAGGGTTTGTGGTTTGCAGGCTGCTGCCTCCCCACATGGCCAGTGGAAAGCAGCTTAAGAAGGAGCTGCTCTGGTGCCTCAACAGGCTTTAAAAATTAGCCAAAACAAAGGCACCCACAAAATAAGTGGAAAGGTAAATTTTTAACTTGAAGGTCTCCAAGTGAGTTAGGCTGATGGAGGTTTTGGGGAATGAACTCTCTGAAGAGTGCCCACAGTCAACTGCATTGCTTGGTCAGTGTGGCAGGTACTACACAAAGTATGGAAAAAAATAATCCTCATCTTCACTAATGACTTGTCCCATCGTGTCCCTGGGATTCAGAGATCAACTAGGTCTGCCAGAGTTTGGACTAAGTTTCTAAAGTAAGACAAAGAGATATTTTGAGCCTGTGTAAACTTGACTGTGACTGCAGCCTGAGTCTTGAGCAGGTACCAAAACCTCAGAGAAGTCAGCTCATTACTCCTACAAGGTCTGTTTTCTTATTAACATAATTTCCTCTTGATGTAGCTTTGTGATCATTTTTTCACTGCAAAAGGAACAACGGACACGGAATCCAAATCATATTCTCTGGGATCATATGTGAAAATACTTATCAGGATGTTTCCTAACATTTGTTTCTCTTCCTAAAAAGAATTCTATTTGGCTCCTGTTTAACAGGCTGTGTTTCCATACCCAGTTCTCTGATTTCCTCCCTTCTCTTCCCTGATTCCCTCTCAGATCAGTGGCTGCTCCCTCTCAAATAATCAATGTCAGCTAAAAACGTGTCATGGTGTGGTCATTGTATGACTCCTATTCAAAGTTCATGTCATTTACACTTTCATTGGCAGCTATTTTGTCCCATTAAGAAGTTCAAGACAACAATTTGTGAACCTTGCTCAGCCAAGTAGAACCGTGAAAAAAGAAAAAAAAAAAAGAGTTATTTCAAAAGTCAATTAATTGTGGTCTGTCAGTGCTGCTCATTCAGGCTCCTTCCAGCCCTTGTCCCAGGCTCACATCTGTCAGCCCCGTGTTTCCCAGGCTGCTATCAGATGCCGTTACACTGAAAATAATGGGTTTATTCACACCATTGATTGGACTTTGTGTGGTAGGCACATTTGTATATAATTTTACGGTGTAACAATTTCATTTACATAAAACATAGGCAATTATGTGAGCCTGGCCAAAGCACTGAGGGAGGGTGGGAGAAGCCACCATTAAAATAATAAAAGCTAATTGAAAAGAGGCAGATAATTTAGGTGAAAATACCATCATGAACAAAGCTTGATCCTAAATTAGTTCAAGGGCACTTTAAGGAGTCGAGTTACTTGTATTTTGTCTGTGTTTGTATTAAACTCCTTAATGTTTCTCAATGTGAGAAAAGGATTTGTACTTTTTACAGCACCTGTGTTCTGTAAACCAAGCTGCTCTTGGTGGAGGAAGAAAGAGGGTTTTAGCTTCAGGGTTAGATTTTTTCCCCCAATTTAGAGTTTCCACATTTGCCTTAGAAGCCTGATCCTACAAATGCTACTTTTCTCCTGACTGCAACAAGTTAATGCACCTATAGTTCCATTTATACTAAGGCAAAACCAAAGTTTAAGATCAAATCATCAGCAAGACTTTTCAATGAACTCTAACAGTTTCTCTTTTGGAGTCAGGAATGCAAAAGTAAACCTCACAGGGTTCAAGTCAAGCATTCCTTCTGCATGAAACTGATACTCAAGCAGTTTCTTTATACTTCATCTTGGCACCACAACAGGTCCAGACATTGCAGTTTTGCTGTAACTTCTCAGACCCCAGCACAGGAGGCTGTTGCTCTGGTGGGTCTAACAGCAGATCTGGAGCCCCCTTATTCCCTGCTGGCCCCTGATTCACTCCAGGTACTTGCCTATGGCTGACAGTGTAGAGTATTCCCTTCACCAGTGAGAGATCCTTTCCCTGAAAGTAGAGCAAGACTTCCTCAAACTTTACTAGGATTATATTCTGAGACAAAATGATAAATACATTATGTATGACTGTACTAATTACAAGAAGATGAAACACCTACCTCTAATTATCACTGTGGTGTACTCAAACCAAAACTCCTCACTTGGAAATGAAAAGAAACATTTAGAGAATAAATAATCTTAACTCCAACTCTCTGTGACTATTTTGGAAGCCTCGCTAGATTTCCACAGAATTAAGACCATTACAAAGGGAGAAAAGACAGACTCTTGGTCAAGGACTGAAAAAGAGAAAAAAATATTCCTTTTCCCATGTTGAAGTTACATCTCCTTGAGGATGTCTAGGGCCCTTTTGAAAGGTTTTATCATGTACATAGAGAACAAGCAACAGAAGAGCTCTCCCATGGAGGATCACTGCTTTAGGGAAGATGCTGACTCTAACCAGTAAGCAAAAATGATGGTAGCTGTAGCTTAAACTCCTCTTTGCTGTTCTTCGCCTCTCTTACTCTCTTACTATCTTTATAAATTTGCTTCATTTTGCTAGTTTGAATGCTTTGTGCCCTCAGTACACTTGGTCTCTGCCCTTTGTTTTGCAAGGGGGCAAATGAAGCAGTGTGGGTGAACTCAGGACACGTTCAGTGACCCAACAAAGCAGTGGGCAATACAAACTGCATAATGTTTTGTCTCTGTCCAACCTCTTGCTGTCTGAGGAGACTAAAATGAGCACATAAATGTAACTGTTGGCTCCTATTATACATAAACTAGCACAGTGCAAGGAAGATTATTCCCCTTTAGCTTCTATTCCACCATGGCCAAAGAACTCACTCTTTGCTTCAGTTAGAAACCATGTGAGGTAAGGTGCCAGGGGAAGAAACCCTGCTTGCTGCCCCCAAACTAAGCACTTGGAAAACCACAATATCACCCCAGGTAACAGAGCTTTGAACGCCCAGAGATTAAGTTGAAATGCCCTGACCTAACCACAGTTCCTTGCAGTGATCATGGCTGTCCTCCTTGTCACACTAACCAAGTCACTGACATCAAAGAGCTTATGATCTGATCTTCTCTTACACTTCAACTACTTTCCTGCTCTTCCACTGAATCAAATTTTCCACCTTATCCCAACAGAATCTCTAGCTGCTTTGCCCCACCTCTTACACATATCTGGGTCTAAACACTCTCAGGATGATGGAAGAAATTTGGACCAAACAGCAGGAGCACTACTGACTTTAGCACAGCACAAAGCTTTTTGAGTGGGGGCACTCTGCACATTACATATTTTCCCCAGAAAAGACAGAATATTTGTTTAAAATCTGAAACAAATGAAAACAAAAAGATCTTCCCCAAGAAAGCTTTTTATCCCACTTCTTGAAAACATTCAGGTGCCCCTACTGGTATCACTATAGTTATCTCAACTCTGTGCAATATAAGGAGGTTATAGTCAAACAGAATCAATATATCCAACATCCATGGTCTCTAATAAGCTCTTCATTATTCTCACTGATTGCAAGGATTTCAGGTTGGTGGTTTTAAAGCTGACAAGTCCACAGAGCTGTGGATTACATCATCAGATCACAAGCATTTTTAAGTATGTTGTTTCACTTCACACTGGGTTATTTTCATTTTTCAACCTCTTATTCACTAAACTACTTATTTGCTTTTAAAAGAACACATTATTTAAAATGGATGGTGCTCTATGAAAGCAAATATTAAATATTAGTGCTATAAGAAACGGCCCCTTTAAAAGGCAAAAATCCTCTCAAGTTTGCCATATACAAATATCTAAAACAAGAAATGCAGGACCTCCGATCTATACTAAAATATCATATTTTATCTCAGATTTACAGTGCAAATACCAACTAAAGAAGAGCACCCCATTTAAAATCTCAAGTGTGGCACTGACCTCCAGCTCTCAAACCCAAGTACTCGATATCCCTGTACATCCTTGTCGTGGTTTAACCCCAGCTGGCAGCTGAACACCACAAAGCTGCCCCTCCCCTCCCTCCTCCAGTGGCATCAGGGAGAGAATAATTGGAAAAAAAAAGTAAAATTCATGAGTTGAGATAAAGACAGTTTAATAGGACAGAAAAGGAATAAAAATAATAATATGATAATAATAACAAAGGAATTAGGATACACTAAACAAGTGATGCACAATGCCATTGCTCACCACTCTGGGTAAACACTGCTCAGCAACAACCACAACATCAGCGTGTTATCAGCATTATTCTGAGCCTCAATCCAAAGCACAGCTGGACCACCAAAACCAGGACAACCCTCTGATACTTTACAGCAGCCAGTTCACTTGGGTTTTTCCTGTTGTGCACTAAACAGGATCTGGAGCTGGTTCTGAGCCCAGTACCACAAATACCAAACAGTACATTCCCACAGACAACGCTACAACCAGAGCTTGTGATTATTTCAGTGCATTTCCCAAATACCTCTTCTCATCTCTAGTGATGCAGTGGGGGTGTTCACAGCAGCTAAACCACAGCATCCCTCCCTGGGCAGCAAAATCAGACACTGCCAACTGTGCAAGGATCAAGAGAGAGCTGCAGAATGACATCAGCTGGGATTTTGCCCCAGATTAGTTAATATCTCTGTTAAAGCAAAAAACCTTGTGAACCTGCCAAGTGCCTGAAGGTTTAGTAACTATGGCTAAAACTACTGCTAGCATTCACTAAAAGAAAAATTAAAAAAAGAGCCATTTGGAAGGGAAATCAAGTAGAGATGGGAGAAGAGAGAAAAAAGTTTAGAGAAAAAGCACATAGTATGGACACAGAGCAAAAGATGTTAGAGAGAATTTTGTAACAGAGAACACAAGCTGCTTTCTAACCACAAGAGGCTTTCCAAAATTCAGTTATTTTGTGAGGCAAAGATGATGTGAAGAAGGAGAATCTAATGCAACCAATGCAAATGTGGATTAAAAGTCTGAGTTTACAGGGCTCACAGAGCCATCACCTTCAGGAAATTCTCCACGCTCCAGTCTTGGTGGAATTGTCAGCTTTAGTCCTTGGGTTTAACTCTGCTTCAGACTCAGCATCCAAAACCCAGGCTGGAATCTTTCAGCTCTCAACTCCAGGGTCACTCCTGTCAGTTGAGCTGGAACTCACACGGGTTGGCTCCTCTTTCTCTGGCAGCCTCATAAACCAACATGAAATCCTTAAACCGGGGAGCACAGCCCAGCCAAGCTTCTCCAAAGTGTTCATTGCCAGTGAAGAGGAAATCTCCACCTCCCTTCTTCACCTTGCACTGCAGCAGGGTCCGGACAGGACCTCGCCAGTCACCACTTGCTTCATCCTGCTGGAAAATTCTGTTTTTCTGCCTGTAGACTTTCTGGGCACTGACATCAACCCGGGACACGTGGTTCTCTGGATCGTGGGAAACGTTTCGGATAGAGCCTTTCACCACTAGATGTGAGGAAGACAGGGGTTGGTTATGGAGCAGCAGGTAAGTAGTTCAGGCACTAGGAGCTCCCTGCATGAAATAGCTGCAGAAATGGGTTTGTGGTGCAGTTTGTGCACCCACCACCTATGGGTGGATGCATTTCTGAGCTTACATTGCATCCTTTACACCCAGGATCCTGACACAAGCAGGGCTCTGTGCTTGGAGGCACAACTACTCACATCAGCTACCTCTGAGAATAAAGCATGTAACTTGCTTGGTGATGCAAAGCAGCAGGGAAGGATAAAAAAGCACATGAAAGAGCTCAGATCAAGGAGCCATTTTTTCAGTCTCTATTCTGAGGCAATGACTGTCACAGGCTACCTCCTTCCAGTCTCCAGGGGATCCTGAAGTTTTTCCTTTTACAACAGTAACAGAGTTTGATCCAAGAATTAGAGTATGATTTGATTGGAAAAAAATAAGAGCTTGTTAAATGCTTTTAATTTAAAGGTTTGGGATTTTCTCCCTCAAAAAGTGGCGCTCATCCATCCATCCATCCAAAGACACTTTGGGAGTTGATGAACAACACTTTTAAAGTGGCTTTATCTGAAGCCTTATTTAAAATCACAGAGCACACAGATACCTCCTGTTCCCAAATGATCCTAGCTGGTTTCTGGGAATGAAAGCATAATAAACCATAGTCTTTCTGACTGAAAGCATCCTTTGCACCACTGTAGGGAGAATGAAACATCCCATCTGACTGTTTGCTGTCCTGAAGCCATCTTTCTAATTCTCACTGCCCCCGTTTTTCACAGCCAATTATTCTTCTATGAACTAAATGAATTTCAATCCATACCCAGAGAAAGCTCAGAAAGAAACACATCACATCTGAGCCAAGAGTTCTTGAGCAAACGAGAGGTTACCAATGCAATGGGAACATAACCTTGCTTCCACCACAAAACTCTTTCAGTCAGGTACAGAGAACTCAACAACCCAAGAGGCAGAAAACGCTTGTTTCTGACAATTTCCTCCTCTGACTCAGTTTCCAAGAGAATCCAGAATTTTGTGCAACAGATGCCTCTGCTCTCTAGATCTCCTTCTTTGTGTGATCATGTTTAATCAGATGCAGTCAAGTCTATTGACAAGCTATAATGCACTTGTTCCTGGTGCTCCGAGATGCTCCCGTGCTGCTGGGGGCCTGGTGACTGCAGCCCCCCAGCTTCAGATGAGCTATAAAGCCCCTATTCACTCCCAGTGTCATTTACACTTTCATTAGCAGCTATTTTCTCTAATCAAAAAAGTTGATGATAGCGATTTGTGAGCTTAGGGCAGGGAAGTCAGGCCATAAATAGAGTCAGTTCAAAGGGCCATTTCTTCTGGTCTGTTGCTGCTCTAAGTGTAAGAGCCCCCATTGTGTGCCTGGGCCCCCACATCTGTCAGTCTTGGGTCTTTCAGGCAGTGTGGAGGGAGAGAGCCTGCATGGGAACCCTAACTTCATCAAGGAGAAACAATGGGCTGGATTGCATCCATTAATTGAGAAGAAGAAAAAAAATTACCAGCTAAGGAGCACTCCTCCTACACTCTCTATTTTATAGAAGCACAACAAGGTTGGCGTTTGATTTTATCAGTAGCCTTGAAGTGTGGCAACCCCTAGCAGGGAAGTTGTAATTTGGTGGGGTTTTCAAATAGGGGTAAATCTAGTTCATGGTTTTATTTCTCTACACAGGTACACTTACAGCAGTATAATCGTGGCTATGTGGAGAGGCAGCTCTACAACAGTAGCTGTTGGACATAATCAAAGGGGCACAAATTTTCATGTGCAAAACTATGAAATAAAATGAAAAAAATGTGACTGAGAGAAAAAAAAAGGTATTACATTGTCTAGAGAGAAGGGAAAAAGGTTTTAATGTACCATTGAATCAGTATTTCTTATTATTTCTTCTCTCGTGGAATATTAACTGCTCTGTTTTCTCCTAAGGCATGAAACCTAACCTAAAATTCTCAGCTGAGTTACAAACAAGTCACTACATCTGTAGAAAAAGAACCAGGAAAGTGCAAATTGTGAGGGAGGAGAGAGAACATGTTCATCATTGGATAAATAAACCAAAACAGATAAAGGGAATAAAAAGGAACATACCAAGCACATAAACCCTGTCTACACACAGGTGACTTTGCTGCATCCCAAAGCCAGCAGCACACTTGTGAGAATTACTTTCAGTTCAGTTTTAGAACGTACCCTTTCTGCCTGTAGGAAATGAGGCCCTTGAAAGAAGGCTCCTCCCTTCTAGGTTTCATTTTCCATTCCTATTCAACTTACTCTTCACACAGCTAGTTTCTTTCTCGGCTCAGAGAGCACAGTCATACTATTATTTTAATAAGAGCAGCAAATAAATCCAAATAATCAGTGCATAATGAAAGGCAGAATGTCAGCTTACCAAAATCACTGCTGCAAATGGCCATGAGAAGCTCCACGTTGTCACAAGGACGACACGTAGCTAGAAAAAAGAAAAGAATGTTTGGTTAGTTATAACATGGAATGTCTCATTGCTAAAGGACTAGTGAATTACCAGAGGAAACAGGGAAGAGCTACAAGGTTAAAGAGCAATATTATCAGAGGCAAGCCAAAATTCTTGTTATGTAAATACAACTGAAGCAAAGAAATAAGCACAGAGGATTTGTAAAAGTGATTATATGATAGCATATAATCCTATATAAATTCTATGTAATCCATATAAAACAGCTGATGAAGCATGCAAAAAATACAGCAGAGAACACAGCCCCTGGCACATACCCACCCTCCAGCACTTTTTCAACCTTTTCAAATTTGGTTCTGACAGAAAGATGGGAAGATCCTCCTGTATCACTTATAGATTACAGAAGACAAGAATAAAAACAAGCATCTATGTGTGTGTGCTGGGAGTCATGCTGAGTTATCAGGTGCAGGATTACGTTGGTGTAAGAATAGGTAAGAAAGGTAAATGAACTTTCAAGGAATTTAGATGACTAATCCCATTTTCAAAAGATCATTCCAATTTCCCGTGACTATCTTGAGGCCTTGGGTTCCTGAGGAATTTAAATCCCTTCTTAACATGGGATTTAGGCTCCTAAAACCCACTCAGGTGTTCTCAGGGATGGTGTTGCCAGGGGCTGGGGACATCCATGATCACAGTGGAGGTCCAAGACCAAGCTGGCTGCTCACAGAGAGTTTCTCTTCCTATTGCAGCGTTCCCTCGCATGCCTACAGGATGCCCCTCATGGTGGACATCCAAAAAACACACTGCACCCACCGAGCTGGCAAAAGGACCTTGCAATGACAAACCCCTCAGCCCAAACCAGCTTTTGTCATTAGGGACACACTGACAGGACCAACGACTATCGGATGGCACCCTGGATCTGCCCTACCAGCAGAGCCCTGAGGCTGGTGCTGCTCTTACCTTCCAGCAGTGCCATCTTTTTGAAGTCGTGGCCAGCAGCGCTCTGGTTGCTCAGCAGCTCGTACTGGAAGCTGGCGGTGCGGCGGCTGATGTCCCTCTGCGGGCTGGCCTGCAGGAACAGGGCCACTCGGTGTGGCGTGTGGGCACTGAAGCAAGACACGTGGTGGGGTCGAGCCCCTTCTGCCTCGCTCACCACCAGATGCAGCTGCCCAGCACGTTCCACGTAGATGCTGGCGCCCTGGAAGTCAGTGGCAGGCTTGATGCAGACCGTGGTGTGCTGAGCACTGGCGAGGTTGGGCTCCAGGACGACGCGCAGGGCTCGGGCTGGGTACATCCATTCCAGGAAGCCCTCGGTGCAGCGCAGGTGGACCTGCTCCACCGAGCGGGAACGGGGCTCCCAGCTCAGGCCGCTGCCAAGACAACACCACCGGTCTGTCACTGACGACATCATGGCACGGGTGGAACAGCCCAGCAGCCCCCGGCACACGGGTCCTGCTCCCAGCTCTGACTCTCCAGGTACCCTCCTCCAGCTGGGCTGCCCTCCGGCTGCAGCTGGGAGCGATGGGGAAGGGAAGGGGATTGCTCACATCTGCTGCTGCCTGGAAAGGAGCCTCAGCCCCTTTGCAGCACCCAGAAAAACAACAGCGGGAAATTTCTCTCTGCTGAAGAGCAACAAAAACTTTGGGGGCTAGGACAGGACCTTGCTCAGCTCTCGGGAAAATCCCACTGGTTGGTGTGGGTGAGAGCCACTGGCTCACTGCAGGAGCTGTACAGTTAGTGCTGATGTTACAGCTGAAAAATTCGGTTAATAAGACTAAATTTGCAAAATTATTTTTAATGTCTCCAGTAAGAATTCATCATAAATAAGAGCAGACCTTGCTGGCCCTGCTCTTGAGCTCTTAGTCAAGCCAGATCAACCTCATTGCATTCAGAAAAGTTACTTATGTGCCTTGTGAAAATCAAACCCTAACAGCAGAATAATTAAAAGACAACAAAACGCAGAGTGAAGGGACACAATTCCTGAGAAAGCCTTTTCCTGCCAAAGCTGGAAAAGCCTCCGGCGAGGCGGAGCTGCCCCCTCCTGAGCTGCAGCCGGCGGGTCCCTTCCCCACGCAACCGGGGAGAGCCCGAGGAGCTCCGGAGCCCCCGGTGAAGCGGATCTCCCTCGGCCCTTCCCCGCCTACCTGCCCCTCCAGCTGCAGAAGTCGGCGGCTCCCGGCCGGTGCCCGCCGCTCGCCAGCAGCAGCATCACCCGCAGCAGCACCGGGAGCCGCGGCGGACCCCGCTCCGCGGCCATCCCGGGACCGGCGCCCGGAGCGGGCCGGGTTATAAGGACTGTCGGGAGGATGGGGAGGGCGAGGCCGGGGCCTTGCCGCCCCCCGCCGGCTCTGCCAGCCCCGCCGGGCCCGGTCAGGGAGCGAAGCCACGGGGAGAAGAGCCCCTAAAGCGGGCGGTGGGCGTGGGGATGCTTCGCCTTCGCCATCGCTGCGTCTGCCTTCCCCCAGAGCAGCCCCCCTCGGGTCTTTAAAATATTTAAAAGTGATTAATAACAGTTTCTCGTCGCAGTTTAGGAACAAACAAAACTCGTGTCAACATAATCAAAGCAAACATCGGATGATTGATGGGAATTGAATCGTTCTAACTCCCGCTTTCCCGCGCACCTTTCAGGGGTCCCCGCACAAGAAAGCGCCAGGGCCGCCAATTATCATGCTAAAAGCCGGGCCGGGCCTGCCCATAATTAGATTTCTATATGCATTGCCCTCTCCATGTTCTCAATGAACGACACGGGGAGCTGCTCTCTTGCAGGTCTGAGGGAGCGAGGCTCTTTTCTCCAGCTCCTGAGCGTGGAATCGGGATTTCGCAGCCGGGCGGGGACAAAGGCGCCGGGCGCTGCCGGGTGGCACCGCCGAGGGTCCGCAGCGCATTGTTCCCCCAGCGCTGCACCCTCCGGCCATCTGTTACCTTGCGGTCACCAGCGTGTTCTCACATTGCCTGCAGCTGAAGCTGTTTGTCCGTCACCTTCCTGCCATCGGGGCTTTTCCTTAAGAGGAAAATACGTTTGTTAGACATCCTGAAATCAGAGCTTTAGCCCTCGAGTGTCTAATGATGGACTCCTTGAATCTTACTTGGACTCCCCCAACAACTTTACTTTACATTCACCAAATCTTCTGCATTTTTACTTTTAGTATAAAACCCCCACAAATAGAATTTTAGCCTTGACTTGAACTTTTCTGATGTGCCCACACGTACCCCTGGTGTGACTTCCACAGCTTTAGGCTAAAGTCTGGCTCAAGCAGGGGCTGTGTCTGGTTCACTCCAAAAGCTCTGAAAACATTTTTAAAAATGCATTAAACCTACATCTTGTATTAACATTAGTGCCAGCGATCTTCAAAGCGTCGTGAAAACTATTGTCTTACCCATTTAAGAAAAAACCTGCTGAATATCTATGCTCTGCCCCCAGCTGGAAAACAACACACAAATAGTCTTTAAAAGGTTTGATTGGGGCATAATATGGGAGGGAAGGGGCCAGAGCCTGTTCCCTCTTTTGTGCAAATGAGATGGGGGAACAGAGGAGAGGGCTGGGGAGGGAACTGACACTATGATAGAGTGGCCCCATAGGAGGATTTATTCACTTCCAAATGCCCAAACTAACCCATCTGCTGCCATGAGGAGAAAGCACCGAGCCCCTTGATCTCTGAGCATCCTCCAGCAGCAGCATTTCCCCTTTCTCTGCACAGCCCTGTGTGTGTTTTGCTGACACTCAGTGTTCCTCCCACCTCCTGTTCATATTAACACCAAAATGGGTCCTGTTAAAACTCTTATTTAGAAATTGCTCTTTACAGATAAGAAATTTGAATGTCGATTTCCCCCCCTAGGCTCAATAAAGAGTGTGCATCACAAATTGTTTTAGGATCCCAAATCAGTGATGTTGGTGAGAAGGAACAATCTGGACATTCCCTCTCACCACTGAGGTCTGGGGTTTGTAAACTATTTTAAACACATTAGTAGAAAGCCACAAACTCAGGAGGAGGAGAAGGATGAGTCAGATGTGAGTAAGCAGCTGTCCAGACATCTTTGTAGGTGACCAAACAGTAGGAGTTTGACAATTATCATGTTGTTTAGAAATTTTTCCATATACCTGAGGTTTGAACACGTGGACTGTGCAGCAGGGATCTCAGGCAGAAGCATGGCTGCAAAACATAACTCTTCTCAGAATGACCAAGCCTATTCTACAGTCCTCTCAAAGCCAAGCAGGTGCTGTCATCTCTTGGTTGCTGCAGAACTGAAAACTCACATTTGCTTTAATGCTTAGTGAGGAACAGGAAAAACTGACTTTAAATACTTTAATCCACACATTTTAATCTACAGAGATACAGTACAAATAACAGGACAACAAAAAGATGCATTAGGAAATTCAGTGGTAGAGTCAGTGCTGTGAAAAATCAGTATATACAAACTTCTGTGCAGAACATGGAGCAGATGTTTCTCAAAAGAGCCTCCTGGGAGCCACAGTCTTAAGAGACCACAACACAACTGACCACAGACAAAAGTTTTCTTCAGTTTCACTTGTGTTAACTTCTTAGAGACAGAAGCTGGCCCAAGCACTCAGATAATGCACATACCCACAGGTGATGAGGGCAGATGTCCCAGTTACTGGGGGCAATGGGGACACTGGTGTTATCACTCACCTCAGAAATATTGGGTGAAGCCAAGGAGGGTGCAAACAGAGACTTTCAGGAACTGTTGCACAATCCCCCTTCCTGTGCCCACGCAGCAAATCAAGAACACATTTCCCATGTTGTGACTGAGAGTTTTACAGTAATATCTCCTGATCCTCTCATTTCTGCCTCCTGCCTTCTACAAAGCAAAAACAAGTCGGGACTTGATGTGAAGGAAAAAATCAGCAAATTTTGACTTTGGACACTGATATTGGAGGTTCAATAATATGTTGGCTGGTTATTTCCTTGCAGGTAAGATCTCAGGTACTCTCAGAGCTGCGAGCAGTGAGGTTTGCTCTGAGTCTCTGTTTCCTGAGGAGAGAGGTGGGAATGGTGCAGACACTTTAGTGTATGTTTGGGCACTAAATAATACAAATCTCAAACTGCACCATAAGGAAACAACTGCTCTCTCCAGAGTGCACTGGTTGCTCCTTACCAGAACAATACCCAAATGTCACCTCTCCCAGTTGAAAAAAGCCTAAGATGTTATAAATTCCTTTTGATCTATTACTTGCATTTTAAGCTCATTTTTCCCCTATTTAGTGCAACTTCAGAATATACATATAAAACATTCAATACAAATCCTAAGTCACAGCATCACAGTATTTCCAAGCTAAAGAATAACTTTTTTTTTTTTTTAACTGTTACCATGCTGGTATTTCCCTGTAAGCAATTATTACTAATTTAAAGTTAGAGCTCTTAAAAGTACATTTTTACAGTATTCTGATCACTAATTACTAAATAGAAACAACTACTCTACATATTGAAGTTACAAGCTACAAAAATAAAAATCCATTCTGTTTAGCTATAAAAATCCTAGAAAGAGAAGCTGGCTGGAGGTTCTCTAAGGGTTACAACAGTTGGGTAGCAGACAAAATGGCTTTTGAGGGCTGTAAACTTTGAAGATACAAATTGCAATAGACTCACAACGCAACCTCTTAAAATTCTTTTTATGCTGAAATCTACAAACAAGTTGCAAATGAGACAAAGCAGGTGAATTACAGCAGTGAGGGTTATACAGCACAGCAGACAGGGCAGTAGTCACAAGAACTAAAAGTACAATTTTAAATACATTCATACTTTGGGACAGTTAAGGGCCTCAGCACAACATCAGTAGGTTTAGTCAAGGCATGTGGCTTTACTGCAGCTACAAGTCTCTCCCTGAGATGCCCCGACCTGAACTGGGTGCTCAGCACTCTTAGTGAGACACAGACCCTCTGATCATGCCCTGCTTTTGGAGCTGTGGCCTAAACAAAGCTGTCAGATAGAATGTGGGAATTCCCTCAAAATACTCACTGCTAAATGAACAAGTGGTCTCTGTTGTCCTGCTCCTGTGTTCAAGCAGCAGTTATCATTTCTCAAAAAAACCCCTCAGAGCATTTTAAGTAAGTGGTTCACATTCAATAGGATCAGTTATGGAGCAGTAGTTTCAAATCTGAAGGTATCCTAGTTTACTCCTGACTGAAAGGTCATTTTTTTTTCTTTTGTAAAGGAAGAAAACTGCTCGTAATTGGTATGAAACAGAAAAAAAAAGGATTTTCAGTTAGAACACATGCAAAGACTCCCAAGTGTCCTACTCTTACCCATAACTAACTAGGTTACAGTTATGTTACAGCATTTGTTGCCTAAAAACCAGTAACTATTATACCATTGACACCCTTATGCTGTTGGCAGCTAAGGTACAGTGCTTTAAGGTGGTTTTCCAACCAGTGAGATACAGTAACACACACTATAAAAGCTGTGAGCTTCAGTGCAAGTATCATAGAACCAGGAGGAACTGGCCAGGCCAGAACCTTTAACTGTCAGTTCTCAGACCCTGTGAAAGGGGAGGCTCCTCCCCAGCAGCAAAAGTTGTACTTTCAAACCAGGTCAGGAACCTTTGGAGTCCTTTCTAATATCTTCCAGCTGTGGTGATGGTGGCTGGAAAAGCAGAACAGGTGGGTTACTGGGTGGGGAATAAGCTGGGTGAAGCCACTCCAACCTTCTCTTCTGACAAGCCCGCTGGTGTGATGGGTAAAGCAGGTAGAAGCTTTATCCAGCAGAGCTTTTGATACTGTCCCAAATGGCATTTGCAGAGTGAGCCAGCATAAAATGAGTAATTAAGTGACTGAGGGAGAGGAGCAGTTACTGAGTGGCTGTAAACAAAATGTGCAAGGGAACAAATTCTCAATCTGAAACAGCTGAAGTTAAACAGCTGATACTTTTAACTTACTCTTGCTCCAAGCATTGCCTCAACAAGATGATCTCCCCCAGGTGTGTTCACACGTGGCAGCATCTTCTTTTGCAACCCAGAGAAAGTCTGTTTTCTGAGAGCAAGTACTTAAAGCTTCTAACTAAAGTAAATGATGTTTCAAGTTACTTAGTGCCTAAGAAAAGCAAGACCTGGAAAAAAAACCCTATGAAGGGTGAACACCAAAAGTGAACATATAAAAAGAGTATCAAATGCATAAATTATGCTATACAGTCTTTACAGTATATACATGAAGTGCAATTCATAACAGTGCTAAGTGTTCAAATTTTAACATAAATCCAAATTAATTTGAAACAGAAATATTACCACTGAAGTAGAAAGAAACCACAAGACTATGTTCTTTGCTAACTGCAGTAATTCCAAGTGCTGTTAGAAGTATGCTCTAAATACTACCCTAAGCTGCTTTAAACACCAGGAACAATAGACATGCTTAATAAAATAAAAAAAACAACCCCAAAACAGTGAGTGCCATTCACACCTCAGCTGTTTTGAAGAAGTCTGGGCTTCAGACACCTTTTTAAAAAGTCCAGACATGGGGAAAGATCCAAAATGCAGGTGAGATTTGGAACAGTTTAACCCTGCTATGAATTGCTGAAGTAAAAACACAAAGCCAAGCCTAGGACAAGAAGTTCCATGCACCTGAAAATACACCCACATCCTCCCAGCTGGGGTGTGAGGAGCAAGGCTGGAGCAGGCAGAAGCTGACCCACACAAAGGTTCTCCATATAGATTTAAATATTTTGTATTGCACATCACAGGATTGAGAACCCACAGTATCAAAGTTAATCAGAATCTGACCAAACTTCAGCAATACAATTTAAAAATAAACTTTGTGAGTTGCTCTGGAGGGCTGGACAATTGATGGTACTGTTTGCCCTGCACGAGTCACACAATGTACATGTGGAGACTGACAGAGAAACTATTCATCATTTGTCTGTTTGAAACATTGCTTTCTCCACTTGGGAAAACTCTTCAGTGCCAGCCATGGGACCCAGCTGCCCTGTACCCTCTTCTGGGCAGAGAATGAACTGCAGTATTTTCAGCTTTCCAATTGGTTTTCAGAAGAGCCACAGAGCAGCTAATTGTACTGGTGCTTTATGCACCTACAACATTAAAAAAACCCCATGTAACAGTTTTACAGTCACTACACACACGACAACACTAGGCAGCTGCAGCTAGATCACAAGTTAGAAGGGTCCATTGATGTTTGCATTAGAATCTGGGAGCCCATTGCTGACATTTACTGTCTGCAGTTGGACTAAAACTTAAAACAGTTCCATAGAAGTAACTCAAAACAGGCTCTAACCCCATTTGCAACAACTGGAAAGGAGGATACACTGAAATCAAAGGACAGCACATTGGAAACAGCAACACTTCCCAACAGATTCTAGTGCTAACACTTGGAAAAGAACTTGGTTTTGGTCATGCGTATGAGAGCTACATAGAGCTACAATGGAAGGATGAGCCCACGTCTGATTGGGAGCTGGACACTTCAACCTTACAGCATATTCTCCATACCATAAATACAATTGTACAAGAGGCTTCCCCATGCTGATGGTGGCTAACTTTACTACCTATCATTTGCTGCAACCACTAAGAGGCAATTTGTGAAACACAAACATCTCAGCTTCCACATACAAGAAGGGGACGGTCTCCCCAGTGCAAACAAGGCCATTCCCTGGGGGTTTGCCCAAACAAGTGCCCAGTTTGATGCTACTTCAACTTCTACTTCTCCTTTGTTTCTCCAGAAGGAATGGCAGATTTACATTGCCCAGAGAGGATTTCACACATTTAGGACTGGACTTCAGGCAGGTGGATCTTGCCTGCACAACATCCCTGGTACCCACCCAGGCAAAGCTCAGGTGGAGAAGCCAGCTCACCTACTGTAAAAAAGAGACACTTTCAAAGTCTTGGCATCATTTTGTTTTTCTAGATGTCAGGAGTTAAAAGTTAAAGGTTCTTGTGCTATAAACCAATTTGAATAATCATCTGATCAACTTCAGGTAACTCTAAACTATTCATAATCCAATTTAAGTAGCCAGAAATGTCATTTCTCTTGAGAAAACACTGCCTTTCATACCCTGCTTTTCCAGAGACTTGTCATTTGTTTGTAAACAATAGTTACATAAGAACCACAGCATAGAACTCAATTATTATTAGGATGCTGATGGTTATAAGTTATAAAAAAAATAATAAATTATCTAGTAAGAATTTTGAAGCTAGTACAAATTGAACCTCATACCTAAAGAGAAGGTAGTGGATTTATGGAACAGTGTACTTGTGGGTATATTAAACATTTTTACATAGATTTAACTATTAATTTGTTGTCTATATTTACATACAATAAAATAATTAAGATGAGGTGTATAAGGCTAATGAGTATGGAATTTACAAGTGGCTTCTGCTTTACAGTTCATCACAGGTTAATCACATTTTCAGACAGCTATAAATTCACTGGTGATCAGTAGTATTTCAGTTCTAGTACAGACACTTTCTACAACAAACACCATCAAGTTAAAAATGCTCTCCAAAGAGGATTACAAGTGAAGGTTTTAAAAATACTGACTTTGCCAAGGTTTCAATAAATTATTTTAAAATATAAATAATTCATTCACTACTAATGCAAACCCCATTTTATAGACTATGAAAAACAGTTTCATTTTACAAAACCTAGAAACAGGCTGCTTCACCCAACAGTATCACTTTCAGTTAGCATCAAGGGGAAAGAAAAAAAAGACTGGGGGAGTTCTGACAAAAGCAGCAACAAAGTTCAGACCAAAGCTCTCAACTCCTGTTACAATCTCAGCTGACACAGTGCACTTCCAGCACAAACCATCTTCCTACTTGGAAGATCACCCTCAGGAACTCCACTGGACTTAACTGAATTACTTAGTGACAGATTTTAAGCCTCTGCAGGCTTAAAATACCTACAACAGAAAAGGTAAAAGGAAGCAGATTTTTACTTCTGTTAACCACAAAGATGTTTTCACCTGAGAAGCTTTTAACCTGAGAAGCTTCAGTTACACCAAACGGACATTTTTGTGAACTGTTCTGTGTATTCTTAAACCTTACTACCAGTAGAGACCAGGAATCTTTATCTTGCCCTGTATTCATGTGGGAAATGAAGTTTCAGGTCCAACGAGGAGTCTTTGACTCCCTTAGAGCCACTCAACCAACACTTCCGTGCTTTTTTTCACAATCAAATTATACACATCAACACCAGAACTTTACAAACTTAGCTCTTAACCTCCACACTTAAGACTAAAACAGTTAACAGACTGACTTACTAGTGACCATTTTCAGGTTGTTATAAAAAACACATTTTTCAGTCATCATTTCTTTAAAACTCTCCTCCAAACAGCTAAAAACCCAGCTCCTTTGTCCAAGTTTTCCTCCCAAAAGCCTCCTCAAGAACTACGATGTTGCTGTTTACAAAAACTAGAATTAGTCTCTCACTGAACTGAAGCAGAGTCAGTCACAGGATCATTCAGTGCAAGTCATGGTACAATTATCCTGGGTACTCAGGACCTCAGGAGTAATCTATGGCTTAATAAGCCACTGGAAAAGGTCATTTGCTAACAGAACATTTCCAGAAATCTTTAGTCCAAAAGCATCTTTCTTGCAAACCACCTTCCCATGAGCTCCCAGATCCTCTCCTCTCCCAGTCAAGCCTACTAGATGGGCACTGCACAAGCAGCTGCACAGAGAAATATTTATCTTGCTCCCAAGAACAGAGAGAAGCCAGGAGGAGCCTAGTGTTGTCAGAAAACCAGCCAGCATCCTACTGGGTCTGGTTTTCTGCTCTGGAGATGAGGGCAGGTGGGAGCAGGCTCAACTCCCAGCTGATCCCCTTCCCAAGGTATCAAACATTTTGCACACTGTGCTGTGTATGTGCAGAAGATCTGATTCCAAAGCAAGGAAGGGCTGCAGCATCTCTTTCCTGTCATTCAAGTAACTAACTCCTCCAGCCAGAAAGGAGGGCTGGGCTCCACCACCAATCCAGAAGGCAAAACAGTTGTGGTAATTCAGCTGTGAAAGTTTTCATGGCTTTTTCCTCAGCTCGAGTTCATTCACAAGTATGAACCTTGCAGCATAAACCTTAATCCAGACGAGGTGTTCTCAGTGTTTTTAATGAGCTGAAGTTCACTGCTGTGTTATGGTAAATCCTGCAGAACCTACACATCTCCATCCACCTCTTCTCTCCCATGGTCTGGCTCAGACGTGCTGGAAGCGTCGTCATCTGTCTGCTCCCCCGAGTGATACAACATCAGGGCGTGTGTCTTGTGAGTGATGGTGACAGTGCAGGGCCCCTGGGCCCAGGGCTCTCCATCCACCTGCATCGGCATCTTGGAACTCTTCAGGATCAGCTGGCACCAAACAGAAGAGCACAATCAGAGCAGCTCAAAGGAGCTCTGGAGAGACCTTCTACAATGACAATGATCAGGTGCTGGAGCACCTCTCCTATGAGGACAGACTGAGAGAGTTGGGGTTGTTCAGTCTGGAGAAGAGAAGGCTCCAAGGAGAACTTATTGTGGCCTTCCAGTATCTTAAGGGGACCTACAAGAAAGCTGGGGAGGGACATTTTAGGATGTTGGGTAGTGGTAGGATGAGGGAGAATGGATCAGAACTAGAGGTGGGTAGATTCAGATTAGACGTTAGGAAGAAGTTCTTCCCCATGAGGGTGGGGAGACACTGGCACAGGTTGCCCAGAGAGGTGGTGGAAGCCCCATCCCTGGAAATTGTTAAGGCCAGGCTGGATGGGGCTCTGAGTAACCTGATCTAGTGGGAGGTGTCCCTGCCCATGGCAGGGGGGTTGGAACTAGATGATCTTTAAGGTCCCTTCCAACACTGACAATTCTATGATTCTATGATTAATTTTTACTATGCAAGAGAAATATCTAACTCAACTACAAGCTGTAACTTCAGACAGCTGAGTGCTTGAGATTCTATACTGTGTATTAAAAAAATAAATCAGGGGAACAGGTCCATGACCAGGACTTACCCTCACTGTGTGTGCCTGCCCCAGGCGGACAGGATTTGCTAGTTTCACCTGAATCTGGGCACAGTGGAAAGAACCATGAACACCAACAACTTCCAGAAGTCCATCATCATGTCTGCGAATTAAGAAGGGAGACTCTTTTTAGTGATGCTTATAAACTCTAAGATACCTGTCCAAATATTACACAGTTTTTATGGCTCTCCCTATAGAGACAACAAATATTACTCTCTAAATATGTTTTAAGTATCTATTTGTGCTGGGCAACAAACCACACTGAACAGCACAAGATGCCACATGAAAATGCAAGCATAGGGCAATAGAGCAGCTGGTACACCCTAGCTAGCTTCTGGAAATTGGGGATATATGACTTTGCAAGGCCCACTGTGAATTTCTCTTCCATAAACTTGTACAATTTTATGTCTTTTTGCTCAGTTATTAATCTACAGGAAAATATTTTATTAGCTTAGTTTTTTAGATTTTGGTAATGGACCTTGCCCCAACATTTTTTTAAAATCTAGATTTTAAGACTTGATACAGAACTATGAAGTATATTTTTAAATATGGCTTTTGAAGAAGGAAGTCACAAGAGGGAATAACTAACATACCCACCTATTCTCCTCTTCAGTATTGTTCTTCAACTTTCTCAAGCATGGGAGTCAAATTTTGATCTCGCTTTATTTTTACTTTATATTTTAACCTCTACTAAGACATGTTCTTTTATATTCTGAAATAGATGTATCTTCTACTTTTTGAAGGCTCCCTTTATTTTTAATAGGCTCTTCAATTCTATTGCTTAATCATGCCAGACATTTTCAGAAGATCTTAAAAAACAATTTGATGTGTGAGATACACTTAGTCCAAGTCTCTAACATGAGATAAATACAATACCTGAGATATGTCATCACAAGGAATCCCTCTGACCTTCAGAGAGGTCTGGCTATGTAAGCACAGCCAACTGCTTATGCTACAAGAACTGTTTAAGAGAAAAAAAAAGAAAAATATGCACTGTGTACCTTGCCAAGGGGTAAGGCTCATCTCCCATTCCTTCCCAGAGCCTACAGCCACCACCCCAGTATCCAATGTTCAGGACAATGATGCCTTCCAAATTGGGCAACTCGATTCTCTCACCATCCAACTCTAGCTTTAAAAGACAAACAGAAGTTAATTACTGTGGATCAAATCCAGAACTCAATATGAGGTAGTTATTCTCTTCATGCGTTTAACAGGCTGCCACTTGAAGAAAAACTGGCACTGTATAAATAGGGGTAAATGTGTTTTCTTTTCATACTTTAAAAAAAAATTTCTGATTTCACAAGATATCCTAAGCTGCAATAAGTTTCTGTTAATAGAGAAAAGACAAAGGAACTCTCACTTATGTAAGTCTCTGATGCTAAGACAAATTTAGTCTGAATATTAGTCCTTGAACTCATAGAACTGAGTCAAGGTCAGAAAAAAAACGTAGGAATTTTCAAAGACATGAATTCCATGAAGTAAGCTGCAGATAAGAAAAGGAACATCAAAAATATTCCCAAGTGCAGAGTCATCCTTACACAAATATCATATAGATGTAAACTACAAAGCTTTTCCCCTTTTCTTTCACAAGGTAAGTTTCTACACTCCATTGATCGTCCAGAGAATAAGCAAGTTAAAAAAAAACAAAAAAAACTTACCTCAACCTTTTTGTTAAGATCTTTACATTCTTGTACTAAGCAGTCTTTGGTTCCATAAAAAAAATACACAGCCTATAAAAAATAACAAAGCAGAAGCAGAGAACAGAAAGGACTGTTAGAAAAAGATACTATAGGAAGTAGGGAAGCAAAGCAATGTAAAGCAAAAAAGTGTCTTAACAACTACAAGGAGAAAGTGTCACTTTAACAAACACACCTTATTAATAATTCTGCTGGAAAACAGAGAAGGAGTCTTCTCACGATGAGCATGAAAATTTAAAGCCATGAGAGCATCAGGTCCTATAGAAAAGTAGTTGTTCATTGTGAATACCTGTAAGACAGAACTTCTAGTTATGGTCTTATTAAATATCACTACGAGGACTTAAAAGTCACAGTGTTTACGGGAAGAAGGTAACCAGAAAGATAAGTACAAACACACAGGTATTCCATAGAATCCATATTTAGACTTGCAAACTATACCTTTGGTTTCCTTAAGTTGTAGTATCCTTTGTTTGTTACTTGAACCTTCCACCTGAAAAACAACAGCCATTACTTACTCATGACAGACCGTTCTCACTTACTATCAAAGATGTAGTTAGGAATCTCCTGTCTATAGGGGGATCAAGTCAAAAGATTCAAATTCAGTTAAATTATGAGAGTTAAGCCTTGGAGAACAACTGGTTTTGGACCTCAGTTATTGTGCAGTTCCCTCCAGCAATACTTGAGTTTCTTTACACATACTGCTGCAACCGGGTATCAGCAGAGCTATAGTAGTATTTGGCCTTATAGGATTTCTCTTTTCACTGTAACTCACCTGTCCAGTTTGATTCCATCTGCCTCCATGACATTTCGTAGGATTTGTTCCACAGGGACTTCTCCAGCATAGCCTGCACCCCAGCCCAGGGTGTTCGACAGGTCATTTCCTGTGCCCAGAGGTAAAATGGCCACTTGGGGAATGTAACGTTCTTGCCCCTAGGATACAAAACCACTGCACATTAGCCCCTTCTTCAGCACTTGTTGTCTCCCTTTTATCCCCAAATATTCAGTATCATTCAGGTTGTGACAGTGCAGAGCAATGGGGCTGGCAGCAGCAGCAGAGCAGATGGCACATGCAAGGACTTATCTCAGGGGTAATGCAAGGGAAGGAGATGTTAAACCATTGTGAGAATACAAACAATATGGAAACAGCGCATTGTTAATACTGAACAGCGTACTCCTCCAGAAGAATGATGCTTTGGATCTAGAATGGAAGCCTGAACTTCTCATCTGCTTTCCTGATTGTATGCTGCTGACTTGCTGCAGGTATGGAAGTCACTGACACTATCACTGCACACACCTCTGGGAAGTGACATGAACACTAAGAGAGACACAACACGAGGCTGTGAACCTCAGCAAGATGTCTCCTACGAGACTGAAGTGAGGTTGGGTCTAAAACAACAGATGCACATAACACTATATTACTCAACCATGGACAGAAATTCACATATTCAAGGAAGGAATTCAGTATTTAGGTTTCAGAGATGCCACATACACACACAGACCCAACTGTCACCAACAGATGGAGCAGATGATAACCACCTCTGCAGAGTGACAGAAGCAGACATTCGAAATGGGCACCCTGGCAAAGGGCTCTGCCCTCTCTGCCACAGAAGGGTAAATAGTTATTTCAGATGCACTATGGCCTTTGAAATCCAGCTGTGAGAACCACGTGCACTAAGCACCATTGTGGTTACTATTTTTTCAAGAAGAGTTATCAGCCAGGTAACCTGTATTTGAGAGTCAAGATAAACCAAGGGAGCAAATAACCTACTGCTGATAATGAAAAGGTTTTGCTGATAATCTCAGCAGTGTTTATGTAACTCCAATGACTCAATTTGAATACTTGGAAACAAAGAACCTAGATTTCATCAACTATATTGGCTCTGAGGGGCAATATATTGAGTGTCCAAGACCAAGTAACCATATAGTCATACTCATTAACCTTTATAGCTACACTTAATTGCATTTCTGTTTTGTCAGTACATAAAAATTCTCTAAGAAGCTCAGCTTTGACTATACATGAAGTTGTAATAATGGCCTTCAAGTGAATCTCATGTATTAACAAGAAAGCTGCAGAAGAAAGAAAAAAGATGACATTGATGTTAAAAAGAGTAACTTTCTTCCTTTTACCATTAGAGAAAAAGTTCATTATTAGGTAAACCACTAAAGTCCTAGTAATTATTCTTAGTAGAATTTCTGAAGTGGAATATCTTCCATTTCAGATCAACAATAAACATACAGCTTATGTTTTCCTTCTCTACTTGCTGTTAATAGGTGATAAGACTCTTTAGAATACATGATAAGGAGCAGGAACAAATTACTGCACTCATTCATGCACTGGCAATATAACCAGTACAGCCAGCAAAATTATGAGGTTATGATAAGAGATTAAGTGCACTGGGAGAAACAAGCAGTCAGAACATTAGCCATTATTAGCAATACCATTTATGACAAAATTAATCTGTTTAGACAAAGAGGAAAGAACAATGCATAACATATTCTGCACCTTTTTATTTTCTTGTTTTCCAGAAAAGAACAACTATAAATATAATTTAAAATCTAAAGCTTTCATACTTCCCCTGAACTACAGGGACTATAAGAAGATGCATCCCCTGCCCAGCATGAATAAACAATTCTGCGAATATTTCTCTGTAGCCTTATTCAGGGAAATGAAAACAATAAATGCAGGTAAGAGATCAGGTGCGGCACTTTAGCAGCTCCAAAACTCATTTCATCCTAAAATATCATTTAATTTAAAGCAGGATACCTTTATTTTCATCTCATCAATTGCATCCAGGACCCAGCCTACTGTGCCATCCCCACCACAGACAAGAACCCTGACGGCGTTGCAGGGCAGCAGGGTGCAAAGCTGGAGTGCTTTAGCAGGTGCAATTTTGCTAAGATCAAAGACCTGCAAGAAAGGAGAACAAGGATTTCCATCAGTTCACTGAACACGACTCAGGATTTGCCTCACAGATAAAACAACTTCAAGGAGTTCATTCTAACGCAAAACAAAAATGCTCCATTTACAGTATTACATTAACAAATGAGCTGTCTTGACTTTTATGAGCAGGATTTGGTTTCCCAGATTCACCAGAGCTCCAGCTGCTTCCCTAGGAATAAGCACCACTGATAAAGTGAGTCCCAAGAACAGACTGTATCTAGAAACATTGTGATGAATTCTGTGGAGATGAAAGACTTCAGATAAAAGTTATTTTTAAATACTCAGCATACAAAGAGGTTTAGTCTTTAGGGCCTTATTAGGATGCATCTAAACCACAGAATGATTTCTATTAGGCTGTATTCTGAGGCTGGGTTTTGAATTTCAAAGGAAGGGTATTAAGGTGCAGCCAGGAAATCCAAGGAACAACAACTGTCTTACGTCAACTTCCTGGGGATTTTAGGGCGAAAGCAACAAGACAAAGCAGCAGCTGTAAACACTGACATCTTCACAAGTAAAGTGAGAATTTAAACAAATACAGGTTTCAAATAATCTAAATATTTCACTTTCTAAAAATGGTATAGTTTCAAGAGACAGATACTTATCATTAATGTCAGTAACAGACCGACTGAATGTATCACTGTAAGTAAAAAACTGGACCAGTATCAGAACCATAACAAACATGGGGGTGGGAGGAGCCTCTGCACTTCTGGTCTCTCTAAACAAAGCTTTTCTTTCCAAAAGAGTGAACAGCATGAATTTGTTTCCTTTACTGATCTTCCACAAGATCCTGCTGCCATTGTCTAAGCAAAGTGATGTTTATTCTAATTTAAACTTTTATTTTAATTATAGTGATTTTCCACTGTAAATACCTGAACGGGGTTCAGCAGAATTTTAAATTCTCCTAGTAAAGTTTCACCCATGTTGTTTCCACTTCGAGTATTAGCCAGTATAATTACTGGCATCCAGTGTTTTCTGCAGTAAGGTGCTACCTGTGAAAAGGTAAAAAAATCAGTCAGTCACACAAATACTGCACGTTTGACAGTGTTTAAAGCCCCGCTCCAAAACCTGTCCCCTTTAAGTGCTGAAAGGAGTTACCAATTAGTCTGAAGTAATCAAAACAGACAGAAACACTTCTGACACACCAAGGTTGAAGATTTCTGTTCTAGGACAACACGTACTACAATGTTATGAACACAGTAGTAGAAAAATCACAAAACATTCAAGGAAGTGTGGTGCACAAATCTCAGTGTTGTTTTGGAACAATGAAATCCAAATGTCTGTTTATGCTTCAACTACCATGGTAATAAAATGACAAACATCTCCAAATTAACACTGCAAATCAGATACACTGAAACCTTCACCTGATAGTTATTAACGTGACAAATGACTGAGTTCAAGTTGTAATGTGTTGGGTTTTTTTTTTAATATATTATAAACCCAAGAAACAATAGACAATTACCTTTTCATAACTGGTTCTCTTGTCTTTACGCATCTGGTTGATGGTAGATAAATAATATGGTGGAATAATTAAGTCTCTGAATTCTCCAAATGTACACTCCTCAGTCTTTAACCGATCCAGCATGCATTCATCATGTACAGTGTGCTGACACCACACACACCTGGAAAAAACACCCAAAAACCATGAAAAAAACCCTCAAACAACAGATGCATTGATTTTACTCATTTATTTTAGATAGATTGACTTTCTGAACAGCGCTTATGCTTACATGCACCATTATAAGTAATATTTTAGGGACTTTGCAGAGAAAACTATGAATTCCCTGGAAGTTTACATGGCTATGTATTAGCTACAGAAAATTAAGTAACTTGGTCACATGCTTGCAAGCCTAGGAAAGCATTTGAATTCTGTGGAAAAATACCCAACACTTTTTAATTAATTCTGTCCTTTCTAATTCCCAAACCAGGTGCTATATATACACCTTCTTGCATTGTCTGCAATATTAATGGTGACACAGAAAGCTTGTATGAGAATTTGAACTCCTAGCCATCCTTAAAGAGATAAAGTAACAGGGTTCAATTTTATGAAGTGCTACTAATAACATTAATTCATTTCTTAATATTGATAATATTCCTTTCAGTCTGAGACTAAGAGGTTAGACAGCACCGTACAACGCTGCTGGGATTGTGTTATGCAAAACTGCTCAGCTTTTTGACTGTTCTAAAAGCTGCCCTGCAAAACAGACCAGAACAGGAGGAAATACTGCAATATGCACCACCAGCCTCTGCAGAATGTTAATCCTCATTTGCTACATCCAAAGCCTTGGTTTAAGCAGCTGTGAAGGCTATTTTTGGAGTCTTTCTGACTAATCCAGCACTCAACTAGAGTAGTATTGATACTTGCCCTGTACTATGACTTTCTTCTCCTTTGCCTCCAAAATCCTCTCTTCCCTCCTCTCCTACACTCACTCTCTCAAGGTTTTGTTTCTGACAGTATGTTCATCTACACTGCAACTCCGCTTGCTTGCCAAACCATTTGACAGAAGCAAAGCAAAAGCTGGCAGAATATATGCTGGAGAGATGGCATCCTTTGAGAAAGCTAAAGTAACACTTAGATTGCGGCCAGGACATGGGCCACAGTGCTGTATTTTGCCATAACTCACCACTATGTGTCATGCTGACAACTTGCAGCAGCCTCACTGATGACAGTGCAAGCCCATTGAACTGGTCCTTGATTTTTTTTACTGCTCTTAGCACAAAGTTTAACAATAAATTATATTACAGTAGCTTTTAAAACTTCCCATTAGCTTTTTCTCAGTATCCTTAAAAAGGAACTTAAACCAGCTACAGGACAGTTGTTGGTTCCAGTTAGACTGAGCAGATGCCAGTTTTGCAGAGGTATATACACATTTTGCTGCTCTGAATTTGGGGCTATGCCACCCAAACCACTCAGGCTACCCACTGTACAAACAAGTGTGTTACAACCTTCCAAGAACATGCCCTAAAATATAAACTCTCTTGGATGTAGAAAACCCTACACAATAGCTAGTAGGTCATGCTGGCATAATGCCACTAAGAGAACAAGTGACATGAGATGCAATGTCATACTCTAGGACTGAAAAGTGAGCACAAACATCCATTTTAATTTTAAGTTCCTTGGTTTTTTAACAGTTTCATGACCTCCTTCGGGGCGATGTGCTCTAATAACCCTGCTGAAAACACAACCCTGATATGACATGGTGCTTCCTGACACAGATAGTACCTGTAGTCGCAGAGCTTGGGCTGGGTGCCACATTGCTGTTTGCAGACCATACAGCAGCTGCAGAGCGGGACGTTGCCTCGGATCCAGTGGTGTGGCATCGAGCCGTAGGCCCCGCTGCTGCTCCTCATGATCTCCTTGCAGAGAAAAAGCTGGTCGGCCTTCTTGAGGCACCCTTCGCTGACACGCAGCCCGCAGCAGTTGCAGAAGGCTCCCTGAAGGATGTGCTGGGCGCACACGCAGCAGTAGGAGGGCTGGCCGAAGAGGTCCGTGTAGTGCCAGTCGTGCTTGCTCTTCCGAAAGATGTCTCGGATCAGCACCTGCCGCCGGGACCGCTGGAAGCTGCACCACAGGGTGATGAGCACCGGCAGGATCACCGAGCACAGGGTCCAGAACACCAGGCTCCAGTCCGCCACCACCGCGGAGGCCGCGCCGCTGCCGCTCCCCGGCCCTTCCATGGCTCGGCGGCTCGGCCTCGGCAGCCTAACCCCTCACGGTAGTGAGCCGGGCGAGCCCGGGCACGGCCCCTACTGCAAGGAGCCAAGGCACAGCTTCATAAAACATCTTTTAATCCCTTATTAGGGCTAAGCGCCTATTTGCCCCCACATCCGACCTACCAGCCGGCAGAAGGATGTCGGCGCTGCCCAGGGGCGAGGGGCTCCCCCGCTGCCTGCCCGGGCCTAGCACAAGGCCCCGGCCCGGCCCTTCTCTCGCCCGCTCCCCCCGGGAGCCCACACGGGCGCCGCTTCCACTCAGGCCCCTCTGCGGGGAGGGGGAACGGGGGCAGACAGGACCGGCCCCGACCCCAGGACCAGCACCGCGATGAGACCCCGGCCCCTCACACCGCCTCCCCTCAGGCCTCCACGGCTCCCTCCGCTGCCCCGCACTCAGGGCCGCCGCCGCATCCGCCCTCGGCCGCTTCCCCTCCGCAGCGCGGCGGGTCCCGGCGGCGGCCGCGGGATGCGCGGGGCGGCGGAAGCGGAAGCGGCCCGGGGGCGGTTGCCTGGCAACGGGCGCCGCCCGGAAATGGGCGGGCGGGGAGACACCCGGTTATCGCGACTGCAGGTTTATTATCGCCAGCGGCTGCGATAGTGCGGGGCAGAGCGCTCGGCTTCGGCTCCAGCGGGAGCAGGACGGGGGCAGGGGGCCGCGGCAAAGCCAAGGGCCTCGGTGGAGGAGGCTGCTGAATTATCGCGGCTTCTGACTAACTTATCGTACTATTTGTTCTTCTATTACACCCCCACCAACGTCGTTCTGTCCTTACACGTTATTCTGTTTCCCCTATAGCTGTTCTAAAACCAAACAGTTCTTGCTGTTAGAAACCACAGGTTTTTGCACTTTCAAAACACTATCTTGAACAACTACATAAATCCGTACAACATACACCACATTTCTTGGATTTTAGGCTGTTGGTATCTTAAAACACAGGCTGAAAAGTGCAAATGCAGTTGGACAACATTCAAGTTCCCAA
Source organism: Brachypteracias leptosomus (assembly GCA_013401335.1). Taxonomy (NCBI): domain Eukaryota; kingdom Metazoa; phylum Chordata; class Aves; order Coraciiformes; family Brachypteraciidae; genus Brachypteracias; species Brachypteracias leptosomus. The sequence goes on along the minus strand of VYZX01007372.1, from coordinate 216,599 downwards.
GAAAAGCCCCCCAACGGGGTATCAGAGCTGCCCCAGCCCTGCTCTGCGGTCACTCCAGTCCAGCCCTCGCACTCCCAGCACTCCCTCTTTGAGCCCCTGATTCTGCCAGGTTTTGATACACACATAAATGTGTGAGCAGCTGTGCTAACCCAGCCTGGCTGGCTAAGGAGACGTGTCTCGCTGGTGGTCACCAAAGTGAAGGGCATCCCAAAGGTGTCTGTCCAAGGGAACATTAACAGAGCCCCTCTCTCCAACCTGCTGTTTGATTTCTTGAACCTTTCTGTATCTTAACATTTTTGAGATCCACAGCTCTCTGCTGGATTTCACCAAAACACAGACAGACACAGTGGCACAGGCAGAATAAACCCCAATTCCGTAGGAAATCAAGAGGCACAAGTGAGGAGACCTGCTGGCCAAGCCTGGGTGAGCCTGTGGTGCAGGAGGTGCTGCACCCTCCCCTTGGCAGCTCATTACTCACACCCCTTGGGCCAGACCCACCAATGAATTCCAATTCCTTATTTCATACACTATATTCAAAGGGACACTTACTTATTTTCCCACAAATTGGTGATGCTGGTTCCCTATGCCCAGCAGAGCACTGCTCAGGAGAGGTCCAGCCAGCCACATTTCTCAAGGTAGAAACTGGCTGTTTGCAACAACATTTGCCAACCTGCAGTCTTTCTTCACACTGTGTTCACTAGTAAGGACATTTATAATCCTGTTTTCTACTGACTTGTCCTGATGAGAGAAGAATTATGTGAGTTTTCATTTGTATCCTTCTGCTAATCTGATAAAAATCTCTCTGCTGAATATTTCAGCAACAATGATTTGGCTTTGCTAGAGTTAAACCACATTAATAAGTGCTCCTGTGCTGGAGGAAAGTCAGAGGCAATTTTTGAAAAAGAGGCCCTTTTACAGCTGTCTTTGAGATTAACCTTCAGTAATAAGCAATTGTTTCTTTTAAAAACCTATCATTTACCTCAGGCAGCCAAACCCATTGCCCACTACGCTCAATGTCAGGTGATGTGGTTTATTTTCACAAATTTAAAATACCCAGTGTAGCTCTGAAGTGGAGAAAAGGTCTCCTATTCTCTTTCCCTCAGGAACAGAGTTATGCTGAGAATGTGTGAGCAGATAATAGCCTAATTCAAAACTTCAGGCCAGATGTATTCAAAATCACACTATCACTCAAATTAGTTAGAGCATAAACAAACATTTGTGACTGACGTAGCTCCTTCAAATAGGCGAATGCCTCGGCCAGTGCTACTCACTGTGGAACAGGCTGAGAGAAAGCTGAATCAAAATGCAGAAGTTACTTGTGTTTGTCTCCTTTTTGGTCCTGATGGCCACTTCTACAGGTAGGAGTTTATATATAAAAAACCTATGTATGTACATAGAGCTGCAGAGTATATTATACTACTATTAGTTTGTCAGCCTGTGTTTTAGTGGCTTCATATTTCATTTTTAATACTTAACTACTTTTATATTGCAGGCTTTCCATGATTTGATTTTTAATAATCATGCTACTGTATTCTATATTTTACTTTCTGTATTACCACACTGTAGTTATGTATTGTAAAACCAACAAGCTTAATTTTACTAGCTTACTATTTTAGTATTATTTTACCAAGGTCCTGCAAACTAGATGTTCAATCTCTCCCTTGCAACAAAAGTCTGACTCATTACTTTGAAAAGTAATCCTAAAAAGTAAAGCAACACAGAAAAGAACAAAGAGTTGGAACAGTTACTAATGCCAGTGGTTAGATGGTGCTATTATATTTTCTCATTTTAGAGAGGAACATGAATATGTAGGGTCTGCTTCATACTGGTAGAACTATAGAAAGCACAAGTATAAAAATGGTTTAAAATTCCACTCATATCTCCTGGAATGCAATATCCCCTGGGAAAGGGCTGTAATGAAAGAGCACTTTGTATCTAGACAAAAATCAGGTTTTGAGACATTTGATTTTACAACTGACAGACAAAATATTAACTTTTTTTGGTAATTTCTGAACTAATTTCTGCTTTTCTATCTTTAGACACTTCACCAATTTTGACTGAAAAAGATGCCAAACAGATTCTGAGAACTCGTCGTGAAGACAGACCAAGAAAAGCTGGTTTCCCTGATGAGCCAATGAGGGTGATTTATTATACTTATTTTTAAATCACATTAAAAAACCCCACAACACTAAACCTCCCCAAATATTTGTCCTTATTATTAAATTTCTACAGGCTTAATTCCGACCAATAGGTTATGAATATCACCCTTTTAAGCAGCTGAGTTCTTCCATGAAACATTAAAAAACCCCTTTACATTCTTTCAATTACAGTTAAGTAGCATTCTGTAAGTGCTGCATATTGCTCAGGAAATGGATGCTTGCAGAATGTGGAAATTATTTATCACGGTTCAAAAATGCCGATTAAATTATTGAGAAGAAAGTGGCTTTTCATTTATAGAAACGTGGATTTCATCAGGTTGCTCGTGAAAAACTAAATAACAGGAAATGTCTTCTGCTTACAGCACATTCTGCACTGGAGGCAGAAAGGAGATGGAGGTGTCAGTGGTCGGTGTGGAGATTGAGGTAGTTCTGCACCAGCTTTTTAAATCACTTTCCTTCACTTATTTATGAATGCTCCAGCCAGGAAGGGTTGTTATGGTATTGTAGAGGTTTTCAGTTGCTAGCTCAATGCAACAGCATTGGTTTTGCATGCAACATTTGCATTGACTTCTAAGCCATGTTACAACAAAATCAGTCAAAGAATTAAGGAGCTTTCTGTTTTACTTGCTTTGACAAGATGTAACATATGATTCTGCACTCTCAAGAGGTACTTAAAGGTATTTCAAAATTACTGCCTGTTTCTTTCCAAAGTAAATAAACTGTGCTATAATTACATGGTTCTGAAGAGGCAAAACCCACAGCAGCTAGAGAGCACACAATGGATTGTGCCTGTGTGAGGAGCACCAGGGGCTCAGTTTAGGAAGGTGCTGAACACTCCTGGACTCTGGAGGACACAAAGGGTGCTACGTATCCCACAGGACTGAGCTCAGCCCATGCCAGGCTTGTGGGGACAGCTCGTGGTTTCCCTCTCCACTGGTTGTTGTCCACCAGCCACAAGGAATCCGTGCACCACTCCCCATGTACATGCTTCTCCAAGTGGATGGGCACAGCTAATCAAAGCTGTCACAAAAATATTGCCCCATGCTTGTTAATCATGTACAGGCAGGACTGCATGACAGAGCCAAACCCAAAGGCAAGGGCTTCACGGCTGCCCACAACCTTCAGGGCTGGGCTGGTTTCTAAGCTGCTGTTAAATGAGCCTTGTAATTTTTGAAAATTAGTGGGAGTCCAGCTCCCATCTATGCTTATGCTTAATATACCACCATGATTATAGAATATGTTATGCAGCAAATATAACATCTATCAAATACAAAATAAATAAAAGAGTAGAGAAGCTGGATTGAGTTAAATCCTGCATTATGGGAAGTTACCTGCACACACATGACACTCTTGGCCAAAGGGTTTAGTTTCAAGTAGTCCTGTGAGGAGCAGGGAGTTGGAAGGGATCTGTAAGAATCATTGAGTCCAACTTGAGATGTTCTATGATTCTATGACTCTAGATGGGGAGCAGAGGGAGCCAGGGCTGGAGCAGTGTTTGATTACTGACCTTGGCTGCTCTGTCCTTGCCCCTTTTCATCCTACCATGATTAGTAGCAAAGATTTCTTGAGAAATTCCAACCTCCTTTATTTTTTTTTCTATACAGCAATGCTGGCTTTCTGTAAGAAAACCCAAACGTAAGAATATTTGGGTTTTTTTCTCACAAAATATCAAGGTTTTCAGTAGAAAGGAAATAGCTTCCTATAAAAAAACCCTGTCCCCCCTGCCCTGTGGAACACAGAGGTTTTCCCTTGTGAATGAGGGTGCCTGGCTGCTGTATCCCTGTGCACAGTTCTACCCCTGCTCAAGGAAAAAAAACCTGATTTTGTATAGATCCTTTGTAGCAGAATGAAATGAATGCTGGGATGAGCCCACCTCTGTTCATCTATTTTAAGCAAAAGCTGTTTGTACCAGGCCAGATCATGCTGAGCTGGGGAATTTAATTTGCAATTCTTTGTGACACTATTTGACTTCCATGGTGCTGCTTCTATCAGAAAGCCTGTTCAGATCTGCTGGTTCTGATGATTTAAAAACCATCATTTATGTTATTGGCATGTTTTAATCTTGCTTTGTCTGAGACCCTACTTTTTATCATGTGGTATCTTCTCAGCTTTATCATCCTGTTCATAACAGAGTCTCTCAGAGGGATTTGAGCCAAGTCTCCCTGTGCTGCAGGGACAGAAAGCAGAGTAAAAGGCAGGATACTGGTGCTGTCTGCTGGCACCCAGCGTGCCAACCCTCTGGGCAGCACAAAGAGCTGAGACCTGGGTGGCAGCAGGAGTGCTTGGCCAGTGCCAAGGGTTTATGCTACAGCTTCCCCTCCTGCAATGTCAACTGTGCAAAGCAGCGGGGGGTGTTTTGAAAAGCTCTAGTGCACACAAAGCTTATGAGCCCACATGCTCTGAGACTTTGACTTCTTAAAGCAAATTTTGTTCCTGATGAAGGCCAAGTTTTTGGTACGGAGCCCACTTCAGTTAGATAACTTGTTGCTCATACCAAACCCCCTATAAATTAATACGGGAAATTCGTCTTATTTTCTGTATCACAGGAACCAGCACTGATGTGTGCTTCTCACTCAAACCCTTTGGGGTACTGCCTCGAAATGATGTAATGGGTTAACATTTTTTAATCAGCAGGAGTCAATTTTCAGAAGCAGCCACCACAGACCTATCTGTGAGAATCCTTCTGTACCCTCAGGAACAACAGAAGCCTCTGTGTAGATATGCAAATATGAAATGTGTATGCAGAATGCCTAAGTTTGGAATATTGTTGTAAAACTTTTGCTCAGCACCTTTACTGCTCTGGATGGTGATGTCGTTCATTAGATATTGCTAGGCTGGGGCAAGCTGACTAGCAACTGCATTTCACTGTATTTGATAATTTTAAGGGGTAAGTTAATTGCTCTTATGTAAGCTGTAAAATTCTCCTGGTTGACTGGCCTGATATTCGCCTTGAGTGATTAGATAATTAAATTTCTTTTTATTTTCTTTAAATAGGAGTATATGCTTTACCTCCAGCGCTTGGAGCAGAGAGCAGAAGAACAATTCCTTGAACACTGGTTGAACCCACATTGCCTCCCACATTGCAACAGGGATTTAGTGCATCCAATCTAATGGTCTTGCCTACCCTGCAACTGGTATATATCTATTTCTTTTGCAGTGCATTTTTCTTTCTTTGTAATAAAAGACAGAGCCACAAACTGGAAGAGGAGAGAATAACCAATGGCTGGAGGAAGCACCTTGTGCTGGAAGGTGTCTGGCCACAGAGCAGTAGCAAGGAATATGTGTGTCCTGGGCATCAACTGCAGTGCTGTCTGTTCATGTCAATAAAACATTGGGTTGTGCATTTCTCTGCTCTATGGATATAAGCTGGTGACTAAACAACATTCTTATTAATGTTGTTTCCAACTGCTCCTGTTTCTTTCCTGTCTGCTTATGCTCCTTTTCCAACTTGTTTAATTAAGTCTTGTGCTTGTTCTCTTAGCTCTCGGTAGGACCGTGGCAGGATTAAACTCCTGGTTGTCATCCTTGAGAGATTTAAGATGCAATCTGACCTGGTAGCACTTGAGCCTGTTCTGCACTATCTCAGCTGTCATAATTTGCTAGCTGCTGATTTTTTAAATGGAATTCAATATTTAGTGCACATGCTGGTAAACATTAACATAGAACATTTTTACAGTGCTTGCATGGATTATTAGTTCTGTTTACGATTTTCAGCATCAGTGTAATAGTGTCAGTTCCCTTATTGCCTCTGTTTGTCATCTGCATCATCAAGTTCAATGGGAAAACACACTCCAAAGCACAGCTCAGAAACCAGGCACTGCTCACAAGCCAATCAGTGACAAAGTGACACATCCCAAGTGTATTCCATGCACATTAGGTTTGTGATGTGGCCATCCTTTTTTCCCCTGTGTGTCTCACATGCAGTATCAACTTATCACTATATTACAAAAATGTGATATACTGAGGTAAGGAACATATAGGATTGTAAAATATAAGTGTTAATCAAACTCTTCCAACTACTCAGCAGCTGTTTGTGATGCCCAAAAGGGGAAGATTTACCTACATCTGTGTATTTTATAACAGGATAAACCTTCCTGCTTGCATTCTTTAGACTTGAAATTTGTCAACTGAGATGAATCTGAATCATCACCATGTACTGATGCTACATCACTCAGTTAACTTCAGAACATAAAAAGTTGCAGATTTAGCTCTGTACTTTCAAGAGCATTTAAGCAGCAGAACACAGAGATGGTCTCTGCCAGGGCTGATGTGTTTCAAAAGATGGAAAGTTTGACTGCTTAAAATTCTGTACCTGTACGTATCTAAATACCTTTGAAAGGCTGGATGTTGTGGTAGACTTCACTGGAGTCATGTTAATCCACAACAAGCCAAAGGACTGAAACTTATTTAAAAACAAACCTGTTAAATTCCCAAACCTGAGCCCTAGGAGGTAAGTTGGCATTTCTCAGAAACCCTTCCAGCTGAGGGGCAGTTGAGAGCTGGCTCCCTTGGCTGGGGAAATTCTTCACAGCAGCTGCTCACAGGCGATTGCGAAGAATTAATGTTAGAAAAGTGCTTAAAAGATTTGAAGCCCTTTATGTGTTATTAGTATGGCCAATGTCAGTGTGTTTTTAAGTTATATTTTCTTTCTTTTTTCCTGCAGATCTCATCATGGGCACTGAAGAGGATATATACTATGACTGTGTTAAGGAGGACAAGATTATTCCTGCATTGGCTACGTGCTCATAGTAGAGCTGCACCTCTTTGCTATACAGTGCAATCCCAGAAAACATCCAGCTATCAATGGCTAGATATGTTACACACCACCATATATTTTCTACCAGTAACAACTGCATGCATGAATAAATAGATCCCCCACTTTCTGAGGTATGGGCAAGAATGAATCACTGATTAGTCCTAGAGGGTGCATCTTTAGACTGTCTGAAGCCAAAGGAACTTGGAGGGAGAGGTCCATAGGGAATTGGAGAATATAAACACAAGGAGAAGGCCAGCTTTCTGCACTCTGGAGCAATCCTTAATTACAGTTTGCTAGGTTAAGGAACAATATTGTACAGACATAACATTTACTCAACACTAATTATGTTTAATTGCCTGATGAGTATTTCATGTGCTGTTTCATAATAAAAGCTTGATTCAAACACATTTTCAGATAGATGATGTCATTACCTTAGTCTCCCATACTCTATGCTGACAAAAATCACTGGGAGAGAGGCTCAGTATTGTGCAATACTAAGGAAATGTCAGAGGACTTTCCAGGACTAGCAGCTGGGAGGCACTCTGGTGCAGTCTAATCATTTTGCAGTAAGGTACATAAGGTAATTACTGCTGCAGCTGAGCATCTGACAGGCTGAAATAGATCAACAGTCCTTCTAGTACACTTTCCTTCCAGTAAGTGAGCTCCCCTAGATGATTCCAAGGAAATAATTTAAATCTCAAAGCATCAAAGGCTTGCTTTCCTCTGCTGTGAGGATGAAATCATAGATTAAATCTGGGAGTGTAGAAAAGTATAATCAGGCTACTATTGTGTGCTTCATTCATAACACTCTCAATACACAGATCTCAATTTGCATATCTCAATTGGAGTTAAAGTCATTAGGTGAGATCCTGGCTGGTTTTCCTTGCACAGAGAAAAATTCACACCAATCCCAATTATGCCAACTTTCACCCAGCAAAAGTCAATTTAAGTACTTCTCTGAAATAAAAGAACCCTCACCTAGTTATAGTCAGTAACTAGTAAGGTTAAATAGCAGCTTCTAGGTCTACTTCAGTAACACTCTGCTAATCCTAAAGCAAACGTGGAATAGAGGTTGTTTATTGTTTTTAAGTTTGCTTTTCCACATTAGGGCTGAAGGATCTCACAGAGGTATCTCCAAAGAAAAGTTAAGTATTAAGTCGAATTTACAAGGAGGAAAACTGGAAACATAGAAAGGTAAAGTACTTTCAGGTCCCCGCTCCATGTTTTCTCCCACTTCATAAGGGAAAAAAAAATTGGTTTAGTATTAATAGTCTTTAGCCCACATTTGTGTCAGGCCAATTCATCCAGCCAACAGGCAAAAGAGCCAACCCAAATTTACACTCAGCTTCAAATCAAAACTATTACCAGTGTTTCTAGATCTCTAGCACTTAAGCTTCTCTACAAAAATACCTCTCTTAAAAGTTCCTACACTTCTGTTCTGTGGTAGAACTGACCATTGAAGTACCTTCTGGTACATCAAGACAAGAAAAACCAGCAGACACCATATAGGAAAGTTTGAAACAGAATAAAGGGAGAAAAAAGTGTAAAGAAAAAGTGAAAACCCCAGAAAATTAGGATGGTAAAGAAGAAAAATTTAGAGTGAAGCCCATCAGTGCCTCTATAATCCCATGATCATGAAGAACGTAGCCAAGATATTTAAGACCTCCAGCTTTTCTAACAGATTTAAGCCAAGTCCTCCATTCATATAAATTGATTTGGGCCCTGAAATTAAACAGAGAAACATCTTTCAATCTCCCCAACAGCCAGCCAAAGAGGAGGCCAGCACACCACAGCAGACTTTCAGAAGTTCTCAGCATTAACAAAATCTGAAGTCTAGAGAGAGAAGGCCTGAGTGCTGCTTTAGACTATTGCCATGGAGGTAGCAACCCCTCATCCTGCTTATTATACATTTCTGTAGGTCCATAAATTATAGACAGTGTTTTACATGGAATGTGGTGGACTAATAAAAGAACAGGATCTTAGAGTCAGGTATAAATAGATTAACTCAAGTGTTTATTATGACTCACCAGCGAAAAAACTCATATATAATTAGCATAAAATGTTAGCACTGCATAAACATACTTAATTATAGCCACAGAAATTATGTAATTACGTTTTTTCAGAGTCCTTAGAGTGTTTTTATTCTCTTCCTTTACACAGCTCTTTCCTTCAAAGCCGTGCTGTGCTTGAAATCACCTAAAGTTGAACTAGATCAAGTGTGTCAAGGCTAGTTAGAGGTTTATTTTTGTCCCTGACTAAAATCTTGGGGAAAAAAGGCTAGATTTTTATACATGCATCCAAACCATTAGTTTTTCTACTGGGTGAAGATTTATGATCATTTCTATGACATTAAGTAATTAGAATTTGCATGTGAAAACCATGAGAGGGCTCAATATAACAAGAAGAGGAAAACTAAGTGTTCTGAAAGTTGTATATGAAGATGGGAAAGTTGGCAAAATGGTTCATTTCCAAATGGTTTTACAGAAAGGGATTAAAACAGACTTGGGAAAATCTTTCATCTAAGAGAGAAAGGTATCACTAGCTTTAATCACTGACTTGTCTTATATTCTGCTGAGTTTGTTTCCTCACCTGAAAACCTGCCCACTAGGTGCCACTGTTTCTGCATATAAACTGCAGCACAGCCCTCAATGGCCCTTTCACTCAAATACTGCATCTCTTCTCCTCCCTTGCTTTTTCACTCAAATACTGCATCTCTTCTCCTCCCTTGCTTTTTCACTCAAATACTGCATCTCTTCTCCTCCCTTGCTTTTTCACTCAAATACTGCATCTCTTCTCCTCCCTTGCTTTTTCACTCAAATACTGCATCTCTTCTCCTCCTTTGCTTTTTCACTCAAATACTGCATCTCTTCTCCTCCTTTGCTTTTTCACTCAAATACTGCATCTCTTCTCCTCCCTTGCTTTTTCACTCCTTTTCTTAAAATATTCGGCTCAGATTATTGAAATAAGACGTCACCTCTAAACTATATATATATAAAAGACCTTTAGCAAATGACTGATTTTATTCTCCCCCTTGGATCCAGGGTTGCTGTATGTTAGATGGGGTCTGCCTGGTTGTGTGGCTGAGCCCAATGATGCCATAGGAAGAAATGGCTGAAAGTCTACACAGCACCCTGGAGAGGCTTGTGACTTTTTACTGCCCATCATTCAAACAGACCCTACAAAAGGATTCTGTGTGTTTGCAGAAGCTCTTCCCTCTCCCAGCAGGTCCCATTTGATGTATATTCAGTAAACCCAAAATGTAAGCTGCAGACTAACTGGTAAAAGCATCACTCTTCATGGCATGACATTAATATATTTATTAACAGCCTGGGAGACTATATGTTAGGTGCTGAAAACCTGTACTGCAAAGGCAGACTGAAATGTAGCACCCTTCTATAAACAGTAAATAAATAATATCAACTCTAATTTAAATACACAGCAACTCAGGGAAAAGAGACAAAGGCTGGAAGTTTTGAAAGCATCAACTTCTTCAGCAAAGCCAAGACTAAAAGATTTTATCCCAGCCAGGTAAATAATATATGAAGTAGTTCTACTATTGCCAATAAGTAATTTGGCAGTTCAACTGATTGGCTGTTTCTACCAGAGTGCCCCTTACCTTTCAGGGGACATTCACTACAAGTATTTACTGAGACTAGAAGTTCCAGAAATTTCACTGAAAGCAAATCAATCACTTGATTTGAAATTCAGTTTCATGATGGTGAAGGTAATGGAAAATGCAAAAATCCAACTTACCAGTTTGTAGTTTAGATGGTACAGCATTTGCCTGCTTCTCCTGGAGGCCACACAGGTGAGTGAGCTCCTCCATTCGTGACACCAGCTCTGCTTCTCTGGAGCAGCTCTGAAAGTGAACAGGAGACAAAGCAAACGCCTGTAACAATCTGAAACAAAGCAATATGTACAGAAATGTTTCCCTGCAGAACTTCAGGGCTTTTTTTCCAATAGTTACAGCCTTGTTTTAAATGTTAGAATCTTGTTTCAGATGAAGACTTCTCTGTCTTGATGAATGAATTCATGAATAACTTCAGAAGCGGGAGTGAAATCGGATTATGTTCCCTGCAGTAGGAATCTAGCTTAGATTCCCAGGGAAAACTTATTTTTTTAATGACTAGAGATCAGAGCAGACTGTAGAAGGTTATCTGAGCCCTTTATGGTCTACAAAGAGCAGAAAATCTCATGAAAATTGTCTTGAGATTTCTGGTATGTGATTAGAAGTGCTGGGTGATCTGTCTCCTCTCTGGCATTTTAATCCTTTCTCAGGTCTGGGGGTAAAGATGTGTATGTTTTACTCCTGGGGTTGAGAAGCACACAATGCTGATGAAGTTCTGAATTTCACTTGGCAGCACCTTTGTCCATAGCTAACCAGAGAGGTGGGCAGGTGCCTGGGGAACATTGAGGAGGGTGACTCTTCACCCTCCCATCACTGAGCAATAGCAACATTCTCCTGTACAAGCAAAAACTGTCTAGGACATGGCAAATCCTTCAGAGCACGTGGTTTGGCCTCACCCAGCCTGGTGTGAGAACAGAGCTGCCCCTCCTGGCCCCAGCTCCCTCCACCTGCTCCTTGCACCACTCAAGGAGTGTTCCATAAGCTCAGCACCATGCAAGAAGTCTCCCTGGCACAGCACAGCATTGACCCGTTCCCCCAGAAGACCCTACTACTGGTCACCTCCTAGAACCACATGATGAAACCAGCATCTCATCTTTCAATGGGTACAAAGAAAAGCTTGGAATATGATTTGTGTCTATGTTTATTTTTGTGTATTTATTTACAGATCTTCTAATGTACTCTGAATGATAGAAATTCAGCTTATGTTTCAACAGTGATGGATCTGAATTGTGCTTCAGCATTCCAGGTGCAGAAATTAAGGTTTTCAAGAACATTTTTTGCCCAAAGAAATTTATGTCCTCAATATTTGAGGGCATTTCAGTGATACGTAAAGTTTTATTAACACCAAATCTATAGCACTGGAGGAGGTTTCAGGGGGTGGGGTATTCATATTTGGTGTTTTATATAAGAGCCATAGCAGAAATAGAACTTTTATCTTTTTTTCTCCCCTTTCCTCTCTCTTTACCATTTGATGCTTTAGAGCTGCTCAGGGGGACAGAGAAAAATGCCTTTTATTTCACATTGCACAGCTGTTGCACTGCTCGAGAAAAACATTTTAAATATTAATATAGCTTTGGGACTAAAAACGTTTCTTAAGAGGCACTTCAATGCAACGAGCTTCAGCAAAGTGAACAATCACAAAAATAGAGTCCAAGACCCAAACCCCCCAGCTGACAGCAGCCAGCTCATTGATTCTTTGGTGTGTGCCTACAGAACTCACTTGTGGGATTGTTCCCACCTCCCAGTCCAACCTCAGTAAAGAATCACTCAGATGCAATGGATTATGACCTCTGGAGTCAGAAACACCTTTCCTATTCTCACCCCAAGCTTTAAGTGTGATTTGGACTATCTCAGCTCTCTTCCCCACACCAGCTTTAGCTTAGGGAGTTTTTATTATCTGCAAAGCCTCCTCCACTCAGTAAATTCTTCAGCCGTGGTTAAACCACCCAGGGAGGTTGGAGCTTTCTTACCCAACACTGCTGATGAGTCCAAGGGTGTACATGGTGGTTACCTCATTTAGCTGTGCCACCAGCCACCCCGGGTACTGGTCAGTCCAGCTGCACCTAGACGTGACTCACCCCAAAGGTTCTCAAAGTGTTTCATCCCACCCAAGAACTTTGTTTCCCTCAAACCAAACAGGCTGACAGTAGATTTCAAGCACTGAACAGAGGGCACTGCTTTAGCTTTGGTGAGGATCCAGCCCCAGGAGGCACAGTTCTAGCACCAATGGTGTGCTGACTGGGCTTACTAAGCATTATTTACACACTCAGGCTGTGGACACATCTTCAGTTTGCTTGGAAAAGGAATCATCCTGCCCAGCCTGAAATTCATGGCTGCCAAGGGGTAGGAGGAGGCTACTTCCATCATCTCAGTTGCTCATCTATTTCCTATTCACTAGGGATGACAAATGCTCAAGCCACCTAAATTATTTCCAGGCTTTTAATTCTGCTCCGTATGCACCAACAGCTTTGCTGGTGAAGCCACAGTCTCTCTAGAGCAGGTCTGAAGTGACCAGCACCCATGGCCCCAGCCTGCCAGCACCAGGACACGTGTGCCTGGAACAACTCGTCCAAGCAGAGGGAGGAATGGATCACAGCTCTGGGCTACACACAGTAAACCACCAGCACAGAGAGAGAACCACAGCAGTACAGAAATACCTAAATGTGCTTCTTTAGAACATAACTCCTTAAATTAAACAAGACAAGAAGATATAAAACATGACAGCAAGGTCACTTTTCCCTTAACTGTTGATCCAATTTCTCTCTCATTTATTTTCTACTTTGCTCTTCTGCTATCTCTAGATGGTTCCAGAGCATCATCATCACAGAAGGACTACAAAAGCTGCTGGGTATGTATTAGCTTATGCATTTTGTAATTTCCTTTTATTTTTGGAATTCAGTCACAGAAATACCTCATGTTCCCTGTTAAAACCCCAGTCCTGTTGCAGCAAGCAGCATACAAACACCTCCCCATGCCACATTGCTATACATTATGTAGACAAACTGGCTAACTCTGGGCTGCAATGGCTGTTCACTCATGTGCTGACAGGGTTGATTAGATGTTGCAAGCAATTGTCGTGGTTACAGCAAATCAGGGAGATCAGTATTTACCATGACATTAGCATTCAGACATTGTTCCCCAGATTTTAGTACTACAAACCTCGCCTTCTGATCTCCTTTGCTATCACAGGAACAAAGCAGGACACTGCTCACATTGATTGGCATTAGGCTGGGCTACTTAGGAACTATAAATACATCACCTCAACTCTCCTAAAATTTTTAGGGTGGAATAATGAACTGCACCCTCTGAGCAAACCAGTAAATAAAGTATCTTAATTCTGTTTAAATTATTGCTAAGTTTGCATTTAACTAAACATCTCTAACTATATATTACTTAAGAGCCACACTTTCAATAGAAGCTTAAGCTAAAATTGAAGACGTAAATGCTTCCAGAAATGCAAGCTCACATTAAGAAACTGTGTGCACTGCTCAATTAATGGGGACCCAGCCTCCCAAAACCCAGGGATAAGAAGTCTGCATGTATGTGGGCATGGAAAAATTGCTCTGCCAACGTTTATATAAGGAAAACAGAATCCCCTATTCTAAAAGGAGTGTCATAAAGTTTGATGTGCCTATTTCAAAAGCATTTGGAACAGATCTGACCCCCCCCTCACTGGCCAGACAGAAATGTCTTTGCTTCAAGCTTTAATGCCAGCTCCTAGGAGGGGAAAAAAAGAAAAAGAGAGGAAAAGAAAAGGGAAAAAAAAGAGTTACACTTTCTGGTGTTGTGGAGGTAAAGTTAGAAGGAGCCCATGAGGGAAGAAGCTGAGGGGGATGTGATGGGAGGGAGCCAGGGCTGGGAAGAAAAGACCTTTGGCTGTACCGTGATTGAATCAGGTGAGGGACAAACACGGGGCTGGTTTCTGAGAGTAGAGTCTCTGCCTGTGCTCCATGTGGAAACAGTGTCCCAGCTTTGCTCTTTGATCCTGCAGCCTAATTCAATCCAGGGACACAGCAGAGGGAAACTGGGTGTGTGTAGGTGCAGGTGTGCACGTACCTTGGGGGGGATGGATGGAAGGATGGAGCCAACGGGCAGTCAGTGCTTCTTCCCAGCACATTTCATCCCTGTGCTGCCTGAGCCAGCTCTCGTTGCTGTCACACCTTTCCAGGGCCCAGGTCTGACACTCAGAGGGGTTTTTTTTTTTCAAAACCAAGTGCTCATAGAAAGCAGAGATTTCAATTAGAAGAGCTGATCTTTGGGATGCCCAATTCCTTCATGACTCTGCAGTTTCATGGGGTGGTTTCAGTGCCAAGGGGCTACACACCCCAGGTACTCCTGAACCTGCTTGCTCTGGGGCTGCTCAGCACAAGGATCTGCTTGCCTGTCAGTCTGTCAGCCCGTCCATCAGTCTGTCAGCCCATCCATCAGTCAGAGCCCACTGGCACTGCCTGCTTGCCTCAGAACCGTGTCGGGTCATCGCACCCAGCGATGGCTGTAACCCTGCCTGGCTGTGTCACTGCCCTGCTCTGAAACACTGAGCAGATCTGAGTAAAGATTAATTCCAACTTACAGATGAACCCAAAGAAAGTTTGTGTTGCTGATAACAGGCCAAACCAAACCTGCTTATGGGACAAAACGCCTTCGCAGTGGGATCGTGCCAGACCCAGAGAAGCCCAAGGCAGCATGAAGTACTTTTCTCCTGCGCTCTGAGGATCTCTTGGCCCACTGTGGTGGTGCCTCTGGGATTATTGTTGGCTCGGTCCTTGCCGGCTGCCTCCAGAGCTATTGTCCTGTGCTGACCGAGAAAGATTTGCCCTGTCTCGTAAGAGAAAAGCAGAGGAATTGGCTGGGAAGGGGCAGTGGGTGCCAGTCTGTAGACACCAAGGGTCTGCCACCTCATTGTGTCTGTCCTTTGGTCACCTACAGGACATACATCATCCCCTCTGTCGAAGCCCCTGAACTACGGCCAACGGACCCTTGAGAAGTGACCTACAAAAAAACACTAGTATAGCCAGCTCTGGTTTAGTCCATATCATGGAAAATGAGAGACCCCACAAATTCTGTCTATATAGAAATTTCTGTTTTCTGTCCCTAAAATGAGTCTCAGGATTGTACACAAGTGCCAAAAGGCTCTTGCAAAGAAAACCCAGAATACTGAGTTTGTTGACCTTTTTTGCCTAGTGGAGAAGTTCCCATTATGTTGCACAGTCAATATTGCTTCTACTTCAAGAATTGGGAACTGTGCTTAAGAGAAAAGTGGCTATTTTAAATTAATGGAATTTTCAATTGTGCCTCATGTAGCTGTGTCCACTTAGCTCCACTGTCTGTGCATCTTTCTCTGTGTTTTGATATATGGCAGCAATACAGCATTCTGGGATATGAAGTGGCTCAGTGGAGAAAGATATAAACCAGATGTGTAACATATCCAGTGTGCACTCAATGTACCTCCTGTGACCTGTCTGGAGATGATACAATCATTTTTTGAGACAAAGAAATAGAAATTAGCTCCAAGAGCAGGGAGGGAATACAACAGACCAGAGCAGTTCAGAGAATAAAACATCATTTCAAGCTACTGAAGAATAAAAAAGCAAGAAAGAGCACATATTTTCTAAAATTTTGTAAAATAAAGAAGCTAAGTGTCTTTCCCCTGAGTTTTGATTAAAACTATGAAGATAACTCTGCTGGAACCTCCAGCTAAATACAATCTTTTGTTAAATTATGTGTATGATTTATCTCATAGCATAGTCCTAGTAAAGCTACAAGTCTTACTGTCACTTTGAGTTTTGTCCTAATAGTGCAAGTATTTCCCATCAGACCAGATATTAGTAGAAGGACAATAGTCCTCATGGCAAGTCCTAGCAAGCTGAGTTTGGAGGTTCCACCTGAAAATAAAACCTCACTTCAGGATAATTTTTTTTCTCCAACAAGGGATTTTAAATTGAATGGGGTCATGAAGGTCAGACCCTCATTCATTATAAATCAGAACAGATCATTTACTTCATGGATATCAATGTATGTTGGCCTCCACTGTAGCAGGAGGAAAAAAAAATACAACAAATGTGTGTAAGAGTTTACACTCAGACTCTGCCACCTTCACTGAATGGGCTGGTTTGTGAAATATGGGGACATTAACTGCTAGCAATGGTCACAGACTGTCACCCATTACAACCAAAACAATGGTGGAGGATGAAATCTGTGGAGGTTCAGCTGCTTTGGACCAGACAACTGAATTCAGAAGGTGCATCTAACCAGCAATAATCATCATCACCTCTGTTACAACTGAAACAAGCACGAAGAGACGCAAAACACTGACCTGGAAGATTTGTGTCTTTCCAGAACAATCCCACATTTTTTCTTGTTCTGTTACTGGTTTGGTGCTTCCCTTTGTCAGGGCATTCTGGTCTCAGGTCTTGGGCAAATGTACCACACAAGGGCTTTTTACATCACATTAAGGCCAGTCACAGACACAAAGTTATTATTGCCACTGTCTGAGCGGCGGGTACATAGATTTTTCTCTTGTGGTAGAATTTTGGGAGTGGGAGTTTTCCCTTTCTTCTCTTACCTTGGCTGTGGGGCGGCAGGTCCCAGCAGTGGCCCTCCCCATTCCCACCCAGACGGGTGGGGAAGGGGTGGGCTGGGAAGGGGAGCTGAGGAATTCTGGTTTGGCTCCCCTCACACACCAAGGCAGCCAGGCAAGGAGGGGAGCGCAGCCGGAGCCAAGCACAATGCTAACACGGATTGCTTCTTTTGGAAAGGAGGAAACCCGGGAGCCACAACTGAAGCACTGCTTTGTGTTGGGATAACTCAAGTGCATACTGCGTGTTGCCCCCAAGTCCAGCAGAACTAGGACAATATTTCACTGAATTGGGAAACAATCTTTGGGCCGTGTCTCAGGACTGAAATGTTCATTGTTCGGATAATTTGGAAAAATACCTTGTTTTTCTTTGGTTGACCGGTCTCTGGAAAAGTTTAGGATGGCATGCACATTGTGGTGAAAAGGAAAACAAACGAGAACAAACAAGAAATATGAATTAATTCGACATGCTGGGAGTAGGACTGCTGGGGGATTGGAGAAACTGCAAACTAAGGCAACACAGATAATGGTGTTTATTGCTGGAGAGGTGGGCAGAGGATTCCCAGGACAAGAGTGCCTGAAATCCATCAGTGTTCAGTGGCTACTGAGAGATGGGAAGGTGCTTATGAGAAAGGATCAGAGCAGTTACCAAGGAATGTGAGAAGTTCACAGCCCAGCCTAGATAATTTCATCGGTGTGGCTTGGATGCTGCTGGTCTAATCAGGCCATCCTTCAATGGCCCTTTGGGCTGCTACTGAAAAAGCGGTTCTTCCATTCCCTCTTCCCCCAGACACTCATTTCTGTGCTCTCTTACGCCAGCACAAGCATTCATGTGGCTGTACTACCCTAAGTAATTAAAAAAAAAAGTATATAACTAATTGAGCTGATATTCAGCTGGATCAGTTCTGAGGCCCAACTCATGGCACAGCCATATAAACACTGGTGCCAGACAAGAGCGGGTGAAAAAAGTGACTGGGTGCAGAGGAGGAGGGGGGAGAGGAGTGGAACAACCCCTTTCAGCAGCAGCCAGATTTATGCCAGATTAAAGTGACCGTGTAACCACAACCTCTTTGAGTAGCCCCCTTAATTTCACTTTGGGCATGTGAAGAATCAGCTATTACTCCTACCAAGTTAAGAGCAGCACAAACAGGCTTTTATCATCCGATCGTCTCACATTTGCTGGGCTTGTGATGTGCTCCGTGCTCTGCCAGGATTTCTGGGAGGATCTGTGGCAATTACAAGGAAACCCACCTAGGGACAATATCATTCCAGTGTAAGGAGGCTGGTATGTATGCAGCCACTTCAGCAGCTCCGTCTGCTATGAAAGCAAACGAACTCAAGAGCAGACAAGAACTGATATGTGAAGTTCGAGTATAAATCTGGCTGCATAAATTAAAAGGAGGGGAATGCAATGGATTTTGAATAGGTTCTTTCACATGACAGTGTTCTGCTGGAATCAGAAAGCAGACATTGCAGCAAAAAAGCTTTACAGTGCTCTGAAATAAATATTAGTATTTCTCTTAGCACAGAGGAGTTAAATGAAGTGGCAAATCAAAACATGTATGTGTATGCATATACATTAGTTAGAGATAGAAAGTGTGGACTGTAGGGAAAGAGGTTGATAGGGAATATTGACTGATACAGAATATGGACAAAATATCGACTGTGTTGCAAGTTCTCTACTTTCCCTAAGACATCTTCTTTCTGGGCTAGAACTATCTGAGCAGATACATGAAGGTCTGAGCTTCCAACTTGGAATTTCAGCTTCCCTAAGCAATTCCCTGCACATCATTTTATGGAAAGAATCATTAAATTGTGGGCCAATGGTTCCCTGAATCAGCTGAGAGCCTGCAGTGGAAGGTCCAAGGGAAGGACTGACCTCTTTAGCCACTCAATTACAATATAAACAATATCTTTGCAGAGATCAGAGAAGCAGAATAAATTAGGATGTGTTGAGATCCAAGGACTCCTACAGGGTGTCCAAAAAGCAGTATAATGTTATGCTGCAATAATGACAGCAATACCAATGCTGGTAATAGTAATTCTATGCCTGGTCCACAAGTGATTTAGGACTATAAAATTACTATTCAGATGCCACTATGACCATAACCATGTCCCAGAGCGTTTATAGTGAATGTTTTTTTTCTGTCGTTCTCTTCAATTTTTATTTATACTTTATTGCCAATTTTTAATGAAATTATTTAGCTTTTCTGATAATCTGTTATGATTCCTGGTTTTAATTTTGGAGGTGTTAATTTGATATCGAGCAACTCAATATTTTAAGCTTCAGTTGTCTTATATCAATATAATTTCAGTTCAAGTTTGTTCTTCCACATTTATTGATTTCAAGATATTTTTGAAAGAGCTCTGAACTGTTTTTCTTTCAAAAATAGCATAGATTAAAAGCACTGAAAAATCTAGCAAAATTTGATTTTCTTGTTAAAACTGAATCAAGGCCCATGTTCTCACAGAAGTGGTACCTCTAATTCCCTATAAACTCCATGTTTATTATGACACTGGGGAAAGGACATTTCTGGTGCTAGTAAGGTTTGATTACAGCTTTTTTCCCCCCGAGCAATTACTTCTGAAACGTTAACAAGTTTCCTCTGGGAAGCTGTTCTCTCTCAGCTGGCTACTTCTTCTCTTCTCTCCTGATCCAAAGGCTGCTGAGGTTGATTTCCAGTCCTTGGACTCAGACCCACTGTCCATGTCTCCTGATCTTCTGTGACACTGGGAATTATTCACCCTCTATCTTATTAAATTTCAGCTGGCCTTGGCTACTGGCCTGCTCCAGGGGTTGCCTTGTCAGAATGCTTATTTACCTTCACCAAAACTCCAAACATACCAGCTAGGAGTTTCATGCAAAACATTCAAACACTCTAAATGAAAAGCATGATTTAAAAGAGAACTACAGGACTCTGCTGCAGCTCGGTGTGTCTCTGCCATCAGGGCAGGACCCAGCTCGACATTTCATCCAAAACACAACATGTAGTCTTTCTAAACACCCTCCCTGAGCAGACCACCAAAGCACTTAGCATCTCTCCTCTGCTCACCAAATATTTTTATGATTTTCCACACGAAACAGCCAGGCCAAACGCTAATAACCACCAGGAGCATGGGAGTACATCATGTCTCCAGACACCGTGAAAATAAAATAAATCACTAGGGGAACCAGATTTTATATGGCTTGTTTTTTAAATTATGTTTTGCTATAAGGAAATGATGAGCAGAAGCATGAACCAGACTAAGGAGCAAAAAAATAATTCTTGCCTAGCGATTTTGGAGCACTGTTATTGTCAGAAAAAAAACCCCAACCTTCAGAAGCAGCCAGGAGGTTTAAGAGCAGCATCCATGGTCTTGAGAAACCCTTTCCCTTTAAGATCAGAATGTCAACATTAGAGGCTGTGTCTATACTAAATAACTAACATGCACAATTTTAACAATGAAGGCAGTTAATCACTGTGGTATCTTATCTGGGGATGAACAAGATTCCTGTTCCAGTCTTTAAATCAAGACCTGGCGTGTGTCTGTGTGTCACGCTGCGATGGAAAGCAGAGCCACGAGTCACTCCAAACCCACCCAGCTCACGTCCTAGCAGGAGAAAGGCAGAGTTAGTACAAATTAAGCCAATTTATCCAGCTTTTTGGTAGGGTAAATGATCCCATTCTGAGCTCAGCCAGACTGCTCTCTGTCCCCAGCAGCTTATTTAAAGTTCCCCTCTGTATCTACTCTTCCCTGTGGTCTCCAGTGTAGATGTAACTTTCTATATGAGGTATTAAAGCTCAGGTTTTATGGGCTCCATGGAGAGATCACTGGATAATACTCATGGCCAGGCAGACAGTCCCTTGCTAAAGAGATATGCAGATAAAATAAAACCACTTTCAGAGATAAGCCCTATAACAGAGATCATTCAGCAATATGGATAAAGAATCTCTTCCTCTGGGACTGGCTTTGTCCCTCTCTGAGGCCTGGGTCTTGTCTGTGAGCCTCACACTAGGTGGGAATCAGGTATCAGGACCTTCCTGGTTTGCACTGTTGTCAAGATCCACACAGAAGCAGCTTTCTTTGAAACCAGTGAGATGCACTAACAAGCATTTGATGCCTTATTGCACTTCCATCCTAACCAGAGTGTCAGCCACTACCTGAGAAGATTCTTTCTACCCATATTCCGTCCACACCCGTCAGAATAAACACCTATATCAGTATCTGTTTCTGTTATTAAACTCTGGAGTTCCCCCTGCATCCTCAGTCTCCTAACACTTGTCCTTGGCTACCCCCACAAACCTGCATGGCAAAAGCTCCTGCCTCTCCTGCAAGGGGCTGAGCCCAGGACTGTGCCTGGCTGGCACAGCAGGAGCTTCGTGAGCAGCAGCATTTCAACCCCACTTCATGCTTTGCCACCAGCAAGCCAGGCACACACTGAAACGCTGCCCGTGCATTACCACAGTGTCTTCTATAAGAAAACATGGATTTCTGCCACCAGACAGACACAGAGACTAGTAAGCTATTCCCTGCATTCTTCTATCCCCCTGGGCACCCTGTGTAAGGGAAGCCATTGATGCTTGCCATCAGATAGACACACAGACTAGTAATAAAATACCCATGATTCACTGCACTTTTATTCCTTAGGGTGCTTCTGAAGAGGGAGCTACTGATTTCTTACTTATGTTTAAATGATTTGTGAAGGGAAAAAAATTTCTATTTTATAGCCCAAGCCTTTAGCCATAGGGAAAACTGAGTTCTGTATTTTGTTTGATAGGTTACTTTCCTCTAATTACTCATCTTTACTTTGGTTGGTTTTTAGGAAGGTAAAGTTCTCCCTAATCTTGCCATTTAAATCAGTTAAAAGGTGCAATCTATCGGGTGAAACATCAAAACCCTCCCAGTTTTGGTATTTATTAATTTCAGTGCAAGACTTTCCAGCCTGAAGAACATGATCTTTAAAGCCTCATCATTTATAACACAGCAGCCCCTCCAGTCCATGCAGTTATATGATAGTGCCCTACCCTAAACATCATGTACAAGGCAAAGAAGGTGAAGAGAAACAGACATGCCAAGTAGTTTTCCCCAAAGTCACATAGAAAATCAAGCAGAGCCAGACAGAAACCAAGTTCTCCAGATCTCTGGTCCCGTGCCCTGGTCACTAGACATGCTGCCTGTCAGACCTTGCCTAGCAGGAGTCCCAGCATGTGTGCATGTGAATCATGGGGGAAGAAGAGCCAGGATCTCCTTGACCTACCAGCTCTGTGCTAGGGGAGGTCACAATGGTCCTCCTTGTTTGGAAGCAGGACTTGCAGGTTCTGCCCTTAGCCAGGGATGAGTTTGGGCACCATGGAGATAGGCACAGCACAGCACCCTACACAAAGAGAGGTCTCCACATCCAGTCAGGAAGGGGAATCCTATCCCCAAGACAGGCTGGAGCCACATCATTGCCTAATGCTCTAGAAAGCACAACATCCCCTGGACTCCCACAGCAGGGCCCTTGCCACACAGCATATTTTGGTGAGTGGTGTGAATGGGCCCTTCTTCACCATTTCCTTCCCCTGTTAGTCACACTTAACCTTGCTCCACTTTCTGCCTCTGGAATCCCAGCATAAGCACTGTGTCTGGTCAGGGGAGAAAGCAAGCATAGCATTTTCTGCAGGCAAGGATCCACAGCTCAAAACCACCTAATAATACGTCTCAGTTCCTCCTGACTTGGTAGTGTCTGCACTGGAGAGGCCAAGGTCTGGAAGCAAAGGAATTGGCCAGGACAAAAGTGCCCTGGCAGAGCTCTGTGGAGGCACTAGCACAAATCCTGCCCACGTTACATTTGGATCCATCCAGGGCTTTCATGATCTCTGGATTTGCCAATCTTTAAAAAGCAAACAATAAAAGGAAGAGAAAAAAATTAAGTAACTGCTTGGCCTGAAGCTTGTTGCTACTCAGGAGCTCCCCACATTGTGCTAAGTCAAAGTGCAGAGGGAAGTGTACTCTTTGGGGGCCCAATTCACACCCAAGGCCTTGGCCTCAGCAACATCTGTTCTTCCAGGGAGGCTCAAATGCTTAGATGTGGCCGGTGAGCTGCTGAAGTTGGTTGGGCCAAACAAGCAGAGTTTAGGGCCAAGCTGGCTGAGAGGCAGGCTGATCTAGGGTGTTTCTCAGAGAAAGGTTGTTGAGAGAGTCCTTCAGGAACTCAAGCTGGAAAATAAAAGGTTTTGCTCGTGTAGGGAAGACCTGAACATCGCAGCAGTGTGGCAGCTTGTGGTCCAGCAAGGGGAATGCCTCCACCTGGACAACTCATTTATGATTTCACACTAACATCCACTGTGGCCAGTGCCTCAACAGCAGCTCTGAAATCAGCTTCTGCAGCGTAATGTATAAGGAGCAGGCTTGTGGAAGAGCTTTGGTTGTTCTTCCTGCAGCTCTCCCTTGCCTGCCCAGGCAACGAACATCCAGACTCCAGTTCTGCCAGTGTCTGACCAACCTTTAATTCCTCTGTTTGACTGAATTAATCCAGAGACTAACTCCTGAGCCACCTCTGTTATCCCAGCCTTTTCCCATTGTCTAGAAGGCAGGATTTTGTGTTTCTTCCTCTATCTTGAGGGGGCAGCCTGAATCTTTTCTGAGTTCTCTACACACAGAGAGATCTTATTCAGAAGACATGCTTTTAGGATGGAGACATAGAAGCAGACACAATAACTTACATATTAAGCTTTCTGATGAAGATACAACCTCGTGGAACAAGAAGTTCAATATCACCAAATATGTTAAATACCAGAAAAATGTCTTCCATAAGAAAACACCTCTTCCCCTTGAGCATTCCTGCCAGCTGGTTACTATCATTTAACTCCACTGGGAACAGCCTTATTTGCACAGGGCATAAACAATTTGTCTTTAAGGGAACTGGACATTACAATGCC
The DNA here is from genome assembly GCA_013401335.1 of Brachypteracias leptosomus. Lineage (NCBI taxonomy): Eukaryota > Metazoa > Chordata > Aves > Coraciiformes > Brachypteraciidae > Brachypteracias > Brachypteracias leptosomus. The sequence goes on along the minus strand of VYZX01007372.1, from coordinate 192,580 downwards.
TCTTACATGCAATAATTAATTCAAAGTAAAGATCTAGAATCATCCAAGGGAGAGCCTGCCTGAAGCAGAGGTAGAGATTCTGGAAGGAGCAGCTGAACACCTCATTAACTGAGCTTCATTCCGCTTAGTCCAAGTGACTGAATGTTTCCAACACAATTGAAACTGTGCTTCTCTGAATTAATGTTATTTTTAATAAAAGGAGGCGTTAAGTTGCCTTCTTTGGTGAGCATTGTGGAATGTTTCTAACTTCCCTACCAGACATGGCTGCATTTGGGTGATATTTGTGAGACACTTGGAGAAGAAATGTGCTATATAAAATTAGAGATTATGCCAAACCTCAGTGTTGGATTAATAAGTCTGTATGAATTTAGAGGATGAAAAGCCACCTTCCATTGGATGGCAAGGTGTCAAATTCCACGTTAGTGCAAACTGATGCAGACAGTTAATTATAAAAAAGTCATTCCAGTTGTACTGACAAAGAATCTGACTCTGGTCCATTTGCCTGAAATGAAGCAACCAAAATCCTGGGTCTGAACATGCCAGAAGTTTGTATTAAAACTGATGGCTAGACCCCAGCTTTGCTTTCTGGGCCTTTAATGCACCTTTTCATAGTGATGATATATTGCTATATAAATGCATTGCAGCAAATGCTAGTAAAGAAGTCACAAATCAGCAGAAAGATGAAATTATAGAATTAAGAGCGTTCAATTTTTTCAGACATTTTGTATGTTCACCTGAAATTGCAGAGCAAGCACAGAGGCTGGTTCAGAGAAAGAACAGGTTTCTGTTCAACAGCAAGGAGTGAGTTTTGTGTCCTCCCAAGCTCGACACATCCCTCCTGTGACTTGGTAAATGGTACTTTGTGCAAACCCACTCTCTGCTAGTGCCTGAGATCAGGACCCTGCAGTCCAGCCCAGCAGCATCAAGTCTTTGGGTGAGGAAAGAGCCAAGCACTGCAGCAGCAGCCATGGCTCGAGCCAGGTCCCTCCTGCTACAGGGGACATGGAGATACAGACTGCAGCAAACAGAGCTGCAGGACCATTTTCAAAGCAGCTTTGGTGTCTCACTGGGAGATTTTTGCTGGCTAAATTAGCAAAATTCAGAGCATACATTAGGGCTGTGACTCCAGTTAATGAGTCCTTTGTTTTAGCAGATGAATCGGTAAGGAGGGTCATTTTCTAATACATCTTTCCCAGCAGAGTAAAATATCCACCAGTGAAACCAGCCATAGGCAATCCATTATTTTTATATTACCCATGTAAGTTGCTCCTTACAAATAATGAACACTCATAACTAAGCGCTGCTCCGAAGAATAAATGACTAACCAGATTTTATCAGTACACAAGCTAAATTCAATGATTTATGAAGAAATCTTGGTCCCGTCTAATGGAATTTTCCCAAAATAAATTCATGTAAACAACTTGCCACAAAGAGGCAGTCAGTGCTGGTTGGTATGTGTAAACAGCTTTAACAGTTGAGAATATAATCTCCTTGACTGCTGGGCAGTCTGGGGAGATTCATGCAGAGTCTCCGTTCAGAAAACCACCTTTGGCTCTGATCCCCCTGACATCATAATGTCACCCATTTCATTAGTTTTTAGTAAATGTTACTATCATCACTGATGGGTAGAGTCATTTTGCCTCTCAAAGCCAACACATGGATTTTTACAGTCCTCATCCAAATTCCAGGATGAGAGTCACTGCTAGGACTAGTGGGAGGAGGTAAGAGACAGAAATGAAAAAAAATCCACCATTTATCCAATCCTGAATAAATGTATCCCAGTGTGTTCAGGTTCCAGTGGTGGATTACCAACACCTTTTTATGTGTTCCTAGAATCAAGCTGAAAGTACAATGTGGTCGTCTGAACGTGTTGCAGTCATTCCTAACATGTTTCCAGGGGATCTTCTAGTTCCATGGTCTCTAACTGCAAAGTGAAGTCCAATATTTAATAAAACTATCTCACTGCTGTTAATTAGTCCTGTTAGGAGTTAGCACTGAGAGCAATGTGTGCAGACTGACCCGTGCGAGTGGCTCAAACCAAGCTGGGCTGGTTCCCAACCAACCTAGAGCTCAGTTCTAACCTGAACCAAGCCATTTGCAGTTTGCATCATCAGAAATATTTCCTTCTCTGCCTTAATTCATCCTCAAAAGCAACACACCAGTCAGCACCAGTTCTACTAGAATGAGGGCAAGTGGGCAGGCTGGCTGAGCTTTTTCTAACGACCACTCATAAATACAGCATCATTAGCAGTTCCATGGGCAGGAGAGCTCCAGTACAGCATGTTCTGCTGCTCAGGGGAAGAAGAAATCCTGCACTATGCACACAGATTTTACAGGCACTAAAAAGAATCTTTTTTAGATTTGTACAACTTTCAAGGCTTTTCACAGCTAATATTTCTACATTAGCCTGATTCCCCAACATGTCTGCTAGACAGATGGAGACTGATGTTTTTTTAAAAGGGACTAGTGATTCTGCATGCCTCTTCTGGGCTGCCTAACTTGAGCCAGCCCTGAGAACAGCCTGATAGTTTGAAGATTTCCAAAAATCAGCTCCTTTGAGGTGTCTCAGCATAACACCTCATCAGTCTCTTCTCAACTCTAGTCAGTCACAGAAAAAATAAAATAAAAATATCCCCAAACACTCCTTGCTTCTGAAGTCACTGCTGAAGCTGGACAGGGTGCTTCTTACAGAGATGCAAGATTTAATTTGCAATGGTAGCAAAATGCTGCTGTTAGATAGCTGGGGATTATGATCTGGGGCTGATCGAAGTGGTTCCTGTGACTTTTATCATGTAACTCAATGACATGGGTATTTACTGCCACTGTCTCAGCTCTGTCGTGTAACTTGTGAGCTGGTTGGGAATACAGTTTCTTGACAATCAACATTTTTAGGCTGATTTGGTTAAAACAAAAGGAAGTGTCTTCAACCAGTTGAATTAAAGGGTATTATCTGCTCATGGCTTTTACATTAGAACGGTTTCATTTTTTAAATAAGAACAGAATTGTTTAATTCAAACACTGGCACAAAAATAATACTAGTATCAGATAATGGAGACTTCCTAGGAAAGATATACCTGATGTCAGCCAGCCTCGTAAGCAGGCTGGCAGCCAGTTCTAATGGAAAAACAGTCTGTGCAGAATTCCCAGCATATTATATTCCCAGGCTTTTTAGGAGCTATTTTCTGGCTAATCAGAAAACAGAAGCTATGTCTTCAGCAGATATAGAATAACATCCTTGCTGAAATACATCAGCTCGAGATCTGGCCCACAGCATGAATTTAAGATGTTTAGCTCCACTTGAACCCAATTCTCTTTCTCCCCACCCAGCTTTAATCAGGTGTGACAGCACAGGGCATGTGAATGGGATGGGAAATCAAGCCAGGTCAGGAGGAGTGATCTACAACAGCTCTGCAGAAATGGATTTATCACAACCCAGGCATCAGAGAAGTCAACCTCTGTGTGTCCCCACACCCATGTGCACATACCCACTGGGCAGCTCATCTCCTGTAGCTCACAGACCTGCTAATAACAGAGTGGGATGGACCAGCCCCCAGCTGCAATGCATGAGATGAATACATGGAATCAGAGCACACAGGTTTCGAGCATTCTGTGCAAACAGGGATTAACCCACAAGTGAAGTTAATGAAGCATGAAATGTGAGTGGTATTTATGCAGCATCTGGGCTATACAGAACTACCTGTGACACCTTTGGACCTCCCTTCTTAGAAAGCTCTTTTCCTAGTCTCCTTTTTATAAGGCATTACTTGAGGTCATATATATGGAGACACTCTGTGCTGGTGAGAACTGCTGGTGATGTGCAATAGCTTACTTTAACAATACAACTATTTCAGGCCTCTCAGACTATTTGCCAATCTTAAAATAATCCCAGAAGACAAGATTCATACCTAGCTTTATGCATAGGGTGCACACAAATAGCACTTCAGATTTAGACAAATTACATCTTATATTTCCTTACATCTTATTCTAGTAAACTGTAAAATAGTTATTCTGAGGCTTAATTACTATATGAAGCATTCAAGAACTTCAAATGAGGAGTGACATGGACACAAAGTGTTGTTGCCTGCTCCTTTGAAACTTTGGGGCTCTTCATTAACCACTTAGAGGGCCCAATTCTCTTAATTATTTCAGCCTTATTTCACTACAAGTCACCAAAGTAATTATTTCTGTTGTAACAAGAACAGATTCAGGCTGAGGTTTTCTGCTTTCAGAATTGACCAGAGATTCTCCAGTTACAAGGGTATAGTATAAACTTAAAATTGTGTAGTTTATAGTATTGAATACTATACTGAATAGCATTGGAGTATAGTTCCAACAAAAAATCTGTGAATTGGATCCTTGCAGTCTACATTCTGTGGTAGTAGAGGTCTTCATGATACCCAATACCTCTACAAAGCAAGTTGGTATTGTATTTTCCACTTAACTACCATTCAGATGTGCCTGGCATTTAGGTGCTCAACACCCAAGACCTTTTGACATCTCCAGTGTAAGCACTAGTGACATCTCCACATCCTACTGTAGGCAGCTTGAAAACTTGACAGTCTCTGGCCATTGGCATCCCTTGGCACAGCACGTGAATAACTTCCACAGCCAAACCCCTTCTCTCTACACAAATGCCTTTATTGCTCTTTCCATAACTCAGCCTGCAGTTATTAGTAAACTAATGACCAGTGATATTTTCACACAGAACTTTTTGGGTAAATCCTCCTGTTTATATTCCTAGGGGCCATTCCCACAGCCCTCTCCTGTACCAGGAGTCCCACTGACTGCTGAGCAGGCTGCAGAACCATGCCCTTTGGGTGTTAGTTTTGGAATATGCTGATGGCTCCACACAACTCACTGCTTGGCCTGTTAACTCGATTATGTTTGACGTCTGAGGTCAACAAGATCACTGGAAATACCCTATTGCTGATCTTCTGAGGAGTCTCAGGGTTTTCTTCCTGGCAGCTGGTTGTTAAAGTGCTACTGTAGATGTCATAACCAGATAGGAAAGAAATATCTTCCTGCAAACGTGGTCCTTGGGGCTGCTACCATGTGTAATTGCTCCTTACATGAAGTGTCCTGTTTGCCTAACTATTGGGATGGCACCAAAAACTTTTAATAGCTATAAACTTCCAAACATTGACTCTGAGCTAGGTGAGATCAAAGCTGCTGTGTTTGGATATACAAACATCACTGAAAAGGGGAAAACCAGTCTAAATAGGGAAGATTAGCAGGAAACAGCATATGCAGCTTTTAATACAGGTCCTTCTCTTACAAGAAAGAAGAATTTATTTCCTTTTCTATGCTGTTGTATTAGGAAATATTTACATCAAATTCTAAGACACTGCAAATTGTTTAATTTCATTTCTGTCTAGCTAACAGGGCAGCCACCAGGGGCTCCAGAATAATGAGAAAAAGTTTGAAAGTGTAGCAGAACACTCAGACTTTTTTCCCCCACCATTTTTTTTTTCCTTTTTTTTCTCCCCATTCACCTCCAGATATTTAAGTCCTTATGGAGTGCTTGAGTCACATAATCAAGCTTCTCCCAACAAGTACAAGGACTTTTCAAAATGAAAGCTGAGATTCTTGTGCATCCACATGAGCCAGGACTCAGGGCTCTAAGCAATGCACCAAATATTGCAGGATTTCCAATACTGACAAGATTCACTGACACTGTTGATTTCAGCTGAGTGATGGTGATTCACACCAGGCAAGACACTGGTCCTGGCTTTGTCCATGAAGCAATAAACTGGATTCTGCTCTGCATCTATACAGCTCTGTAGGCCAGATACTGCTCACTACTGCACATAAACGTGCTCACAGATATTGGCACAATGCATGAGACTTGCTCTCCTGGTCTTCTCCTCAGGTCCTTGCTGCCTACCTGAGCCTTGGGCACCTCACCTGTGCCAGCTCCGTGACCTCCAACCCTGCCATCCACTCCTTCTGTGCTCCAAGGTGCAAGACCACAGCACAACTGAGATACTCTGCAGGAACTGGGCAACCCTCCATCCACACCTTCAGGGGCAGCAGGAGCTCCTCTTGCCTTGGGGATGCCATGAAGCAGAGTCTGTTGTGAGCAACACACAGGACCATGCTGATGCTGCTCAGAGCACAGCCCGGCCCTATCTATGTATACAATGTCAAATAGGGTTAAGCCAGAGAACCTCCCATCACCTCCTGGGCAAGCCCCCAGGGCAGCCCCATGCGGGTGGTCACCGCTGGCCACGGCGTGTCGCTGTCAGCCCAGGTTTGGGAGCTGGTCACTCATCTCCCCAGCTACAGCAAGAGCCAGAGGGGAACACAAACCCACTGTCCCTTTAAAAAGGGACCTGTGGGGGGGGAATATCTGGTATCATCCCTTTCTCTCTCCCCTTTAAAATGCCTTTTCTCTCCTTCCTCCCCTCCTCTTTTCTCCTGGGAACCAGGATTCCTAAGCTCCGCTTGGAACCAAAGTTCAGATTTTTTGGCAGCGCAAAGGGACTCAAATGAGAGCTAAATTAAACCTTTTCAAAACTTCCCCAGCCAGGCGGGTAGCAGACAAGAGGCACATTCCAGGACGTGTGGGAGATCTGAGTGCTGAGGCAGACAGCGAAGGCAAAGGTGATGCAGAGGTGCCAATCCGTCTGCGCTGCCACAGCCTGCACAGGGGCCACTGCTACTGTCCCCACCAACACAAAAATCCCTCCCAGATATTCTCCTGGCCAGGCTAAACACTCCTCAGTTCCAAAAAGGACAGGACAGTGGAGCTGCACAGACTCTGGTGTGGATTTACAGCAGCACAGAGGACAGAGAGTGGAGGCAGGAGTGTGAGCAAGGCTGCAGTTTGTGTCTGGGGATGACAGGAGGACACACAGAATAGCCCAGCAGCATCAGGTATCTTTGTCCTCTGATTTTCCATTCAGGTCTGCTCCAGAAGATAACAGAACAGTTCTTGTTGGCTTTACAGGCAATGACATTCACTTGCCATTTCTTTCCTTGTCTTTCCAAAGCAGCTTTGAAGCACAGGTAAGAAGCACATCCAGCAGAACCCTTGTACAAAGTTGTGTCTAGCACTGCACTGACCTTCTCCTGGGAAGGCTTGGAAAGCTTCTGCTTTGGGGAAATCTGTATTTTGTCCTACTGTTATGAAATTGTGACATTTCTTTGGAAAAACTAGAAAAATACTGCTTTTTCTAAGATGTAAACCAAGATTTTCCCCCAAGATAAGAGAAAGACTCATTTCAGCCATTCTCCCCCCATCATTTTGTACAAACTGTTTCACTGAAATGTTTTTGAAGAACAAAATGGAAACATTTAATGCAAATATGATCTAGTTTCATCACACATGGGACCCAGCAACATAACACTGACTGCCACTGAGGAATATCTGGGTGCACCAAAGAATCTGGCCTATGTTATTTTCATTTTCTGAGTGTTTTTCTATGAACATCTAGGGAGAATCACCACTACTGTCTCTAAAACAGGCCAGACAAGCATCTGACAAAGAATTTAGGTACAGTTCATACTGTTTCAGAACAGGCAGAGGGACTAGACTAGACTCTAGGTCTATGACTCTATGGCAACACCACAATCTCTGCAAAACTGTATGGTTTGTTCCCAGAACCATAAATCTAGCCTGGCATCACTGGAAACTCCGTGTTGGAAAGCTCGGTTTAATTTCAGATTTATTGCAGTAATCAAAACTGAACAAAATCAGCCTCCTACCTGAACCTGTGACTTGTGGACTGAAAGTTGCTTGAGTTTTCTGGTGCTTACAAATTCCTCCTGGATCAGAAATGTCACAATCATTTTATGTCTTAGCTTTTGGTAGGGCTGGAGTCAAAGCTGTTGCCCCAGACAAACAAAATAAACTCCTGGGTCTAAGTCTGTTGGCTGCTGATGAAGGCATAGTGGAATACACTAATTTTTGTTGAATTATCTAATGTCCTCACATAAATGTAAAATTGCCATGTCAGGCAGGCAGTCTGAGCCATCCCTTCTGTCAACATGCATTTCTACTCTGTTTCAGTATTTTCCTTGATGGTCTCTACAAAAGCCAGGGAGGGCAAGAATACATGCAATTTAATGACTGACTCCCAACCCCACAGAATTGTTTTCCTTCTGGTGTAAGGACTAAGATTCCATTGACTAGTGCATCCTTAAATGAATAAAACTAGATTTACTAGTTTTACTCACATTCACTGATTTATCTATAACTGACATAGTCAAGTCCCACATGTATCACTGAGATTTTTACTGTTGGGGTACCCAAGCACTAAATAGATACTGGATCCCTAATCAGTAGGTCCAAACTGACACCAAAACACTGGCTAGTCAAAACTGACATATCCCTGTTTTGTCTTAAAGCCACCTAGAATTTCAAACTACCTTTTAAAATCTAGATGTTTGCATTTTACCATATTTAAAGTAGACAATTGAACCATCCACTGTAAAATAGATCTCATACCTTCCACTGGAAAAGCACTGGCCAACTTCTCAGCAAGATAAGAATCTAATTATATACATTTAAAGTGACATTTAGAGGCCTCAGTACTTTTCATATTTGATCTCAGATCTTAAAGCTGGCATCTGTTTCTCCTTGTAGTTAAGGAACTGAAAGACTATTTACATATTCTTAGGAGTATATCTCCAATTAAATCTTTTTCAGAACTGCACTCTCAACATTTCATATTAAGTTTCTTGGCAGACAAGTATCTTTTTCTTTAAGAGATTTATTTATTCAGTGGGATACTTTTTTTCATCCTTTGCCTGGGCACTTGAAGTCTTCGGCCTCACCATCCTATAATTAGAAAAATGACCCTACTTAGAAGTTTTAGAGCTCTGCTCCAGGATGTCTTCTTCCCAGTTCATTTATTTATCCACCTTTCTACTGATGTGGCTTCATCCAGTAATTGCCTTTCTAACGCAATCTGCAGCAGTAGAGTGGAGTAAATTTAATCAGGCATTTAGAAACTTGTGTTATCAAAGACCAACATCCAGAACAAGAAATCAGCTCATTGAATAACAAAGTATTTCTACATTTATCATTCAGTGAGAAGGAGAGGTGGGCAGGGAAGACAAGGGAAGCACATAGAAAATACAGACCTGCTGAGGACTGTCAGAAACTGACAGCCCTTTTAGAAACAATTCTCTTTCCTAAGTGTAAGGAATTGTTCCTAGCTACAAACTGTGTAGCCTTTCCTATAGCCTTATTTCCCTAATCATGTATATATTTTCTATTTATTTTTCAGATATTGATGTTGTCCACTCAGGTGTCTCAGCAGACAGAATAATCAGAAATTCTCCCCAGCATTTCATCAACCCCCTCCACGGGGCAGATAAACAGAGGCATAATCTCACTTTCTCCAGCCAGCTGACAAATGGGTGTCTTCTGCAACATGCCTGGAAAGCCACCAAATCTGGGCTCCTTTGGATTAGGGCAGGAAGCAGATTCCAGGGTATTTCAACCTCCTCATAAAAGCTAGTCTGTCAGCACCCTCTGAGTAATGGAGCAGGGCGGATTCCTGCCCCCAGCACTGCTCTTGACATCAGCACAAGCAGAGCTCACTGGGTCTGTCCTTAGTGGCACCACTGTGAATCTCATTGACCTTTGAGTTATTCTTCTGCTTGACACTGGAATCCAATGTACCAGAAATAGATATTCAGGGTTTAGTATCTAAATATAAGAACAGTAAATAGAAGCAGGCTTTGGTCTGTTAGATCTAAATCTTGATTCCTTACTTGTTATAGTAAAACATTAAATCCAAGCCTAGGATGAGTAAAGCTTCACTGGTCTCTAGCCCAGTTATCTGATCCTATCTGCACTGACAGAAATAGGTGGGCTGCAAGACTAAGTATTTTGTGGGATCAGATTCAGGTGTGTATCCTACACAACTGCACCTCCAGAGCTACAGAGAAACCTTTCCAAGCCTGCAGCAGGGGCACTGAAGAGTTTATTTTATCACCCATTCCCAGGATGGAACTCTATAGCCTGAACATCTCATCTGCATTTTACTCCTCTTCTGCTCTAAATCATTCTCTGTAGGAACATCTCTCTGCTCACAGCACAGTAGAACCTAATTTTAGTCCTAAAGTTAGATAAAGTGGCTACTTCCAGCCATTCCCTAGCTCCCACTTCATGGGAGCAAGGCAGTCTGTGGTGATTATGGACAATACAGACCCACAAAATCAACTTAAACCAAGTCCCTTGTCTTTAAAGATCAGACACCCTATAACCAAAATGTTCATTTGCTACAGTTTATAATTTGTTTTAAATGACTTCTGTTCCATATAAAGGAGTTGGAAACTCTTGTGATAAAGCACATTGATGAGCCATCTAGAAGCAGAAGGCTTGGAAATTCAGAACTGAGAGATCAGTGCTTTAACTCCTCTTCCTTCCATCAGTGTTAGACAAGACTGACTCTGACTTCAGGGCAATTCCCTCCACATTAAGAACCAGATGAGACTCTGGTCTCCAGTGTAAGATGGAGGCTGTAATTCCATCCGAGGGATGGGGTGTGGTTTGCAGACATAGATAAATCACAGCACATCCCTGCTTGTAGTTCATGATGTCAGTGGAATGACTCCATAGAATCACAGCCTCATGCCAATCTGGGTGTATATTATTCTACCAAAATTAAAGCTTTTGAAATGGGAGCTTATTGTTTAATAACTTCAGTTCTACAATTCCTTTCTCATGTTAGTGCTTCAATAAACATTTCTCCTGTTAAATTTTAGTCCAGATCCATCCTTGCCAGTTTTAGGCTCAGAACTGATATATTGGAATAATCCTCTTCAGTTTAAGTCCCACAGACACTGTGCTGTTCACATGATGTCATTCTGTGTATATTCCTTCATTTACTACTGGTGAGTCATTATTATCGTAGCTAATAGAAAGAGGATTATCTCTTTATTAAATCAAAGGCATGGCATTTTGGTGGTGGTGGTTTGCTGCCTTGATTTTTAACCCTTTACTTTACATGAGTCAGGATTTTTCAGCATGGGCTCAAAGTCATCCATGGGAGGCACAGAGCTGCTGTTAGAAGCTTGCCACAAAGAGCTCAGGACTGTTAATTCCTCACCCAAGATCATACAGGAGGACTATGACAGAGCAAGTCACTTGGAGCCAAAGTAGCATAAGAGTCTAGATCTTAGTTTTTCTGCCACCTTTTAAAAAATTCATAAAATAAAATTAATCTCTACCTCAACAGGAGTGCTGTGATTATAACATATTGCAAAGAGAGTAGCAGCACTCATAACAAGGCATTAATAAGTGAAATGATCAATATTGTGAGAGAAGTCCAATAGGAAACAGGGCTCCCTTTCTGTGAAAGATGAAGAAATGCTACTCGAGTTTAAAAAGGCAAATATTTATCACAATATCATCAAGCAATACCTCTCATCCAACCGAAGTTTTTTCAGAAGGCTGCAGAACTATGAAGAACTAAAATATCAACTAAAGAAATTAATCATGTCTGCATTCAATACAGGAACTAGTCAGAAACCAGAATTTCTAATAGGAAATTTCAATATTTAAAATTTGGTTTCATTCTCAATGGAAATGTCAGACTTTTTTCCCCACAAAATGAGATTTCTAAGACTTCCCAAGATTTAGAATTAGCTGAACAGTTTATCTTTGCAACCCTAGTATAAAAATGAAAATCCAATCATTAATTAAAATTAAGTCAAAACAACATTCTTCAACTTCATAAAATTCCCCTGAACAAACCCAAGATGTTTCTTTTTAGGTTGGCCATGGAAAATTTTGCCAAAATCAATACCCTCCCTGGAGAAACGTTCAAATTCTAGTGTAACTGCATTTATCAACAGAAAACTGCTCTGTCAAAAAAAAATCAAAGAGCAGCTCTATTTAATTTAAACAGTGATTGTTGCTGTGATAGAAAGAAAAGCTGTTTGTTTGCTCTACTGCGAGAAGAATGATTCCAGAAAGCAGCTCCTAGACCTGATCTCTCCCTACAGCAATCTTAAAGTCTCCTTGAGTGGCTGGTAAGAAACATTAAACAACCTGTCAGCAATCGTGGCACGCTCTGTTTTAAAGCAGAAGATGCCAAGTCAGCCATCACCTTAGAGGAAACAGCAGCTGCGAGGAGAATGTAGGGGGCTGAATGAAATCTTACTGGCACTTTTCCTTCTCTTATCTACCCTGTCACCCATTATCAGACAGCGGATTATAATAAAGAACACAAGGTTGAAACACAATTACCCGTGGACGTGTTTGAGGACTCACAAATCTGCTAATGTTACTAACAAGCTGGGTTACCCATTGCAGAACACATCAGCACTCCAGACGAAGGCTTAACTGGTAATGAAACCTAAATCTCAGCTCCAGAGATAAATTTCAAGCCTCTTGTGGCTTAAACCCTGGAAGCCAATACATCACGGAAACTTCTCAGAATTATCTAAAGAACAAGTAATGTTGGTAATTCGCCATAATTAAATCTTAGCTGGTTTCACATCTGAGGGATGTGAGAGGCAAGACACTACCATTGAAATTATGCCTTATGTTTTTGTTACAGCCTGTCAAAACCCACCATTAAAATACTGCAACCATGGTATCAGAACCAGGGGTTTAATGCCTTTAACAGCAAGGAATAAGCTTCTGGATTCACAATCCTAACAGCAACCAGTGTCAATCTGGTACTGAGAAGGTCAACAGCTTTAAAGTTATAGGTCCTTGATATGATGTCACTTATGTAACCAGGAGCCTGGAAATCCAGGTTTACTGCTCACTTGTGACAGGTTTCCTTTATGACTATGGAAAGGCCTTTTCTCTTAAAGAAAACTTACCTTTTATAATTATATTGCTATGTTATGCTATTATATTCTTTACTGTTATGACACTATTTGGAAATAGAAGCTTATTTTGGAATAAGAACACCCTTGTCCTTTCAATAGATCTACAGCATTTTCAGAGGAGCATAAAGCTAAATGGGGAAAGACTGGGGGGAAATAAGTCATTCTTATGCAAAAATAATTATCCAGGCACACATCTGAAATGGGATAACTTCAGTGGTATAGACAAGCACAGACAAGCTTTATGAGACACCTTGGGCCCAGGCCACAAAATACCTTGAGGATTAGGGTCCAGACCTTGAACTTGACTTGATACTCTAGGAAAGGACAATTTGGTATTCTCATTGTAGCCATGACTGAGGAACTGCATTACAGACAGGGCAAAATCTCTGTCCTTCAGCACTCCATCTGTACAACCAGGATGCAGAACAGGGATAATACACATCACACAGATAACCACCTTATAAAAGCTTTTTGTCAATCATTTACATTTAGGTAAGAAAGATCTAAAGATAATAAGTCCTCTGTGTTACAGAAATATCTATGAAGAGTTTAATATCACAATAATTCTATCAACATCTAACAGATGCTTTGTTTTCATTAACAAACCTACTGCACTGAAAAAACCCCTCACACAACAACTACACTCACATACACTGATCATTAGGAGCTATTTGCCCATCTCCTTATTTTGTATATAAATGTAGCGATGTGTGAATGCCTACAAAATGCATGGGCAGATGCTACACTATACTTAACAGAGCTTCCACAGACCCAAGCTACTCCCCACTAGAGGGGGGAGAAGAGCAATTGCTTTGGCTAAACGCATGAAACATAACAAAATCAAAACCACAGTCAGGAGAGTAACATACAATTCTAAATGGAACTTGAAAACTTGAGAAGTCATTTAAGGGAACCACATTAAATGCTAAAATGTTTAATGGGACCCATGTGTCTCAGGCAGAGAAAGAGAGTGAGAGAAATGTAACAGAGGAAATCAAGGAGACAATATGTCTGTGCGACTTGTTCTAATTAGGGGCACAGTGCTGGTGAGGATCATTCATTATAATTTAGTTAAATCTTTAGCATGGCAAAGGCACCTCTGTATAGTGGTTTAAAACAAAAGACCCCCAGTCGTAAACCAAGTTAAGGCCCATAGAAGAGAGGTTAATTCCAGGCGTTTGAGGCTGCTGAAAGGCTGCACATCACATGAATACCAGCTCTCCTTTACTGCCGCCGAGCCGGGCTCCAGCTCGCAGATGTCTGCAAATTTGGCATGTGGGGGGTGGTACCGGGGAGGGCAGCAGAGCATTGTCTCCAACTTGTCTGTCGCTTAACTGAGTGGATCTGGCTGTGTCTTTTAGCAGGGGTGGGAAAGGAGTTCAAAGAAAGAATCAAAACAAGCCATCCATCCAAGCTTCGGAATATCTGAACCGAGCCCAAATATCACCAAGCACTTCCCAATCTCTGCTTTGAAACAAGAGAGCAGACGACGATTTGCAGCAGTTTGGGATGATTTACACGCAGGATGTGTAACGCTGCAGTGTTATTTTAAAAGGTATAAAGCACCAGAAGATGGAAGGGGGGCTGGGTTCAGGTCTGCACACTAGTTTGTGCCACTGCAGAACCAGCTTCAGCGGCGTTTCCCCAGCACCAATTAGGGGCACAGTGGATCTAATTCACATTGCATTTGCCATTGTGTATTTTAGGAGTAATTCTATTTAAATATGGGTCAGATTCTTAGCTGGTGTAAAGCAGCTGAGCTGCCTGCATTCCAGTGCAGATAAACTAATTCACACCAGCTGAACGCTGGGCCAGTGGAATTACATTGCTGTAAATCCAGTGCGAGATCAGACCGGCGTTAACCTGGGTTAGCACTGGTGGAGCTGAGAACAGAATTTAACCCACAACATTTTGACACCGTTCCAAATATTTGTAAAACCCATATTAATTTTGAGTGTAAATGTGCCAAATTCACCCTAGTGTCATTCAGAGTCCAAAAAAATTACACCCCAGGGATACATTTGGCTCTGCATATTTAATCTAAGTACACGGCATCATCCCGGTGAGGAAAGCAAAGGAGCAATAAACACAAGTTTGCTGCTGGATGTTGTCTCCTTACTCCCCAACTTTGTAGTACATTTTGTTTTTGGAGCTTATTTAAACGAGCAGTTTATGGTTTGATCAAGTCCTAAACAGGAAACCTAAAGAGTTTATAAAACATTGAGTGTTCTCATTACAAATGACCTAGAAAAGCTCCAAAGTGGCAATCTTCATTTCTATTATACCTGCTGTTCCTGGGAGGGGAACGTTTCCTAGTGGTTAACGCAGACGTCGGGGAGTCAGGACTCTTAAGGTCTAACTCAGCTTTGCCACTGACTTGTTGTGTGGGCTTGGGGGAATCATTTAAGTTCTCTGTGCTTGAGTTTACTTATATGGTGTGGGACAATTAATGATCGCCAAAGGGCTTTGGGTTCCTCAGATGAAAACAGAAAGGGTAGTGTTCAGAAGTATGACAGGAATGCCCTCCCCTTTTCTATGTGACATTAGGGTAACACACTAATCAAATTACACCATAAAATAGCCATAATAAACATTACAGTACCATAAAAATAACAATACGACTACTAAGACATAAAGATAATAATACAGAGTTATTTATAAAGCTGCTCATTACCATGTTGCCAGGCACCTTAAACACAAATCAAGAGTGCATCTTGGACCAAAAATGCTTTTGATGCAAGTGGAGCTCCACTGAATTCCAGAGAGACCATGCCCAGGCCATGCCAATCAATGTGATACTACTCAAGTTACAGGGAATTTTAGTGGTTTTCAACAGAAAAAGTTCTGGCCACTTACACAACTCCTTTTTAGACCTCAGCAATAATAAATTATGATAAAACATGCTGAGAAAAAGGAAATGGAAAACCTAGATAAATTGCCTTTTCCTGACTCAAGAGTCAATTTCTTGAAACAAAGTTTTGGGGCAGTGCCCCTCATTGTCCTCTCCTTCAAATACACTGAATATTGGGTTCCTTCCATTCACTTGGTGTGAGATGGCAAAGCCCTTTTTTTTTCCAGAGACTGAAGAAATCACAATGAAAACAATCTAGGTCACTAGTTCTCACCTCTATTGGGCTTTTTTCTCAGTTCCTCCCAGTATAGAGGTTACCAGCTCTAACTGGCAGCACTCATCCAAGAGAAGCAGCACAGGACAAAGCCCCCACACCAGAGAGGGGAACTGGGTGCACAGCAACAGAACAGATAAAGCTCGGGTCCATGTTGCATCTGCCAGTGACTTAATACAGGCTCTTGGAAAAGTCACAGCACAGTCTATTTTAAACTAATTCTGCCTCTGTCTCTTTGAAAGAGGGATTATGAAGGCTGATGTTTGCAGAGTATTTCAGTGATGGAAACCACCACGTGACATGTTACTTTCCCCTAGTAGCTACCAACTCATCACTTCATTCTGCTGTAACTTCAAGTGCTGCATTTCCTCACTTAGAGGCACAGAAAACTATGTTTCTTGGCTGATGGTAATTTTCAAGACTTAATGAAAGCAATGACACAAACTTTTCCAGGAATTGTTACACAATGCATATGATACATATTACACTGCCTAAACATCACTAAGTGGTTAGAGACCAGTCCCAGGTTCATCCACAGTGTATCCAGACCATGATATTCACCTGCTTGCTCTGAGTTGGAAAGTAGATCAGTTCTAACTAGAAATTGCCAAATTTCAAACATCTTGCTAATAAAAGTGATTTCAGTACAATAAATCACACAAACCTCTCACGAGAGACAAAGTAGATGGCATCAACATGAAGCCTGTGATTCAAAGCAGCAGAAACACCAGGAACTAGGAGGAGTCAATTTATCTAGATCCTTGTTAACAGAGTAGAGGAGTGGAACAAAACTAGTTTGAATTACTAAAAGTTCCCTTTTCCAAACAAGATGAATATACATTTAAAAAAGCTTTAAACTTGGTTCAGGGAGCAGGGGATCATTGTTTCAAGAAATAAGTTTCAATTCCAGCTTTCTTATCAGGCTATTGCATAAGTAAATTCTCTCTGTGTCTCTTTAAACCTTCTATTTAAATAGATTCAATTTAAAACATTCAAAATGTGTCTATTTCAGGCAGTGGGGGGAAGAACAAGACCAGCATGAGCAGCTTGCTCTTTCCATCTCCCCACTCTCAAGGAAAGGGAAGTGGACAGTAAACCAGCCAGATCAACACTTGTCTGGCTTCCAAGTGTTTGAAATAACTGGGCTGGCTGCTCCCCAAGGGAGGCAGGGCCAGGAGTGATAACAAGGCTGGTGGGGCTGGGACCTTGCTGGCCACTGTCCTGTCCTACAGTACCTGAGCAAGAAGCAGGTCCAGGGTGGCAGCCAGCTCCAGCCAAGCGTCCACATCAGGGGAGTCCATGGTGATGAGAAGCCAAGTCAGGATCAGCTCTGGTGAGGGGAACCAGGGTCAGAAAACATCCTGAGGTTGCCAGGGAAGTCCATGACCAAGCATGGAAAACAGTCTGCATGGCAAGGCCAGGTCACTGAGAGCCACAGCCCAACCAAACCACAATGGAGCTGCAGAGAGACACCTCAACAGCACAGAGCAAACAGAGACCCAGAGCCCTGGGCTGAGCTTAAATAGAGCTCCTGAGCATGGGTGGGGTGGTGCAGGCCCAGGTGAGGCTGGTTGGGGCAGCTGAGGCCTGTTAGTGCCCACAGGGCCCTGACACAAAGAACACTTGTTATTTTTTTGCTAGGGGAAAACCAGAAATTAGAACTCAAAGAAAAATATAGGATAAGACATTTTGTGTTGGAAAAAAAAGTATGTTTTCCCCCCCTCCTAAAATTTAGAATATTCAGTGACATTTATCAACAGGTTAAGGAGCAGCAAAAAATAAATCTCAAGTAGGTCATAAAAAAGTATGGGTATTTAGGACTCCTGAAACCAGCTATTCTGAGTTTAAAATGAATCACTAACATTTTTTGAACCGTACTTTTAAAGCAGTCTTTTGTTGAAGTGGAAAAGGAGAAAAAAAGTGGCTTCTTTATCCTGGCTCCTGTGCCAAAGGGTTTGCCCTGGTCAGTGGAGTGGATGTGGTGCTTCCTGCACAGCTCCTGCCAAACCATGAATTCACCTGAACATGATAATTGTGCAAGTTCAATTTGTGAGTGAGATCTCTACACCAGCCATTCCTGGAAAAATCACTGTACTCGAGACAGTTTCCAAATTGCTTGATTGGCAAAGGGAGAAGATGTGGTAGAATTTCAACCTGGTAATGCAGCTGTAACACAATACAACACAGTCTAGTTCCTCAACCTGGTTCATCAAGATACTGGTCCAGAATAAATGGAAAATGTCAAGGGAAGGGATAACGAGTCTTAAAAGAAAGAAATTGTGAATGAAGATAATAAAGTGTCAATGTAAAAATCTTAACAGACACAGCTGGCGGAATGAAAAGAACTGTACCACCCAGGAACAAATGTTGTGTTTTCCAGTGTACAAAAGAATCTAAGTAACATTTTCCATCTTGGCTGCTCACAGCAAGATACTCAGTCAATATACAAAGTGATTCAGTTTTCAAAACATCTGTGAAGAGATGTATGTTAATGGAAATCACTAAACTCCAGGTCACTCCAGGTTATGATGCCTCGCTACAGTGGGAACCTATCTTTAGATGTTGGCCTTTGATGTTCCATGTGGAAGCTTAGAGCACAGGTGGGAGGTTGTCTCACCTCTTGTTGTTTTGGAGAACATACAAACGCCCCCAGTGTGGGTGACCTCAGTTTCTGCCCAGCTAAATACTGTTCCTTTTAGCAAGACCTTGCTCTCTTGCAAGGTTTGGAAACACTTTATAAGCATGCATGAAAACTGAGGTATAAGGAAAGGTGATGACTTAACTGTTTTTAGACATTATGAAAGTACCAAAATGGAAATACAGCTTAGGAGCTTCAGCTAATGGGCTCTAGGAAATGATTGACATCCTCAATCACCTTGTCAGCCTCATGAGTCTTTTGATTTCTTCCCTGTGGCTGTCCATCACCATTTTGATGTGTAATATTGTCAGCAAGCCTCAATGGTTCCAATATTCAATTATGGGTCTCAACCAGATTTCAAATCCAGGGCAAACATCATTGTCCATGGAACAGCCGCTGCTGTTCCACCTGAAGACAGAAGATGTGCCCAGATGGGGCAGGAGGAAGCACGTGCTGTGTGACATGTAATACGATGAACCAGGAGTCCCAAGTCCTAGCTCCAGTTCTGCTGAGGACTCAGTGTGAGTGGAGGGGAGACTGCTCCATCATCCTTTCTGTTCTCGGAAGACTGATTCTCCCGTTGAAATCCAAGGGAGTCTGAAAGCATTTAACTGCCTCACAAAGATATGTCATGCGATCTAACATTCTGAGCACAGAACTGGGAGCCAGGAGCTTTTAATGGTGCCTGTAGGGATTGGAGCCAAATCACTTAACCTCTTTGCTTCTCAGCTTCTCATCCATAAAAAGAAAACTATGCTTGTGTTGCTGGCTGGGGTTTTATGAGAGTTAATTCATAGACCTGTATGGAAAATGACCCCTCCTTTGCAGCAGAAATGCACCCTTTTTATTTTAAAAACCAAAATATGAATAATTTCAGAAGAAACTAAGAGTCTGTAAACAGAAGTTTAAAATTTTGGCTGAATTTTTCTCGAGGGAAAGATATTTCTTCTGCAAAAGCAGATCTCCATTGTGAAAAAGATGGGGCTTTTTTTTCTTTTGGAAATTCAATTTTCCACTGGAAAACAGTTTTGACCAAATATTTTTGATCGGCCCTAACATAAGTGAGCCATTTTGCACTTAGAAAGTGCTGCGCTTGCAAAATACCTCGCAGTCCTCCCATTGACAGCGCGCCTGGTGCCAAATACTTGTATTCCCCTTAGCACAGTGAAATCATCAAGTACTTGCGGCTGATTTGCATCGTTTTTAATTTGTTTGAACAAGCCGGGCCAGATCCTCAGCTGGGCTCAATTAGCAGCGAACCCGCCGCCGTACCGCCGCTCGGCACCACGGAAAGCTGCGGCTCCTCTCGGGGTGCCCGTGGGCGAGGCCGGCCCCCGGCCCCGCACCGACACCGGCCCCGCCACCGCTAGAGGGCACCGGCGGCCCGGCCGAGGCGGCGGCGGGACCGGGACCGGGACCCGGACAGGCGGGGATGAGCTGCAGCTCCGGGCAGCGGCGGAGAACAGCTCGGCTGGGCTCAGCCCTGCTCGGTTTGGGTGGGCTCGGCTCTGTTGGGCTCAGCCCTGCTCGGCCGGGCTCCGGGCAGTAGCAGCGGGGCCCAGCTCGCTGTGCCGCCCGGGCTGCGCGAAGCTCGCAAGCTGTCAAGAAGTCTCCTGGTGCTCCAGGCAGAGCAAGCAGCAGAGCCGCTGAACCCCCGCGCTGTGCGGGGCCGGGGGGCTCCCTCCCCTCCCCGGGCTGTGATGGGGCCGGCAGCCAAGCCCGGGGCCGCTCCGCGTCTCTCCCGGCGCTGCCCGGGCAGCTGGAAGCGGCGGGATGGCGAGAGCGGGCTTAACGCGGCTCTTTCCAAGCCAGTAAGCCCAGCGGATGAAACCACAGCCACTTCGGTCACTATTTATCTCACAGAACAAATTGCTCCATCCTCAGGCCGGCCGGCCAAGCTCTAGCTCAGCACGGTGAGTTACTCACACGCCTGTTCCCACTGAAGTTAATAGGGGAGTTTTATCCCAGCACGAACGTAAGCGGGATGGCTGATGTAATGAGCCGCTGATGTGAGCAGGGCATTCACGATCCAGCTCCTAATTGTGAGATGCCTGGTTACTTGAGAAGAGAAGGAACGAGGTTTGTCAGGTCAGGAGAGAAAGTCTGTTTAGTTCCAGTGAGTTTTCTGCAATTCTTATAGTAGCAAAGAAGACGAAGTCTTCCATAAGTGTGGACGCTGACTAGTAGCTGATGATAACGGGAAGAAACAAACCCTGAACTATCTGATATCAAATGCAGCCCCTACATACATAAGATGAATTCTCTTGAAGGAGTTCAAGCTGCAAGGCTAGAAAGCAGCAAATAAATATGTTTTGTCCAAGAAACATTTCCCTACAGCCTTTATTCAAGTTCAGTGTAGCCAAGTAGAGCATGGTGGGGTGTTACAAACTTGGCAGACTGGAGCCTGTGCTGTGCACTGCAGGCAAGCAGAGCCTGGAGAGAAGCCACCAGCCCAAGCACAAGGGCCACAGGCTTTATCTGATGGCAATTCACTTTTGGTGCCCGGGGAGCTGCAGGAAGGAGCTGGACTTGGGTCTGTAGCGGGCCGTGTCCTTTGCTGGCTGAGCCACCAAATTCAGTTTTCAAACAGCATTGATTTGCTTCACTGGGAGTGACACACTGAGAGCTCCAGCAAGGGCTTCTGCTCTGCCAGGAACTGGGTATTTTCCCCCAGGCTCTGTGGAGGGCTCTGTAGTTGTGGGAAGGATGTGACTGTCCTCCCTCTCCCTTGCACATGGTCTATTGCTCAGGTGGCTCAACATTATCCTTCCAAACTAAAACCAACGACAATATCCATTCCCTCTCTCCCAAAGGTGGGTACTGTCAAGCACTGAGATCCTGGGATAGACATGACCACAGACATGTGAAATATACTTGATATTAAATAGGTGGAGTTATATTCCACCAGGCCAGGAGGCCACCAGTGGCAAACCCAGCAACAAGAGGATAAGTGGAATGTGGATGTGGTGTGGAAGAGTAGCATGTACACAGCTGTGGCGAGCTGTCCTCCTCCTTGCCACTTCAGGAGCCTGGCACGAGGCACCTACCACTAAGGCTCATTTGAATAATTCCCACATCCATTCCAGATGTTGACCACATGGCCTGCCTTTGTAAGGGCTAAAAATAAGGGGAGGGGGAAGGAAAAAGGGTGAGGTGTTTTTTTTCCTTCGGTGTCCATATTTATTTTCTACACAGATGTTTGTAGTTGTACAGAATAAATAAGGATAAATGATCCCTCCTTTTTTTTTTTTTGTTAAGTGCAGTATATGATTCATATTTCTGGAACGTGCACAGAACTCTGTGGAGTTAGAGTTAAGCTGCTGAGTCCTGACATAAAATAAAGGGCTATGCACTGTTGTTAGGGACATGAACATCTTAAAATAACCACACTGATCAAAATCACAAACATCAGCATTGCTGCTCTACTCACTCCCTTTTCACACAGTGGGCCTGGCCCCTGCAGCCTCTCCTACAGAGGTCCCTGCAAGGTGTCTTGCACGTGTCTGTCCTTCCTGCGGGGAGAGAGGAGGCAGAGGTGTGGGGGCTGGACCCCACTGCCCGTGCACAGCTCCTGCTCCAGCAGCCAGGCCTGGGCTGGACACGGTGCTGCAGGTGCCTGTGAACGTGTGAGATGAGGTGGGCTTGGGTGGGCGAGCTCCTGTTCTCCCCAGAAGCTGGGATAGGTCTTTAGTGCTGCTGCTAAAGACAGGCTGTTAACAGAGGAACTAAGCTCAGCTCCAGTAAGTACAAGACAGTCTTTTCCCTACAGGCTCCCTTCATTCTGAGTTCTCTCTTCTGCCTAATTCGAGCATGTAAGTCAAACATGCAAGCCCAGATGAGAAGTTTAAGGCTGTAAAGGGGAAATAATTTCCTTCAAGACTGCAATACTGCATCTTAACCTGGAGAGGGTGGAATGGAACATGACAATGTCACTGAATGTCACCTCCCAAGAAGTACTGTCTCTTCAACATTTATAGTACAGGAACCCCCGAGGGGTCTCTTTGCTCCTGTACAAATTCTATTTGCTGTGGGTCACCCTTTCACACACCAACAGTGTCACAAAGATGTTTTGGTCTCAGCAGAGTGAGCTTTCGGGGAAAATCCTTTTTCTCCTTAGCAGTGACTGAGCCAGTGGCAGCTGATAGAATTAGGGGCAGGGACCTACCTAAGCACAACACTGGAGCCATTATCTGGCTTACTCCTGAAGTTGCTAATGTAACATTTATGCTGAGCTGTAGCTGCTGAGGGCAGAAAATGGATTAGGTAACTGTGCCATGAAGGTGGAGAAGGATGGAGGCAAGCACTGCCAGCTGCACCATTTCACCCCTACACCACAGCAAGTCAGCCCTCTTACCAAGGAGTAACATTTAATGGCCAGATTACCACATTCCTTCTTTTAGGGATCTGTGAGGCTCCAACACTAACAGCTAGTTCCCAGCACTATCAGCAAGAACACAGTTTTTTGCCCAAAAAAAAAAAAAAAATCTTTGTTGAAGGTACAATATGTTCTTGATTGGTTAGAGAAGACTTTAAGCTCTCACCCCATTTCTCTCTGATACTGAATTAAGTTGCTTTGGAAGCAGAAATCATTAAGAAGATGCTACTGAGATTTGGATGGCTTGTCCTAAGCAGCCTTAGAAAAGCTAATGGCTGGGCTGCTAGTGCAGCCCTCAGTCCTGCTGAGTCCAGTAAACAAACTACACTCTTAGTCATCTTAACTGTGAGAGTCCTTTTTTACATAACAACCTCAACCACAACTTCTCTAAAGACATTTTAATAGGAGGAAACTACAAAACACAACCGAGACCACAACTTTTGTCAGAACATTAGGAAAGAAAGGTCATAACACTGGTGATTTTTAAAATATGTGAATCATAGGCCCAAGGTCTTTCCATGAATCATAACAGAAATGTGAAAAGCAGCATGGTGCATTAAAAACAAAAAAGAAAAAAAAGAAGAGGTACATGCATGCTGATAGCTACTGCTGGTTTATATGATGAGCAAGCTTTAGAAGATCCCAGATGTCTCAAATCTGAACTAGCACCTAATGGCAAAAGGGTTCAGAAAGAGCTCCTGAGGTGCTCAGTGTGGTGTATTCCATTAGGAGCAGGATGGACATGGAATGGGAAGACAGGCATTTCTCTACACCACCAGCTGTCCTCTCTCTTTTGCCATACATACAGCCTGGAGAGATGCAACCAGGCCTGGAAAACCCCACAGTGCCACCACTAGGTTAGATACATTGGAACTAAACGCTGCCAATAAATGGATGTTGCTAAACATAGTTCTTCATTCACTCAGTGGGGGATTCTGCTGTAACTAACACTCAGCTCTATCTACATTAACCTATTCCAATCTCCTCAGCCTGGGTTTGAAGTGTGCCTGACAAGATAAAAAAAAGTTAAGCATCTTCCACACAAAGTTTCAGGTATTCTCATTTCTCAAAAGTTCCTCCACTAAAGGCTGACTGAGTTGTACTCTTACATTCAACATTCAGACTTTGGGATTGACATTCACCTTACTCAATAGGAATTATGTCTCAGAATGGGGAGATCCATCTTCATCACGTAGGGTATATTGTACCTTTAGGCACAGCCTCAAACAAGGGGCTGAGTGTTAATCACACTGTCTTGAAGATAATCCCCAGGGCATCAGTGACTCAGAGACACACCTCTGAGTCACTATTCTTTCATTACTTCCTCCTGGTCCTTTGGGGTAGGAACTTAATGCTGCTTTACACCAGCAGCAAATGACAACATCTTCCTGCTATGCTGACCGTGCCCCTTTGGCTGGTGACTCTCAACTTAGAGCCAACATTCATTCTTCACTCTACCTACTGGAATAAGGAAGTCACCCGATGAGTGACTCCTGTTCACTCCATCACACCCAGATCTGAAGCTCTAGGGTAAATTTTCCGAGTAGCCCGATTCACTGCAATGGGATTATCTGTTGAGTGATGCAATACTCAAGCAGGACAGCAAAATATAGTTTATAGCTTGTGATCAGAGAATGAGATGACATGAAAAGCACTTTAGTGCTGCAAGACAGAGTGAAGACCCATCATTTTTAAAGTCTGAGGTGAAGCTGGGGAAAAATCATTGAGCTCTCTGGTTTGCAACTCACATTGGTTATGGGAAGAACTATCAATCATTATACTAATTGAAACTAAGCTTCTTGCTGTCATTCTCACCTGAAACAGCTGAAATCCAGAGTAGCTGGATCCTTATTACATCTGAGATCAGGTCTCCACCACACACCAGTCTCTGGGTACCCAGGGTTGAGAGCAAAGGACACCTTTCTGTCCCACTGAATCTGACCACTCCAGCAGATGCCACTGAATCTACTTCCTCCAAAGTAATGAAGTGAGATTGTTTATGTCAATGTTTTCAAAGAGCTGAACCTGCAAGGTCCCGCTCACAGCTCAGGAAATAGCAGAATATAAATCTGTCCAAATCAGCCAAGCTAATACAAAATTCAATATTGGAACGCAGCAACACCAGCAACATCTTGTTCTTTTGGTGTAATGACTGTTGATGCTGGGATTTAGGGGGATTATGTCGATTTAGGAAAAAGAGGGGAATATTAATATACAAAATTGTTAAATGTCAAATCAAATCCTTTAATAACGTGTGTGTCTGGTTGAGGATGGGAGTGCTTTCAAAATGAGCTATTCAAGAAATCCATTTGGCAAGTTCAAACAAATAGCCCAAATCAATTACACACGGAGTGTTCTTAGGGGGGCACATTTTCAGCATAGTATGTGGGGAATTAAGCCCTCTGCTCCCATTATTGTTAATGGGATTGGCACACCCAATTCCTCACACACATGGTTGTAAGTTTAAAGCCAACAGATGAAAATATGACTTTGAAATAATAAGAATGTTTTTCTATTTTCTAGTCTTTCCTGTATAGTGTAACTAAGTTACTTTTGGTATTTGCTAAGAAATCTCAGTGCATACACTTTGGGTTCCCTGCCCTACACACACTCAAAGCTGAAACTGGGATGGAAGAGTGCAGGAAATATTCTTGACAGCTACATGGAGAGCTTCAGGGAGAAATCCAGGCTAGAAAATAAGAACTGTACTTCACAGGAATTGTTAAATATTAGCACCTACTCTTAAGCATTTCTTGCAGAACAAAAATCAGCCCCTCTGAATTTTCATGCACAAAAATCAAAGAAAACCAAAAGCTAACAATTCCAGAGTAACAATTAGTGCAAAGCTGCTGGATAAGCCTTAAACCTCTGAATCAGAGGGATTAGAAGCCAGTTATCTCACGTTCCAAGTAACTGTCCCAGCTACCACCTTACTGACTCTTTGGAAATGGGTGGAAGAAACAGTTTCTTTCTCTGATTTTGATCCAAAATTCCATATGAATATCAGAATGTTGAATAAAATCCAAAGCCTGTTTTGATAAACTGGTATTTTTCTATGGCAAAATAATAAGACAGTTGCAGTTAGTTGTTGCTTTGTTCAAAGCATCCATGTCACACCCCGAGTCGGGAAGCCCTGAAATCTTTCCAGTGACTGGAGAGTACTCTGTGGTGTGCCCTTTTCTACAGGCTAAAACCACACAGTTCAAACTGGTTCCATTTTTTAAGTAAGTAGATTTGGAATGCTCTCACCTACCCTGCTCTGATTACATGTAAGAAAATGGATCAAATTCTCATGACCAGAGTTTGGTGACTTTCTGCAACAAGTTCACCAAGGCAGTCGTGTCTAATACTGCCAGTTGATATGTGTTGGGCAGCTGCAGTTCTCTGCACTAATACTGATGTATTTCTCCAGAGTTTCCTCCTGTAGGTGTACTATTGCTCAGGGGTAGAAATGAATTGTCTGTTGGTATCTAGAGGCTGGAGCCAGCTTCACAGTTAAGGGCTCTACACGCAAAGGTCACCACAAGCGCTCTGTGAACTTGGCAAAAGAGCCTTTCAAATTCCAACAGCAAAGTTTTGTTCCTGATATTCTGGCTGGCTCTTCCATGCTGAGTTCCCATGGATTTAGTTTCCAGCTTAATTCAGCCTCCTAATTACACCAGTGTAGCCCAGTGGACAGGGTACTAAGAGAATGCTGGAAAACATAAGAGCCTTTTCTGGCTTTATAGTTTATTCGCTCTGTGCTGCTATATTCCTCACTCCCTCCTCCTCCCTCCTTAGGTGAGGTCTTTAGCACAGATTCTCAATTTTTCATACCCAGGTGAGGAATATTCCTCCTGATTTTCACCAGTACTAACCAGCAGTGGACTCGGCCTTGACAAACACCTTTACATAGGTAGGAGTCACTGAAGCAGCAATGACTGCCTTGCTGAAGGCATACGCTGTGTTGGAGGTATCTTCTGAAGCTCATAATGATGGAAAGGAAGGGGCCAAGCTATCTTGGATATGGATCCAGAAATTACTGAAATTCCAGGAATTCTTGTATTTTGGTTTTGACTCAATGTTTAAGAACAGGGTGTAAAACTAAGGACTGGTTCCACTGCTGGTGTAAATTGGCATATATCCACTTACTTCAATCTGAAATGTGCTCTTTAAAGGTCACAATACCTGGAGAGTGGAAATAATCAGGTCTGCAGGTCAACAAAACCTGCCAGCTTGAATTAGCTGTTGGGCCACTTGAGTTCAAGCCAAACATTGACTATTCATTGGAGAATGCTCTTCACAGTTACTAAGACATCAGTGCTACTGCAGGTAAATATTTTCCCTGCAAAGTCCTATCTGATGGTCACTCTTTACATTTTCCCAAGGAGCAAATGTGAAATTCTTTCCTGAAGATTCTTCCTCGTTTACAAGGTTTTAGGTTGGATTTACACCAGTGAAAGCCAGGAGTGATGGAAGGCTCTTTAGTGACTGTAAAAGCCCCTGGCAATTCAGAGCAGACAGCATAATTTTCACCAGGAAACAAAGCGTATTACATGATCAGTCAGGTTTTTTACTTAATCAGAATTTTCCTTAAGATATTCAGCTGGCACTTCATTTGCCTAGTGGAATATTCTTCATAAGCAATTTCCATAACAATTGTCTGGCAGAACATGGTATGAATAAATTAAAGACACTGTATAATAAAGTGGATTATAATTTAATCATTGTGAGATAGACATATTCCAAACAGTATATGAAAGGCATTTATACAAGGCCCTAGAAATAAAGATCTTGTCTAGAAATCTTAATCTTAAAAATCTTAATCTTAGAAATCTTAAAATCCCAGGCTCAATTTTTAAAAGGGGAAAGAAAGAGTGGGTGCAATATATATATATATTTATGAGATAAGCATTTAGAGAAACCACATTGCTACTTACTGTAGATGCCTACTTTGCCTAACATTAACTATTCACTAGAAATCCTGCAGTAAGGACACCCCAGAGTGTCCATATGGAGTCTTGCAGTACAAGAGTCTCTGTTCAGTACCCCCAGCTCAGTTTTAAGAGTGTAGGTGTATCTGTACTACAGATCCCATTAGTGACCATCACCCTGCAGAAATCTATTCCATGCACGACCTCCTGCTGTACCAGCCTTGATTCTGGTGGCCAGGGAGCACCTATAATTAAACCAATGTTATTGGATCAACTTCTGTTTTCTAAAAATGTCTCAGCAACCACCCTTGGTCTAGCCCTACAGTATTAACCAGAATTAATGTACATCTCCATTGACTTTCATTAGACTTTAGAACAGACTTTTAATTAGACTTCTCAGAACTACCAGAACTCTCTCTGGGAGAAAAAAACCCCCAACAAATAGCATTATCAGATGAGTTGTGCCAGGCTTGGCTAATTCTGGTCAAGCAGCACAAGCATTATTTATATACTGCAGTCAATTTCTCTTCATATAACTGTAGCATCATTTCATTCTGTCCAGAGCCCTTTCTGCCTCCTGATGATAATTTATATCATTACAGCATTATGAAGTGTTTGAAGAAATGATGTAGCAGACTCAGAATTATAATGTCTTTTTAGAAAAAAACCCAAACTCTTACGACAGTTGGTAAATATTTATTGACCTCTGTTTGCCTTCTTGTCCTGGGAAACGTGTCCAAACTTTATAACCACAGTAGTGAGGGATATATTTTTAAATGTAAAACTTGGAAGTTGCTATTCTAAAGTCTCCATGTAAATGCCAAAGCCAAGCCTAAGCCTTTATGTGTAAACATGAAGTATTAAGAGGGCTGGCAACAGTGCTAATAGAAAGTACATGGGGAAGAGAGGGCTTGCTTTACAAAAATGTAAGAGACATGGATGAAATAGGATAAAGACTGTCACAATTCAAAGTGCATTTAAAAGAAATGTTTCAAGGGTTGGGCCTAAACTCTAGCTACTGAATATTTAAGTTTAATTAAAAGTGCTACTTGAGATTATATCAGCTGAGGGACGTGTCCACTGTCTAAAAATAGGAAGAGAAAGACTGGAGCAGCTGTCACAGGGAATTTTGCTTTCTAGAAATGCTCTATTGTGACAGTAATCGCAAAGATAAGATTCCTTTCCAGATGAATAAAAGAGATGGGGATTTCTGTGGGACAGAAAATGTCAAAGAACAAGTGATACTCGAGATTATGGTTTCAAAAATCATACTGAGTAAAGCCCAGATCTGTACCTTTCAGAGCTGGTATAATGTCATGTTTTTGCTCTTGGCAGGATTTCTGAAGATGCCACAGAATCCACTCAGAATTGTATGACAGCCATGAGAGCCTGTGTGCATTTCAGGAGTGGGAAATACACTGGGCATGACAAGCTTTTGGAAATGGAGCTACTCCTCTAATTCCTCCAGGTCACGTTGTCATAAACGACCTAGTATTTGCCATGAGTTGCTCTGAACACACAAAAAATATGGGATTCCCAAGGAATAGCAGGTAAGGACTAACAAGGGAATCTTATTTATTAACTGCATTTCTAAGGCATGCTTTAAGGTAGATGGATCAGTGATACACTGATTTCTAGTTTCTAGTGACTTGATTCCAGGTCTTTGACATGCTCCCCTCCCATCTTCCTGCTTCTGCTGGGTTTTGGCTTTCATTGGCAACAAATAACTTCAGCACGTTTGACTTTAAGAAGACGATTCTTCTCTTAAAGGCAATAAGATTATTTACATCCCTCAAGTTATCCAGGTAGTGAAGTTTCAGAGCCTCTCTACTGGTGGTTTCCACGGGAGGCAGGCACGAGGCTCCCCGCCGGGTTCTCCTCAGAGCAGCACCATGTATGTCAGCAGCAAAAACAACAGGACCACGCCAGCCACTGACACTCCAGAGGAGAATTCTTCCTTGGAGGCTTGCTCGGTGGCACGTGGTGGAAAAGTCACGCCATGTGCCACGACTATCACACGACTGGCCAGCCTGCTCTCCAGGGTAAAATAGGTCAAGACTGAGATGCCCTGGCAGAGCCACGCAGGGAAGTTTGCATAATGCCTACCCCACTGCATCTACTCGAGCCAGTGTTATTAATCACTCGCTTTCATGAGCAGTAAATTCACCCATAAAATTTAATTAGAAAGAAATCTGTAAATGCATTTTTGAAATAAGGCATGAAATGCAAATTGCCATTAAAGGAGTGACATAAACATCCACTCGGAGCTTTACTGGGGAGCCGAGGACGAGGGCTCCTTTGTTGTTGTTCTGTAAGTTTTAAAATAAGCTTCAAAAAGCATTGTTTTGAAGGGGTAAAATATACACCCTCTGAAAGTGATCTCTGTCAGCTCAGTACTCAAAATTGAAGGTGCTATTAGGCAGACTAAATAGTAGGCATAACATAACTTTGTACCACTAGAGACCTCCCAGATTTTTGCCTAGGAGCGAATACTCTGAGTTGACTAAGCTTTTTTCCTTCTGTGTTAACTAATAATTACATTTCTAGAGGAATTCAGCCCCAGATATTAAGCATTCCAGCCTTCCCAAAAGCAGAGGGAGCAGTTGCTGATCTATAGATCCTGCTGTACCCAGGAGAGGTGACCATTGCAAGAGTCACCGCATTGACACCAAGCCTCTTCCCACCACAGCTGAGCAGCAAGGAGCTAATTTGGGCTTCCTCTGGGAGAAGGGTAATGGAGCACTGGTGTAACAACGATGAAGCCACACATGTCAAGAGACCTTTTTGGCCAACTTGCTCCCCCCTTCAATCGCTGAACTTTGTATTGCTTGTTTGTACTGCTCAAGACATTTGCAAAATAATTTTTTTTTTTTTCATAGATGATTTATATGAAGAGAAGTTAAAAACAAACTGACCTTTCTCACCCATCAAATAGTCCAGGCTTGTTCTTGTATCCGATTGCCTACTTAAACCATCTGAGATTGCTCTTTGTTACCCAGGGATATGCTTTTGTGCATGTCCGCTTACAGGAGTTCTGGGAGGAAAAGCAGCGAGGGGGTTTTGCAAGAACTTAGTCCATTTAGTAGATGGAACTGCTGAGAAAAATCACTGCCTATTTTTCTGGAAAATCAATGTTACATAAGCACTTCTGTAACTTTTTCTGTTTCATAAGTAACCTGGCAAGTTGAGTAATTCACATTCTGGGTATCATTCTAAAGAAATATTTCTAATAATCCTCTCTGTGTACAAAGAAGTATTGCCTCATCCTGGTCTGGCATTTAATCTACTAGTTACTATTTTCAGAAAGGCTATTTCCAAATCCAAATAAAAACAACAATCTCACACTTATATAGTGCCTTTCATCCCAGAAGATTCCACAGAGCTCTGCAGAATTAAAACAAAACAGACATGCTGGAAACAGGGTGGCTTCGTTCATCACTGACATGCAGCCAGCTCTGGGGTGAAGCGTGGTCAGTGGCAGCAGCTCAGAGCAACACCAGCACCTGATCCTCTTCTTCCATGCTCCACTGCAGTGACATGGAATTCTGTGGTGTCACTTGTGATTTACATGTGATGTTAAAACATGCTAGGCTGTTTCCATGGAAGGAAAACTCGGCCACCTCCGCTGCAATGATCCACTCCCTTTGCCACCCAGCAAGCCAGAAATGTGACTGTGTTCAAAAACTGCCAAGGGGGGAAGGGGGAAGAGCAGCAGAGACTCGACAGGCTCCTAAGGAAAATGGATGGTATGTAGATATCATCCCCATAAAAGTCACATACAAAACAAAAGTTCTCCCAGTCTACATTCTCTTTTTCCCAGCCCTGTGTCTGCCCAAACATCTGAAGGCCATCCTGGCCAGCACAGAGCTGGGAATGGTCTACTGACACCCAGAGCCAATATAACAACCACACGGCCACATCTTCAGTTGAATGGGAAACCTTTGGGATAGTCCTTGAAAGCATTCCAGCAGGGACGAGCTGCAGCAGTGGGGGAGTGCCTGGGAGGCAGCCACCCTCGGCTCCTCACTCGCAGGTTTCATGCCCACTGCTATTATTTACCTTCAGCACCTGCACTGCCAGCTCCCAGCTCCAGAAACCCCAGCTCTGCACCAACTGTTTCAAACCCGAAGGTACAGATCCATTTTCTCTCCTGCCCTGCACACACACACTCTCACCAACTTCATATGGAAGTCTTTTGTGAACTTTTTTCCACGCTGTTTTTCTGCTGCCTCCAAGTGTCACAGCATAACTCAGTCAGGCTGTACCAGGATCCAGAGCTGGCCATATTATAATCTCATTTACAGATATGAAGCCATAATTAGTGAACTCTGAATAACCATTCTGTATTATGATGTCTAATACTTGTCTTGGCTAATGCAAATACAGGGGAAAGGGTATAATCTTATTTATATGTATCAATGAACTGAATATATGTCTTTACAAAACCCCTGCAGTATTTTTGCCTGCACAATTTAATCGGTGGCACCAAAATTGCACATTAACTGCTTATACCAAGTTGTGCCTTGATTAAAAAAAAAGGAAAGGAAGGGAAAAAAAGCACCAACCTTGTTAACCCTCTTACCAGGCTAATACTTCATTGAAAATCCCCTTGGTTGTAATGGATTTTTCTTTTTATACATACTTTATACAACGCTGTATTAAAGTGGCTTTTTATAAACACAACACGAGGTTAATAGCTGTAGCCTCGGTTAGGGGCTTTTTGTACCCTAAATCTCTACCAAGACTGTTATATAAATGCTACAATTCTAAAAATAAAAAGCAAAACAATCAGGGAAATGTTACATTATCACTCACCATATTAGGCTGCTAATGATGGCAAACCAGGGCATGCTATTTGTGGCTGAAATAAAACTCCTTACAAAAAAAATCCATCTTCACCTGGTCAGAACTAACTTGCCACAGTTTCCAGCCTGAGTTCAAGAAGTCTCTGAAGGACATCTTTAAATATGTGCTTGTTTCATCAAAAGGTCTTAAACGTTATGCAATTACAAAATTTCAGTGATTATATGGGGTTTTAATAGATGGATGTGTGTTTTCTTGAAGTGAATCCCTGTGTTCACACAGATACCAGCCATAATAAGAGGCACAGTTTTGAGTATGAAGAAATTCAGCATTTCCAGCTGTATCTGCTCTTCTCACGATGCTTACAACCTGTCTGCACTAAACTGTTTCCAGCAAAGGAAGCAAAGAGACATCAGTATTTTTTTCCCACATTTTTAGGACAGAGGAGTTTTAAAAATCTTATCTACTCTAAAACACAGTTCAAATAACTGAAACGTCATTAGCAGCAGCTTGGAGAAGCTTCAAGGATGTTTTACTGTTTCTGCTGTAAAACTTCTGGTGTATCCTTCAAAGAAGTTGCTCACACCCCCCTCATTGTATGGAAATCTGCTTGGGCACTGTCTTGTCTGGCACTCAGGGTAATTGGGAGGGGGAAAAACGTATAATTAATTTAGAACTATAAAATCAAGCATTATAAATTAGCCCATCTTGATTAGCTACTGCACTCCATTACTCAAATGATTACATCTGCCCCAGGCCTCGGCCTTCAGGAACTGCAAAGGAGGAGCCAGTGGTTCCTCTTCTCCTTGGATGATCTTTCATTCACCTAGAGGATCACTCACAGCGTGGAGTGAGCTGGTCTGGGCAAGGGTGGTTGGCTGTCCTCCTAACTGGTCCTGCTTTGCAGGACAGGGACTGACACCAGGGTCAGTGCAGCTGCAGAGATGCTCAGGCAGTCACGGGTATATTCCACCTTGGGTGGTGATAATGGCAGGAGGGACCATGATGGTTCCCACCTCCATGCTGGTAGACATCACTTGGTTGCTCAAGGCTATTTTTGCTGTGAAGGTGTTAACACATCACACTGTATCCTCCGGGGTTTCTAAGCTCTCAGCAGAGCTTTCAGAGGTGTGCACCCACACCAGGGTTTTACTGCCTGTGGCTGAGAAGGTCCTGCTCACTGAGCTGGTTTTGTGTGGATACATAGGGACACGTATTGTAACATACACCCCAAACTTCAGGGTATAAATTGTGTCCCAGTTGCTTTTGAATAAAGCCAGGATATGATTTCAATCCTTACATATGATGTAATCTTTAGCACTCCTGGACTGGCGCGTTGCTCAGAGCACTGTAAATAAAGACTCCTGTAGTACACAAGTTTGTCTGAGTTTTGGCGACTGTGAAGAGCTCTGGTTTGTGTTGTTGAGATCTGTCACAAGCTGCTTCATCATCTCACTTCAGCGTGGTGAAGTGGATGTTTTCACACCAGAATGAGAGGTGGCTCGATGGGAAGAGCTTCTATTCTGGCTTCTACTCCTCGCTCTGTGACAGATGAACTCTGACTAACAACAGCCTTTGGGATCTTACTGAACTCTGCAAACATCTAGAAATATGTCTGCCTTATAATGGTAGCATGAGAAGTAATTTGAAAAGTACTTCAAAACCCCTATATAACTTCTGTGGCCAAGCACAGAAACCACAAACCCAAAGATTTTCGGAGCTGTTTCATTTTCTACTACTCTATTTTGCAACTCTGCCACTCGACAGGCAAAAAACATTGAGAACACTGCATTTCATAGACAACATTTCATTGTATCAGTTAGAGATAATTAGGATTAGTGTTCCAGCAGTCCCACCAAAGATGGGAAGTCCCATTTGATCAGGCACTCTATAACACAGCACCAGGCCTGAACATTTCACTCTATCAGATGAAAGGTGAGTTGCCCGAGGAAGCTTGTGGCAGGGATGAAATTTTCACTGAGCTCTCCCCAAAGCCCAGTCTACTATTTCTGATGGAAAAATTCAGTGCTGAGCCTGGTGGCCCAGGCCCATCTGCAGGGAGACCTGAGTGTCATCTCCTAACTGCTCTGGGAAGTGAAAGACCACAGCTGGCCCTTTTCTCACTTCATGGGAAATTAGAAATATTTTCAGTGTTTATGGATCTTTCCACAGGCTGAGATATTCTATCTAGACAGCTCCTATTCTAGGAGAAAATACTCTAGGTATTTTCTTAATAATTTTAACATTACTCACTCATTTTTCTTTTTTTTTTCCCCCTTCAATTCCTCTCTGTCATGAGAATAAAAAAAAAAATTCCATTTGAAATGGAACGTTTTCTTTAATCCTATAAAGAACGAGTATAATTGATTCAACTATAAAATTTATAGGCATGGAATCAATGCTTATTATAGTCAAAACATGCCAGGTCCCTTCTTTGTGGCTGGTTTAAAGCTGTTCCGTTAAGTATAATGTGAAATGAAAATACTTTAGTCTAAACATGAAAAGGTTAGATTGTGTTACAGCTGCACAGCTCTGCCTGACTGTTAGGATCTGATTTCAGGGTTTCACACAGAAGACCCTCCATTGTTTTCTTTGTACCTTCCCTCTGGAGTAAAACTAACTTTTGACAGTCCCAGTAAGTAGCTGCTATAATGTAGATATTAATTTAATCTGCAGCTCTATTAGTCCTTAAACAGTTCAAGCTTTGCCTTTATGTTTTGATAGTCATGAAAACACTGAAAAATTGAGTATGAATGGAGCTTAATCATGGCAATGATGGCAAATCTTTTCAGTCTCTTTCCATTTTTCCGCTCCCAGACGTCTACCTTGAGGGCTAATTGAGAAGATGCAAGTGTTACTCAGACACAGTCACTCCTCTAACTACAGCTCGACTATTAAACATTTCTACACACTTCAGGTTTGCAATTAAGCTATTAAACTTTTCAGCAGATGGTTTTTCCAAGCAGCAAAGTGTTTATAACTTTTCTGTTGGCCTAGAAGAATGCAATCACATAAATCTAACGGTGGGACATTTAGTAGGTGTATTTATTAGAGCTGGATCCAGTCAAACAGACTGGAGAACCTCAGATTGAGCAGATCCCCATTTTCTTACTACTTTGTGATTTCATCTCCGGGGTGTGCCTGGTGTAGGTGTGATAATTCTGAAATAAAAGCACGTGATGAGGCTGGGATTGCACAGTGTGGCTGCCCTGGTGCAGCAGCATCTCTAGATTGCAGCTCCTGGGCCAAGGTTTGCCCTTGGTTGAACAGGTGTAATTCCTGCTGAACCAAGCGGGAGCTCCAGAGTTTTAAATAAAAACAGCTCTTGGCCCATTATCCACTTACATACACTGTGTCCAGGGGCCAAGATACACAGAATTGACAAGTGATTGGGGGTTCCTCAGGAGCTTGAAGCTTTACTACATAGGGCTTAAATAAAGCAGTGTTTCAGAGAGCAGGGAGCACACGCCAGTTTCATTTGTCTGAATTTCATCACTCAGAATAAAGGCCCTTAAACTCACGAGTCACTTTCCAAAAAACACCAACCCCCCCCCAAATTATAAATCTGAGCAGTGTTGAAGCCTAAGTAAATACATACGTCAGCTGCCAGGATCCTGGATGTCAGTTTTCAAGGCATATATTGCCCCAGACTAGTCTGTAAATAATTTTTATTTTTATTCAGGACTTTAAACCCACATCACTAGTGGGCTGGGCTTGTGGTTCTTCATTTGCATACTGTATGTTTTGACCTAAATTGAGTTAAATGCAGAGGGAGAAGAAACAAGGGTCAAATTTCATTAACAAAATAAAGCAGCTCGTGTGAAATCAACGTCTAGTGATGGAAAAATATGCAACCGAACGGAGCCCTTCACTGGTTATTTAACTAGAACAAGGTCTCCTTAATGACAAACACTCCCATCTTCAACTGCATCACAGACACCAACGGAAAAACTTGGCATCTCTCATTGTATGGGAATACGAGGCAGAACTGGTGAGGACTTTTTCCTGCCATCCCCTTGCCAACTGTACATTCCATCTGACTGAGGATTACTGATAATTTTTGGCAACTTCGTGGCTACAGAGGACTCTTCTGTACAACTATTTATTTATCCAGGACTTCAGGAATTTATTTTTAACAGAACTTTAAAAAAACGCTGTAAATACAAAATATGCTAATTGTATTAACAAAAGGATTCCTGCACCAAGTTTACTTTTTTTTTCCAAGCGTGTTTTGAGGCCAAGCTCCTCAGTTGGTGTAAGTTGGTGGAGCTGCTCTCACTTTGGTGGACGTCTGCCAAATTTACAACAGTTGAGGATC
Organism: Brachypteracias leptosomus; assembly: GCA_013401335.1. Classification (NCBI taxonomy): domain Eukaryota; kingdom Metazoa; phylum Chordata; class Aves; order Coraciiformes; family Brachypteraciidae; genus Brachypteracias; species Brachypteracias leptosomus. Next base: position 155,610 of record VYZX01007372.1, on the reverse strand, counting down.
TTTCCCAGTAAAGCAAAATGCTTATAAAAATCTGAACAAAAGGGTGTATTTAGACCTCTGTATATTCCTTCCTTAGCAGTAGTACCAGGGAACCTTTAACAGCCACGTTGCTGCAGCTACAAAAGGGACTTAATTTGCCAAAGACACAGACCCCATCACAGAGCCCTAACAAACTACAAACAGAAAACAGGTCAAGGATATTATCCCATTTTACAGAAGAAAAACTGTCAGAAAAGTAGTCACTATGTGGCCATGAGAGTGGCTCTCAGGATCTGGCTGTATCCTGACCATGTGGAGCCTTGTGGACAGCCTGGAGAGCATCTGTGGACAACTGGTGTGACCATGGCTTCTGAAGATGACAATCCACCAGGCATTTGGGACACCTGGGGTCCTGCATGATCAAGAGGACAGGTTTCAACCATCCAGGAGTTGTCCTTGAAGGAAAGCCTCCTGCACCGGGGGTAAGCCTGGCCGAGGGCAGCCTCAGCAGGGCNCGGGGGTAACAGCAGAACAGGGGAATGGGAAGGGGATGAGGGGAGGAAGAGAGATGCCCGTCTGAGCTGAACATGGCAGGGTTTCTCTGAGGAGGGGACAGCAGTGACAAGGAGCTGAGTTGCTTGAAGTGACATTAAACCATCACTTCATTAACCAGCTTTTATCTTCTACCAGACCAGACAGAACTGACTCCAGCAGAGCCCTGGGCCACCTCTATCAGGGCATGTAGACATACACAATTAGATTATGAGCTTGTCAAAAACCTCTGACAAAGCTGAGAACTGAGCTCTGGCCTCCTGTGTCCCTAACCAGAGCACAGTTTACTATTCCCTAAATGTCCTGGAAAATCTCAGGACTAGATTAGAAACTATTACTTTCACCACAAAAAATTCAATGACAACTTTTTGGTTTTCAGCGATAGAAAGCTGAAATGTTTTAGTTTTGAACGAAGTTCTTCCCCTCTGCTTTTGGGTACTGAAAACCAAAGAATTTTTACAAGCAAACCTGTTTTTTTTCCTGTTTTTAACAGAAAGTTTGCTACCCAATCAGAGCCTTGCAATTTTTTCAGAATCCAAACCTGAACATTTTCAGACACGTTACTAAAAGAAAAAAAGCAAATTTTTTGACCAGACCAACCTTCCATTAAAAATCACAGCAAAAGGAGCAATTTTCTATGTTTTCTTCCTCTTCTTCATCAGAATTGTGAGTGGTGGGAAGGAAGGAAGCAAGGAGCTGTGTCCCAGCAGCTCCACTCTAGGACTAGCTCTGGGAGGCAGCCACGTAGACTCAGCCCTTTCCCAGTCCCCTCCTGGTACTGAGCAGGGAGAGGAATTGCTTTGGATCTGTCCCTGCACGGAGTGCCCAGCACACAAGGGGTTCCCCAGCCATGGCTCTCACTGTCCCACCACCTTGTTTCCCAAGGGCCGGTGCACACATGTCCAGACAGAGAGGACATGGACTCCCGAGCTGCTTTTGCTATGTTGTTATAAAGCCTGTGTGTAAATTTTGACCATGATAAATAAGTGAGGTGGTAATCAGGCTGTTAGTGATGCTCTGCCTCTCCCAACACTCCCCTGGAACAAGAGACACTGAACTCCTGATGTTGGAATCTAACTGGTGTACCCGACATACCTAATTCTGGGCAGTGTGGCTGGCTTTGGGTTAAATCTCCTGTGTTTCTGAGTTAGCCAGCATTACCTTTGCCTTGAATGAAGAGTACATGCACAGACTGTGACCCGGCTTCACACAACCCCAAGCTGAGCTGTGGCTTCAGGAGCACAAGCCCTAGTGCTGAGCAGCACGGGGGCTGGCTCACCAGCAGCTGTGTGGCTCTGAAGCAGGCAAAGCATTATTTGAGGAAAAAAAGGAGAGAATTTCTCCTTTAAAACACTTAATTATTTTAAAAAGTAAAATAAAATGTCCATAAAGTAACCCAAGGAAGTTAAACGTTCCCTTTGAGGGAAATTATCTCTTTTTAAAATTATCCCTTTTTCTAATAAACTAGTAATTTATGTAATCCATATAAAACCACTAACACTCATTCTTCTATTTTTAAATAACATTGGAGAGCTTTCCCAAGGCTTATTTTATTTTTATGAGAAGGATTAAAACTCATGATGGGCCAGATTCTTCCACACTTGTATCTGCTGACAAGCCCCATACTCCTGCCCTAACACCAGGGACTAGTGACGAGGGATGTGTCGTCGGGTGGCTTTGCACCACTGGCTGCAGTGGAGTAACAGCAGGCTGACAGATTCACTGCTCTCAGTGCAACACCATCTGATCTGGAGCTGGCTGAACAAGCCATAAATCAAGTGATCTTTATGTTTCTGGACAAACATTTCAAGAAAAACAAGGATAAAGGGGCTCTATATGGAGAGATTTGTTCTATCCAGTCTCTTATCCAGCTCAATATTTTTATTGCTCCACAATGAGCCTGAGCATTGTCATCTGTCTGGGGTGCTCAGGAGGAGGCTTTGCCCTTTCAAAGCAAGTCAAGGCTGCAGCTCTGGGTTTTCACCCAGAAGAGGATTATGGGAAGAAACCAGAGCTGAGTCCTCGTGCTTCTGGAGCTTGCTCCTCCAGGGATGCTGGTGTGCTCCAACCCATACAACGTGCAGAAAGTATAACCTGCCCTTAAGTATCTGTACATCTGTCACTTAACAGGGCTTTAGTTTTGGATCTGGTTTAGTGCTAGAGTGCAGCAAGACTGAGTGAATGATCTGTTCTAGAAAAGACACCATATCTCAGATGGCATTGCAGACACAAACCAAGGGGACACACTGTCCCCTCCACCCAAATGAGCTGAGGCTGGAGGCTACTCAGATAGAAAATCCCTCCTGCTCTCTCATACTTCCCCTCCACCTCTTATTTCTCTCCCAAATAACTCAGATGTTTTAGCCCTTCCAGACAAAAACTGGAGCTTTAAATTAAAATGTCATCTGTTAGTAAAGAAACTAAGCTATGTTTTTCATTCCTGAGAAAGGACTCACTTATGCTTATAACTATAAGTTGCTAGTGATTAAGCAACTGGTATATTTTCACACTCATTAAAAGAAACACGGTGTGTTCGCCTTTCTAAGAAAAGGCATCTTGTTTGTAATACTGTAATACATTGGGAACACCTTCTAATTGGCTTCTAGTGCCCCTTGCCAAAATTCAGACACAACTTTGTTTATTTACACAAGGAAAAAAATAAAACATTGTATAATTAGTCAAGTAATGGACTCCTAAATTCAGCAACTCAGAGGTATGCAAAAACTGACAAAGTTTTTAAGATTCCATTTTGGTTTATGAAATATCTCAATAGGTAGCCCAGACTGCATCATGGCTATTGTAGCAACGTGCTGCTCAATGTGCTGTTTGTGTCGAGATGGAAAACTTTGACATGTTTGATTTTTATGCAAGTCAATTAACTTGTTTTTTAAAACTGTAAGGGCATGCTTTGCAAATAAGATTACTTACTATAAATTATGAGAACATAGGGCTCCATTCAGACAAAAATGTTACACACCCCTTACACATGCATAAGTCTTCAGAATATAGTTCTGCACCCTGACAACCTATTCAGCTAGGGGTAGGAGCTTATTTTGGTCTATTCCATAGGGGCTTTCCTAAAAAGATATCAACAAAAGGGGATAGAGACTTAATTAGAATGTCTCTCTACACCCCACCTTCCTTTGCACCACCCAGGCAATTCCAACAGGCCAAAACCTCTCCTTATGTGGTGAAGGAAGAATTTCTTTTTTCAGTTAAGTCAGCCCACAGCAGAATTAGCAATGGTATGTCCCCCTAACCACAGCACAGACAGACATTTGGCCGTTCCCACCTGTGAGCTCTGCTCTCACCACTCACTCTTAAGCACGGTCTATTGACTGCAGTCGTGTCCATCTGTTAACATAACCTTCATTGTGCTTGGCCCCAGCTCAGATGGGACCCTCACACCAAGACACCAGGGTGAAGCTGTCCCTGCAAGGAATGACACCGAAGACCAGAAATGACCCAGTACTGGCACAAATGAAGATGGTAGGGGTGTTGCAGCCAGCATGAAAGGTGCTCGTTGAATGCATTTAATCAAGGCTTCTTGCTTCCAAAATGCAGATTCTTCGATGGGTGCACGGGAAGCTCAGGATGTCTGTTTGGCATTGAAAATACAACATAAAGAGCTGCAGATATGTACTTGGGGCTTGGAGGCAACCACGGTGCCAATACATACACAAAGCAAATCCAGAGACAAGTATGAGTCAGAGAAAGAAAAACTGCAGAGTTTTGTCCAGGTCCTTTCCACTTTTACACATGTGGAGAATCTTTACCTAAGCAAATCATCCCATTGATTACATATGTGAGCAAGAATTACTTGCATGAAGAAAGCTTACTGGATCTGGTCCCTGCTCTGTGCACATTGTGATATAAAGCCAACTCTTACTAAGTCCAAGACTTGTTCCTATTAGTTCTGAGTATTAGGTTAAGGCACAGGAGACCACAAAGCACAGCATTTTATCTTCCTTGCCAGCTTCAGCCTAGGTAATGAAGTCATTCTTATTTGAGTTTGATGTGAGATTGTTGGTTCTAATTTAAAGACTGCAGCACAGATAGTGTGTACTGCAGATAACTCATTGCCTTGAAACGTCTTTTACCTCGACAAGAAGGATAAAAACAGGGAGAGAAATTTGAGGAGATTAAGGGACAAATGACTTTCCTTGTCCCCTGGCTACAGAATGGCCAATCTCTTCCCCAGACTGCATTAGAGGTAACTTTCAGCCCAGAGCAGCAGACTCACACTCATAGAAACAGTTCCACACACTCCCAGGAGCACGTGAAGGCACACACACATTCCAAAGAGGAGTTTCAGGCAAAAGACCTTCCAAAGTTAGATTCCCATAATTACATTCAGAACAACACAAGATGTTAGTCTGATTAGAAACCAGCCATGTCATTGCCAGAGCTGACCTGCCTGTGAGGGAAGATACCTCCCATTGACCAGGAGCACCCGCGTGGCTACGTGCCTCTGAGCAGCCTCACAATGTCGGGTCAACTGTTGTTACTGGCAAGACGCTGCTGTGGAAAGGCTGCAACAGACTCAGGGACTCATCACTACCAGTATGTGTTGCTATGGACACCATTGAAGAAAAGCAAAATCATTTGAGAAGGAAATAAAAGACTCTTTTCCACCAATAGTGACAGACACTCTAATAGGTTAGTGATCCTGGTGGAATGCTAATCAACGGCACAGAGAAAGACTTGGAGTCATGCAACTTTTAATATTGCTGGTGAAGGAGTGCAGAGTAAATTCATGTCCTGCACGGCCACGCACACAGCATTTATACTCATGCTCAGCACTGGAAATGTGCCACTGCCACAGATAACTCAGATAATACTCTTGTCTTAGGAGGTTTTCCTCTCAAGGATCTCAGCTGCAAGCCATAGTCACCTGGAGGGTCCATCTGCACAGTCCCACTCCCAAATTCCTCAATGGAGCTGGATTCCTTGCTTGCACAAACCTGACACCAGCGAGGCTGTGATTTACTGCAGCTATGGATCTGGCATCTGATTTGAGCTCTGAGACAATCTAATTTTTCCATTCCTCGCAGCTCTGGTGAATAATTTAAATATATGCTCAGAGCTCACCAAAAATAATACATTTTCAAAATTTTTGGTGAGCTGAAAAGTAAGAATTACTGGCTCAGAGACATGCAAAATGCTCTGTTCAATCTTAAAGAGTTTTATTTTGATTGAGGTGGGATTTTGGCTTGCATAGGTTAAAAAGGAATGGATTTTTGTAACAGAATGGAATGAGGACTTTCAAAATAAAAAATAAATAAATAAATCCATAGGTATTACTCTGAAAACATCAGACCGAAATATTTTCTTTAAAAAAGAATTGTTTAATGTTTTCAAAGCTGAAAAGTGAGCACATTTTTCAGCTGATGTGATTCTGTAAAATGCTACACCACCACTGACTCACTATTTTTGCCCCAGAAAACTGCTAAAATATTTTTCTCAGCTGTACAAGCAGATAAATCTATTGACTCCAGCAAGACAATTTGCACAAGTAGGGCCAGGAGCAGTTACTGCTTTACCAGAACCTAAACTATTCTGAGTAATTTACAGCAGAAGTCTAGAAACAGGGACATTCTCTCAAAGGGACCTTCAATCTAGTTTCATTTGCAGTACAATGAAATGAATCCAAAATACTGAGAAGAGGGGCAAGGGTTACAGAATAAATGACAGAATTGCTCTGTGAGGCTGGAAGGCAGCAAAATCCTCTGCAATAAAGAACAGATTCAACCCACACATTGTAAGAGCCATCTCAGAAATGATGCTCGAGAGCATCTGAGGCAAGAGAAGATTTGGGGGTGATTTACAATAGGGCTGTTTAATACTTGCAGCAGAGCCACTCATGGATCCAGGGGATTCAGATCTATGTTCAGTGATGCAGCAAGTTTTGAAAACCTTGTTTTCCAAGGCAATTAGGTTTATTGGAATGTGCTGTGCATGTGTCTATATGCTCTCTCATTAGGAATATTAAATTCCTGACAATAATGTGTCCCAAAAGCTATGTTGGGAAGAGAGGTCCAGTAGCTCCCACGACCAAGGTAAGCTGAAGCCTCAGCTCAGCTGTTATTGAAAATCAAGGCACCAACACAAGGCCTCACCCAGTGGATTCAGGCCACATCTCTCAGAGCTCTGCTCAGCTTATTCCAAGGTGATGTCCCCTGGCTTGCAGGACACAGCAAGACAATCCTCCCAGAAACGGGAGGGTCAGGTTAGTGCTGTCCAGCTTTGGCTCCAAATACATTTGGCAAACGTTCTCCAGAAATTCACTTTCAAGACATAAATCCACAGGAAACCAGGTTTCACATGTTCCATGGCTTAATATATTATAAATATTGCAATTTCCCCTCAGTGTTCACATTGTTGTTTCACAGAATCACAGACTGTTAGGGATTGGAAGAGACCTTGAAAGATCCATGAGTTTCCAATGAGCAGCATGGGCGGGTCATTAGATGTTGCAGTAGTAGTTGTCCCACACTTGACCATAGGAAGATATCTACCACACTTGTAAATACATCTCTTATATTCTTTTCTGAAGGTAAGGCTGCTCAGAAACCAGCAGCTTCCTCCTGCTGCCAGTGAACAGCTTCTTCAGGTCAAGTGGTAGCAGTCCCTGCACAGACACTACAGGTCCTGCAAGACACTGACCAGGACTCTTACACCAGATGTTCTACCTAACAGTGAAGCACCATTTATGCCCTGCCCCTCAACACTACTGGTTACACTATGAAGTGACCAAAGGAGTCCTTTTAACTGCAGACTTTCATCCTACCTCCAGCAGAATTTCAAAGGCTACGCTGAAGGTTTCTCATGAGCTCCTCACGAGTGGGCAGCCCAGCTTGAGAATCCATTCATTTGATAGAAGAAAAAAGGGGTGATATAAAAGCCCACATCTTGCTTTGTTTTTATAAAAAGCAAAAGAAATTCCACAAAGCCAAACTTGAAAAAGAGAACATGCAATTTCATAAAACATCCACTATTTGGTCAAAAAATATTTAAATCACGATACTATGACCACCTTCAGGGAAAATATGATAACAGACAAAGGGAAACCTCAGGGACAGCCAGCTACTGTGCCAAAGGCAGACAGACTTCAGGCAACAAGAAATAGAGACTTCTGAAAAGACTTAATGTATTTCAGGAGCAGATTAAGATCTTCAATCAGTGTAAAATAACTGTGCTGAAGTCAATATGTTTATCCACTCCATCTGCAGGGGCTGGTGGAGACCTGACATAAAGGAGGGAGGGGACTCAAGCATGTGACAGCATCAGCCAGGCTGGTGGGAGGCAGGAGGAGGGGAAAAGTGAAGAGAGGGTAACCTCCTCCATCCCCCTTTTTCCCTACAAATCCACCCTGGCAGAAGATATGGTTAGAATCTAATTATTTTGCTTTGGGATTTCTACTGCCTATGAGAAGCTCCAAGTCCTTTTTCTCATTGCTTCAGAGTGAGCAGATATGGAAATGGGATTTTCTGCAGCTCTTAGGAAAGTTCGGTACCTAAATCCTACTTTTTATTTTTAATGTGCACCTATTCAGACTTTTTGGGAAAAAAGTTAACTCATACTATAACCAATTATAAAATTCACAGTATCATAAACTTGAGCGGTGAGGCAACATCTGCTGTTTTTCAGTGTGTGATGTGTTATCATTGTCTCCTACTGAGACCTGTGAACTTCTGCCTCCAGAACTCAAACCACAGGTTTTCTCCCCCATAGGTGTCTGCTTGTTGAACAAGATGCCTAATCTTAGGCCTGCAAATGTTAACCTTAAAGTCTATTGGCATCTTTCAGAAGCTTAGGAGTAAGAGGAACCTAGTCTGGCTGTCTGAAAAGTTTCATTCAGATTGCTTTAAATATTTTGTGGATGATTACAGTCTGAACATTTGACTACATGCCACTTCATTAGCCTTGCTCAGTTTTTTAGTCCGTACCATAGATGGGAAATTAAAAATGATCTCTTTAAAAACCCTGATATTTAATTTCCCATAAGATATGAGCGATATTCAGGGCAGTGTCTGGAAAAAAATTAGGATAATAAGGTGTATAAATCTCTGCTTCATTTGAAACAACGCATAAAAGCCAACCCCACATTAATTTTTTTGCTGAAAGAACTTCAATAAGTTTTAAAGTAAGTGTTTCATTTACTGCCACATGCCACACATACATGGCAAACAGTTTATACAAACCACAACACTCAGCTGTTCCTGGTTAGGTACAACAGCCCTCCCTGAACACCCAGGCTGCTCCCGGCTCCCTCGGGACTCCGGCACAGGGTGCTGAGCAGTCTGGCCAGGTCCAAGGGAGACCAACATACATGTTTTACTCCAGCCAGGTGAGGACTCCTCCCGTGGAGGTGCTCTCCAAGCCTGGCTTGATGTATGTGCTTAAGATTTAGTTGGCTCAGAGCAGAATGCTCTGCACTTTCCTTGAAGACAGCTTAAGTACAGCATAAGTATCCCTGACCTGGTGGTCCAGCCGTAATGCCTTCTTCATGTAGTTCTCAGGGAACTTTATGAGACTTTCCAGTGCACTAGAACACTCCACTGTGTGTTCACACAACTGTGCTGGGCTTGCATGGCAAGGGTTTGGGAGCAGGGGGGCTACAGGGGTGGCTTCTGTGAGAAGCTGCTAGAAGCTTCCTCCATGTCTGATAGAGCTGATGCCAGCTGGCTCCAAGGCAGACCTGCAGCTGGCCAAGGCTGAACCCATCAGTGATGATGGCAGCACCTCTGGGGTAGTGTATTTAAGAAGGGAGAAAAAACCTGCTGCACAACAGAAGCTGGAATTAGAGGAGTGAGAATATGTGAGGGAAGTGACTCTGCAGACACCAAGGTCTGTGGAGAAGAAGGAGGACGTGCTCCAGGCACTGGAGCAGAGATTCCCCTGAAGACCATGGTGAGACAGGCGGTCCCTCTACAGCCCATGGGGGTTCATGGTAGAGCAGATATCACCTACAGCCCTTGGAGGACCCCACACTGGAGCAGGTGGATGCCCGAAGGAGGCTGTGATATGGTGGGAAGCTGGAGCAGGCTCCTGGCAGGACCTGCACAATTGTGGGTTGAGATAAGAACAGTTTAATGGGGCTGAAAAGGAATTAATAACAATAATTGTTCACCACTTGCTGACCAATGCCTGGCCAGTTCCTGAGCAGCTTTCCCCCAGTTTATAAACTGGGCATGATGTCATATGGTCTGGAATATCCCTTTGTTCAGTTGGGATCAGCTGTCCCAGCTCTGTCCCCTCCCAGCTTCTTGTGCCCCCCAGCCCACTCACTGGTGGGGTAGGTGAGGAGCTGAACAGTCCTTGACTCTGGGTAAACACTGCTCAGCAACAACTACAACATCAGCGTGTTATCAACATTATTCTGAGCCTCAATCCAAAGCACAGCTGGACCAGCTACTGGGAAGAAAATGAACTGTCCCCGCCAAAACCAGGACAGGTGGGCACCTGGCACCCAGCCTGGGTCAACCCCCCACAGCAACATGAGATATGGATTCAGCAAAGTACTTGGAGAGAAGGGACTCTTCACACCCTTCTGAAGCCAACAGCCTACGAGCAGATAAGACAAGACAGAGGAGAGATACCTACGTGTTTCTAAGGCTATAAGAAAGATTTCTAGTGTAGCACTAGGACTTAATTTAGAACTTGACTCCAGGACAGTGAGGCTTATTCACAAGATCTTCAAGGTTCAAGTCAATGACCTCATTTATTGAGCAAGTATTATCCACAAAACAAAATTTTATCCACTTGTTCCAAAAGGACATGATGAACTTGGAAGTCCACTCAGTTTTAGAAGACGGTATTTCAGCTTGTCTCACCAGGCTATAAAGTCCCTCTACTAATTTATGCATGCTTATAATAGTATTTAAGCAATTTTTTTTCAGTATTCTGTTGCTGTATGAAAGAAAGAATGCCCTTGGAGGAATAGATCTATGCAAAGGGCAAAAAAACCCAGACTAGATAGGCAGTACCTCCAGATGTCCAAAGCAAACTAGGAAGGGAAGTGAAGAAAAATTATTTTCTGACTATTTTTCACTCACAAACAATATTATGAAGTGCTTGGAATACCAGAAGGTTCATTTTGAAACAGAGGAGCGGTATTTACACTGGCACTTATATAAATATGTGTTGGTTTTATGTACTTCTTTTTCCCAATACTTCACGTTAAAATCAGCTTATTTATTGCTGAGAAGAGGTGCTGGGTTTTTTACTGCACAGGTACAACCCAGCAGCTTGGAAAGCACATTCTGAACCTCAGCCTGTTCCATCCTTTGTCCAGAGAGATGCATGTTCAGAGCTGCATGACTGGGGGTCCTATGAGAGGGTAACCTCTAACCTCAGCCCTGGAGAGTGACCCAGTGAGCAGGATGTATTTGTACTGGTGGATATGGGATGTGTTTACTGTGGGTGGTTTGCAGCACAGAGTGCAGTGAGCACTGCTGATGGGCACAGCAGAGTGTGGCCCTTGCATCTGCTGCATCTTCCTCTGAATCATGGGTTTGCATCCAAGCCAGGTAATAAGTTGCTGACTGCAGATCAAATATAAAGATATTACTGTGCCCGAAGGTAAATACTATCAGCCTTGTATCTATACAAGGGACTATACTGGTTATATTTTCCTATATTAACCCCTCCCCTGCAAAACAAATGAAAAACCCCAACGACAATACACCCTTACTGCTACTGATCACAAACAGAGATCAAACATCCTCACTCCTCTTTCATTTTGCTCTCCAGATTGAGACTCCTTGCAAGCATGTCAGTTCTGGTGGTGGCTTTGTGATCTGGATCCTGCTTGGTAGGATCTATGCAGAGACCAACAACTCATTCTACACAGCCCACTATGCAGGCATCAGATGACTGTGGCTTTCAGTTACTACCTCTGGACTGGAGCCAGAAGCCTAGCGGTGAAAAGCTCTTTATACCATTACCAATCCCCCGAGCCACCCAGTCCTTCTCCACTGCATACAGGTTTTTAGTGTTGTGCCTTAAGATCTGTCCTGGTTCTGAGTAACGTTCTTTGTGATGGGAGTCTTGCCACTCCCCCTCTCATGAGGGGGAAAAAAAAAAAAAAAAAGAGGAGGAGGGAGTGTGTGAAACCTATTTTCAAACTCTGTTATGATTATCTGATGCAGCCAGTGCTCTTGGAGTCTCTGAGGGAGAGCCTTGAGTCCTGGGGAATGTCTGTCTTAGGTGAGGAGCAGGCTCCAGTCTGGTCAGTGCTAAGATCTGTGCATCTTCAGCCAGTGCTGCTGCCTGTAGCTTGGCGATAGCCGCTGCACAGGAGCTCCTGGACCCTGCCAGAGGCCCTCACAGGGTTGGGTGTGAAGCTTTCTGTCATATTTGCAGGCTGACCGGGCCTAAGTGCACACAGGTTGACCTGATCTTGAGTGTTGTCTCAGAACCATGCTTAATACCAGCATAAATATATCCCTGGAGAGGGCAAAACGTATAACCAGTGAGCCCCCAGAGCATCTGTTCTCAGCTACTTTCTGTCTAAACTGCCCACCAATTGTGCCATCTCTGCAGCTCCTGTCCTCCAGTTCAGCCAAGTGACTCACTGTGATGTTGTACCCATGCAGATTTATCTTCCAGTATCTCCCAGACTCTCCAGAAAGCACATCCCATACAGCAGCTGCTTTTCTCCACCTACAACAGGCTGCAGGAGACTGGATGGTGACACACTGGTACCCAGCCTTGGTGAGAGGGCTGCCAGCTGCTGATCCTGCAGCAACACCTCTAAGGATTTAGAGGCTTTCATGTTGATTGCTGAATATTTCTGTTCCCCTCTGAACCATCCCAACAGTTGTTTCAAGCGAATGTATTCATTCCCTCCCTTGTAACCATCGGAGCTTCTTGCTTGGTCCGGGAGCAAGGAAGAGGGAATGAAAGGGTCTCTTCAAGTGTGCTGTAGCTGCTCTCTCACAAGAGAGCATTGAGAGAGATCCTGCAGCTCTGGTGTGCAGGGAGGCTCCCCCAGGACACGCAGGGTCCCCCCGGGCTGTGCGGGAGGAGCGCGGCTGCTCTCCCCGCTGGGTCAGGCTCTCGGGTCTATTCCTAGCATGGATCTACCAGGTGGCAGCGTTCCTCTGCCAACATACCTTTGGTTTGGCTCACCTTGAAAGCTGTGATGTTATATTCTATGATGACGTCATTATATTTATTTCAGCTTTCAATGAAGATTCCTGGCAAGTCCCTGAGTTGGAGTATCTTCTTTTTAACGGATCCAAGATCCAGCCAACGTGGTGCAGATTACATTTATATAACACAACCCGAGTGAGGTGAACTGCTGGGGATTTTTTTAACAGCTGTTGATGTTACTAATTTAAGATTATTTCTCTATTAAACTATGGAAGAGGGAAAACTTGTCCAGTATTTATACAAACACTACTGCTCTAATTTCTAGCTGTGGTTATTTTTGTGATGACTCCATCACGCAATCTCAAGAATTTATCTTTGCGGTGGTATTTTGAAAAGGATAAAATGAATCAAATGGGGTTTTTTCAGTTAAATACACATGGGAGGACACCACACTTTAATGGTATGTGGAACAAAGTTTTCCTATTGGTTCTTTTTCTTCACACTATCTGGACTAATTTTGAATGAGCTTATTACAAATGTTTGGACGACGTACTCCAGTCTACTTTTTTTATCCTTCTGTTGACTGTGTCACTCTTAGCTCTTCCCAATCAGCCTACAACTTTACAGCTTCTGGTAAAAGCCACATGGTTTTTCTGATAAAGAGAAGTATAAACCATTTGAGAATGTTCTATGAGATACTGCTCCTCACTGGCAAAAATAATGGCTTGGATGCTAAATCTGGTACCATCAAGGCCCCTTGAACACTGGGCCTTAACTCCACTAGATTTTGAATAAACACATGGTGTGAGAGAACAAATCCTTCTGGATCAAGCCTAACCACGATGATGAAGAAGATGAAGTCCTGAACTCCTCATAAAGAACTGCAGCACATAGTTAAAGGACTCAACCAAGGTTGTGCAGCCTATGGAGGAGGTAGAAATGGATTTAAATTTCCAATATTAAGCTTTAATACACTAAATTGCAAAAGAAGAAACTGAAAAGTCACTAAAAGCAAACTTGCAACCTTTCCCTTCTTATTCCTTCCCCACAGTGGTCGCTGTGAGGTCTTGTGATGCCACTACAAAGATCCAGCAAACAGAAATTGGCTGTGTTATGAATTGATTTCCATTTAAAAGAGTCATAATTCAATTTTGCTTTAAAAACATATTACAAAATCTAATATTAAAAAGATTTGCATAGAAACATTCATCAGAAAGATATTTTATTTGTTTGGCTTGAAACACTTCCACTACAAGCCAAACATTTCAACACTAGGGTAGGAGGACCAGAAAGTGAACCTGACCAGAAACAACAGTGAAAACTACTAGTTTATTTTTGCTCTACCAGCTGACAAAATTTAGTTATTTATTTAAAAAAAAATAAATCACTGGCCTTGTGGATGGTGAAACTTTTTTTAACCCCAAATATTCTTGTAAATTTATGAGTAACAGGGTGTTATTAGTTGAGAAAACATGTATGGACATGATGCTGATTACAATGACTATCAGATCAAAGATACAGGGATAGAAATTTAGATGATATTAACAAGCCACTTATTTCACACTCACAGAACACTCGCAAATACACATCTCTGCACACAGAAAAATGTACAACCTTTACACACACAGTCAGAGGTGGTTTCCAGATGAAGTCTCTGCCCCATCACAGACAGATAAATCACTGGGTCCTCTCACTAAGTAGTGGGAATATTACTTCAGTAAAGTTTGCTAATGGGGCAAAGGACCTTGTATTGTAATCCAGTGACATTTTCAACCTTCGGAGAACTTTTGTTGACATTCCCGAGTCCCTGGCTGCCATCCCAGCATGAAATAGTTTCTGTTCACATAATTCTCGTGTTTACCAGTCATGAAAAACTCTTGCTTTTGGCTTTTTTTTTTTAAATAAACTTTTTTTTTTTTTCGCAAGTGAAACTCTGTCTAAAAAAATATTGGCCCCAGGCATAGAAGGTTTTGCATAAATTCATATGTGATGAATGGCTGATTTTAATGTTATTTGGGTATTTGTCAGAACCTAACAAATATACATGGTAATGGTGGTTCATAAACTTAAACATCTCAATATACCCTTTCTTCTAGAAATAAATTACGTTTGTTTGCCCTGCCCGGAGTCCTAAGGTAGCCGACATTAGGAATATTTTAAATGTGATCATCCATCCAGCATGTCTTTCAGGCGCCACGAAGATTAAATGAAAGAATCATAAGATGAAGGTCTTTAACTTTTAATCCTTTTACAATGAACCCTTAGATAGACATGGGGGCAGGGTGCCTTCTATGTGAGTAATAATGCCTCTGTTCCTCTTCACTAGGTTAATGAATACCCTAAATATCCCAAGATCTGATTTTTTTTTTCCCCCCCAAACTATTGAAATTAGAAGCAGGGAGACGGGTGGTAAAACGCAGCTAAGAGTGAGAGAGGGAATGAATATGCATTGGGAGATACCGAACTAAACGTTAGAGAAAGCAGGGCTGGGCTGTGTCAATGAAAGACCCACGGGTTTAAAATAATTAGCATAGATTCCCTCAGAGCTTGGAGAAAAAAAAAATAAATAAAAAGAGGTTTTTTGATTCCAAGATAAATAAGGAAAAGCCTTTCTGCGCTGTCAGGGAGCCCCTGAAGAACACGTGGAGAGCGTGTTTTTGCAGTTGGTATCTATGAGACACTGACCGCCGGGGCTCCCGGCACGGGAAAGTCCAATACTGGGCGAATTGCGACGGGTCCTTAGAGAGCCGCGGAGAATTACGCGCCCCGCGGGCCGGGACCGTCCTGCTGCTGGTGCCCGGCTCCCGGAGCGGGGAGCGGGGGCTGGAGCGGAGCCCCGCGGGCGGGCAGCGCTGNGAGGGAGGGAGGGAGGCTGGAGGGGGGCCGGTCCCCGGGTAGTCAGCGGAGAGCTCACCCGCGGCTGGCGGGAGCCCAAAGAGTTAACGGGGCTGCGAGGGGCGACTGCGGCCGGGCAGGGCGGGCGTGCGAGGCTGTCATAGGATCAGGCTAATAACGTGTCTGCGCTGAAAACCCCCAAAGCCCAAGGGTCAAGTTTCAGCAGTGTCCCACCACAATGGTAGGTGTGAAAGACACGTGTCCCGTTGTAAATGAAATGTCAAGCGGTTAGAAAAAAAATCCCAACCCGGCTGCTACGGAGCGCGCCCTGCCTGCGCCGCAACGGCTCCGCGCAACCTCCGCGCAGCGCGGAGCCCCCCCCGCAGCCGCTCCCGCCGGCCCCACACGCGGAACCGGAGCCCCCGGGGCTCTCCCGTGGCGTAGGTGCCAAAGATCCCCTTCTAACAGAGCCGTGAGCAGGTTCCCACCTCCCCCTGCCACCGCGAAGCGTCCCGCTGAGCGTGGAGAACGAGGAGGCGAGAGAAGAAAGCCCCCCCGACGGTGGCCAAACCAGAAAGCAAACAGAATCCAAACGGCTCGTGTTTTAGTGGTTGACTTTAATTCTGCACTGCACTTTTACTACAAGGATATAAAGAATAAATAGCAGATACTCTTCATTTACATAGGATTAAGTCATTCAAACTGCTCTCTCTATTTACAATAACCTTGTGCTCTAGGCGTTTATTCATTTTTATTTTAAATCTAAAGTCCATAAGGAAAAAGGAAAAAAACCCAAAAAACCTCACACACACGCTTTCCGAATAATGGAAAATAGCTTTAAAACGCTTTCTTATCAAAAAGTTTGGTTTGTATTTTTTAATCCTTTTATTAAAAAAAAAAACAACAAAACAACCAAAACAACAACAAAAAATCTACTTCGCCAAAGCGAAGCAACTTCTCTCTGGAATATAAATACCAAAAAAAAAAAAANAAAAAACAAAAAAAAAAAAAAAAAAAAAAGATACATTAGCAACGATCAGGGTAATAGTCTTAAAAATACAGTAGACGCTGATTATTTCACGTATAATACTGACCTTTTAATAGTATATTAAAACGGTGCCATATATACACACAATATACATTCTCCTACACGTTACAGTGCATTACAACGTTAATCAGAAAGCAAATGTCTTTTTATTTTTGTTGCAGCAAAGGTCCACGTGAGTCCGCTGGAGAAGGGGCGAGAGAAGGTAAGTGCAAGCCCTAGCAGGAGCACTTGCACTCCGAAATGATGGGGTACTGGATGGGTATCCATGTGCACCTCTGCCCTCCCCGACGCTGGCACCTCCACCTCAGGATCGTTAAATGCACGGACTTGGCAGGTTTGCAAACCATGCCTTCGGGGACTGAACAAGACCTTTTACTGTAGCAGCTGCCCACTTTGACATACCGGGGCCAAAAGCGGCTGCCGAGATCGTTCCACGTGTATAGGACCGGGCAGAAGGTCTGGGACCAGAGCCACATCTGCAGCTTCCTGCGCAGCTTCTTGCTCAGCCTGTGCTTCTTGCCCGGCTGCAGCCCGTCGTAAAACTCCAGCCCTTTGATTTCGCTGGGCATCGCTCCCGAGGGTCTCTGCCTGAGCAGCAAGTCCAGCTCAGCTAGATCGTCCACTCCAAGCCGGTCCTCGGGCAAGGAAATAGCCATAAAGTTAGGGTCGAAGTGTCCGCCCATGAGGCTCCTTAGCAAGGTCTCGTTTAGATCCTTCTCCTTGGGGTCAAAGATAGGGTCCGGGTGCTCGATTAGATCCACCAAGGGCAAGTTGTCGCTGGGAGCCGGTCGGATGTGCAGATAGTGCTGGCAAGCGCCCTGCTCTAGCCGGAGACCCAGCAGAACCACCAAGGCGTATATAGTCACAAGGCACTGGGAATGATCCATCCTTGGGAGACCGGTNGGGGGGGGGGAGAGGGGGGCTGGGTTCACCAAACAGCAGGGGAAGAAGGTGCAAGCAAATACATCAGAAAACTTGTACGGGGATATCCAAAATAGCTTGTCTTTAAGGGGGATCACCTCCACTCCCCGCACCACCAGCAAAGACAGCCCCCTAATAAGCCCGGAGAACAAGCCCCCTGCAAACACTCTCTCTTGCACGCTTCTCTATAAAATTTCTCCTGGTGGAGCCGCTCCAAAATTCTGCTGCTGCTGCTTCTTTTCACCCTCCCCGGCCAAGGGAGATGCCTCTTTTTGTTGCAAAGCTGTTTGCCGTTGCTGCTCCTCGTTGTCCGCCCGTGCGTATGGAAGAAGTTGCTGCCGATTCTTCCTCCCCGCTCCTCTCCGCCGTTTGCAAAGCAGCCTCCTCAGCAGCAACAGCAGCCACGCACGTTGGCACCAGTTTGTCTGCTTTGCAAGGACCCAAAGCCTTTAAATTTCCTGCACTTTCAGCTTCATCTCCATGGAAACCACAGACTCTCTTCTAACCCACCCCCCCCCCCTTAAAAAAAAAAAGAACCCACACTCACAACACAACCCCCACTCCCACAAAAGTCCAGGAGAGCGCGGCTTCCCCCTTCCCACCCGGCAGACACCCTCTGCTGGGGAAGGCTGAGGCGGGAGCCGCCGCTGCCTCCCCCCCGCCCTCCGCACGCCGCCGCTCACGCCAGCCCGCCGCGCCCCGGGNAGGCGCCGGCGGCAGTGCTCGGGCCGAGCGAGGCCCTGGGTGCGGAGCCCGATGCCCCGAGGGGAGCCCGGCGGCTCCGCTCCCGCCGCGGGTCGGCCCGGGCCGGCTGCGAGGCTGCGTCGCGCTGCTCTGAGCACGCACTTGGCAGTTTTCTAGGGAGTTCTCGAAGAGCTCTCCATCAGAAACACAATTTCCAGTCATGCCCCCGGTCCATACAGAACAGGCGGAAAGTCCACCTCAACAGCGAAAACACAAACCCATTTAGGAACGGACACGACCCGCTGGTTCCACTGCGGAATCGCTGCCTCACCCGGAGCGCTCCAGGCAGCGGGCTCGGAGGGGAGGGAACGCTATTATTGGTGGAGTAAAATTTCCTGAAGTGCTTGAGTCCCATTCCTGCAGCCTATCGAGGCACTTAGGAGCTGAAGTTTAATGGCACTGAAGCTCGGCCAGTCCACCTAAATCATTTATGCATTTGCTCAAATGTTAGCTTCAAATTGAAGTTCATTATGAAAGTTATCAATAGATCAAATTACTCAAGTGGAGTGTTTTTTTAAAGAAGAATGATATTTTTTCAACTATTTTCACTCCCTAAGTCAAATCTAAGACAACTCCTATTTTGTTATATTCCAGAGCACGTAGGACCTTTTATAAATAATACAAAACTGAAATAAATGACATGAAGAAGATGGAAAATTCAACACTGTAAAAGGAGCCTCACGGTGACACTTGCTACTACAATGTCAGTCAAGGATCTGCTGGAGTTTTATAAGATATTTTTTCCCCTTGAAGTTTAGGTCTCTACCTTCATCTAGAACCTGATAAACTTTCACTGCTGAAACCTGGCATACAAGTTGTCACTGGAAATAAGTGAGAAGCCAACACCTCTTATCTTTCAAAATAAAATTCTCCAAAATTGAAGGAGTAGAAACATATCAGGAACAGAAGAGAGACATTCTGCTGAGTTTAGGGCTTAACTGGATATGACTGATGCTGAGCTGAAGATGAGCAGGACATGGAGGTGCTCAGGTCTGCACAGAGCCACCACGTGAGCTCAGACATAAGCTGCTTCTGGCTCAGGTTCTCACCAAGATCTTGGCCTGTTCACACCATGGTTCCAGTCCTGCCTCCTGGGATTTCACCTATAGAAGCTGCTCGTCTGTCACTGAGCTGGGGAGGGTTTATTCATCCCTCCTTTATTCACACACCAGAATTTTGCCCACCCTGCAGGACAAAATGTTTCTTGGCATACAGGAGCAAAAGCCAGCGCTCAAAGCTCAGGGGCTGCTCCCCTGGTTCTGGGAAGGACTGATGTGACTGGTTCCAGGAGGGAGCAGTTGTGAGGATGGCTGATGAATCCTAGCAAGGTGTTAATGTTTTTTTGGGTGCCTGCCTGTCTCGTTCTCTTTCTCACTATGTTCCTACCTCCAGTCAATAAGTCACCTGTAAGGCACTGCAAATATTTCTGAATTCACTTTTAAACCACCTTGTCTAAACACAAAGGCACAAATAACACCACAAGGTTAAAACAGCAGTGTTTCAAACAAAGCAAAAATTCAGAAGTTACACCTAATGTCTTGGATTTCTTCTTTAATACTAAATTCCATTTTACTCAGCTGGTATTTGAAAACAATTCTTAACTACTAGTCTCTAAGTCTAACCCCAAAGCCTGTAAGGCCGACATCCCCCCTCTGCTTCACCCCAGCTTTGTGCTTGAGATCCTAAGGTCAAAACTGGGATCCTAACCAGCACTCAAAGACCTTTCTCTCCTGAACCCAGTTACCTGTAGGAGGAAATGTTTTCTGGGCTGAGGCTGGTTGAGGCAGATTGCTGCTTTTAAGGCAGATCTGTTCTGAACAGAGCAGGCTGGGGCTTGGCAATCCCCCAAGCGCAGGTGTCTGCCTGGGGTGCACCAGACTCCTGGCAGGGCTGGGAAAGCTCGAGGGATGCAGAAGTGGCAGAAGTCACTTGTGGCCCAAGAATTTCTCAGTGGAATGGTGATGGCAGGACTGGGGAAGAGCTGCCAGTAACGGCTCTGCCAGAAGCCTCTGGGTCAGAGGGAAGAGAAACTGGCTTATTTCAGGGTTTGCTGAAAACAGCAATAAATGAAACCTGGAGGTAAAGGGCCTGATCCAGGCTCTGGGTGTGATGCCAGCCCTTCCTGGGATGGGGAGAGAGGCCAGCAGCTTGCAGGGGCCTTAGCTGGTCACTCTGCTGGCAAAGGTGCATGAAGCAGAGGAGAAAACAAATCCCTTCACCTCAGCTCTATTAGTTCTGGAGTGCTGTCAATAGAGAAAATGTGTTTTTTCAGTAGACAAAGCAAATACAACCTTCAAGGCACACAGGAAGCCAGTGTGGGCAGGAGTAAGGTGCCACTTCTGCAGGGTCACATCCCTGCTGAGGAGAGGAGAGGAGAGGAGAGGCAGGCAGCCCGCGCTGCTCTGCTGCTGGCACCGGAGCCACAGCTCAGAAAACATTGTGTGAGGAGCTGGTTTCAGTCCCCAACAGCAAGGAGGCACAGAAAGAATTCAGAATAGATTGTTTCTGATGTTTCCTGTTAAATCCACTAACAGAAAATGGCCTGACCTACTTCACCCAACCCAGTGCTCAGGGACATCCTGCTGAACTCAGCCCATGGTGTGGGATCAGTCTGGTCTAGGAGCCACGGTCTCGAGCTCGATGCACACACCAATCTGAAACACGGATGGAATCCCAGGGAAAGCAATAAACCAGTACAACACTGGGAGGAGGAAGAACTATGCCAGGTATGCTCGGAAGAGCTGTGCCTTCCTTAGGGGCGGATGCTTCATTCCAACTATTCCTGTTTCCCTTGCACTTAAAGATTATTTAAATCATGACCTCATTCATGATCTCATTGCCTTTCACTTCTTATTTTTAAAAATCCATTGGCATGAAACCATGATTGTTCGTTAAAGAAAGGAAAACCAGCACCATAACGAAGGGAGTGCTCTGCCCAGCTCTCATGCACATGTCTCATGTGGCTTTGGGAGATACGTTTCATAGCTTTGTTTGCAGAGCAGGAATGGAATCCATGCCTCTTTAACAGAGATATTGGAGAGTTTGATTAGATTCTACCAAAAAACCTGTATCGATGCAGAGGGAAGAGTCCAGTGTTTTACTAGAATTATAGAGGAAACCTGTGATTGATAGGGCAGACAACTGAATTAAAATCACTTAAATTTTAGACTTAGGTCCTAGTGAGCTGCTAGACCAGCTCCCTCTGCCTTTGTCACACCCCTATCAATTTAGTAAG
The DNA here is from genome assembly GCA_013401335.1 of Brachypteracias leptosomus. Taxonomy (NCBI): domain Eukaryota; kingdom Metazoa; phylum Chordata; class Aves; order Coraciiformes; family Brachypteraciidae; genus Brachypteracias; species Brachypteracias leptosomus. The sequence goes on along the minus strand of VYZX01007372.1, from coordinate 134,197 downwards.
AACCCCTTATGGACTGATTTTCTACCTTTTTTAAAATGGTGAATCCCTAAGGCAGTCATGAAGGCAGTGCATGGCTTTCAGACGTGTTACACAGTCCACATACACCACATGACAATCTACCCAATAAACACTTTAGGTTGGGTATGACCTGACCCAGGAATCCATGCACCACAGGAAAATCAGTGTTCTGCTGCTTTCAAGCTATATTCTTTAGTCTGGAAGGGTTCAGGGAGATCTTACTGGACCTTTGTGATGTGGTGGTGCATCTCAAGGTACCTCATCCATTTCCCTGCACTTTCCCTGATTCACAGAAAGGGCCACACAACAAGGATTGTGTTAGGGGACTACACAACATTAGCAGGTATCAGCTGCTCTGAGAGAAACCAGTTGGGAGTCACATACTTCGGAAGGTAAACATTTTTTTGAGAGAGCAAAGTTCTACCTTGAAATCCCAACAGAATGGAGCCAGGGAAGGATACATTTGGCCAAGAACCTGTATCTGCAGTGATAAATTATTTATAAATAATATATTTTGAAGCTAAGCTCTGGGGTGAATGTTTTATAGTGGAGTAAATCCTAAGATGACTGGTGCATTAAAGCAGTGAAAAAAAGCAAAGAAAAAGGAGAGCTTCCAAATAAAAGAAATTATTTCTTAGTGTTTAAGTACAGCTATACGTAGATATATCCATTGCCTTAAAACAAAAAAGAGAAGGCTGTAAAATAAGAGAATAAAATCTTGCAAGGTCCTTAAAGAATTGCTCTATTTTTCTCATTTCATGTCATTCTTGCTCCTAAAATACTGGGCCTCCTTGATTCTCAGCCTGCTCTCCTCTTGCTCCTGCATTTTTCCTAAGGTATAGACTTTTGTCTTTAGAACAGAGCTTGTGCATTCATCTGCTGATAAACTGTTTATCTTAGCTTTTATGAGGGCGCCTTGCTGCAAGCCAGCCAGAGACAGGATCCTGGGTGTTTGTCTTTTTTTTTAAAAGAGGGTCCGGGAAGTGACGGGTATTTATACCTCCCCTTGGCTCTATATATCACGAGAGGTGGAACTCCACTGTCTCTGCTTCTCGCTTTTTCTCTCAGCAGTGTCTTCTGCCGTAAATCTGCATCTCTCAGAACACTTTTCTTGGCTACAGCTCCACTTGGAGGAATTAGGTTGGTTTATTTATTTATTTATTCACGCAAAAGGTTCGCAACAGAGAAGCCCCAAAGTTCTAAATCCTCCTCTGCCCCACCTCACCATCCCACTCTTTGTGCCAAATACTAACATCTCCATCAGGAGACGAGGGCAGAGCTGGTCCAGCGTCTCCCAGTTTGCAGACCAATCCATTACAGAGAGAGAGGCCACTGGGAGAACTGGCAAAGATGAAACAGAATCCCAGGCATTTTTTATGTTAAAAAATGACACTTATATTTACAAGCAGTGGCTCCTGACGGGGATTTGAATTTCCACACAGGCAACATTGTTTATCCAAACAAATTCCCTGTAGCAGCATATATTACATATATACACACGTGACAGGTAGGAATGTACTTATCTTTTTTTTTTTTTTTGCCAGCCTCCTTATTAAGATAAACATCTATTGAGATAAACCAAGTTTTTATTATTCCTGTTTTATAAAACGCTGAAGACAACTCAGTGACAGAGATTCAATGAAGCAAAAAATACAGCAACCCCCCAATCAAGCCCTCTGTGCGAGTGATTCATTGGTGCCAGCCACTGAATAACCCTGATCCATAACATCTCCCACCTCTGATATTTAAAAAGACCCCCTCGCCCTTTTAGCACCAATGGAGCCCTTCAAATGTTTTATTGCTAATTGTCTAATGCTACGTGATGAATGGCTGCTTGGCTGAAAATGACAACGCCTTTTCTCCCAACTACTTCATTTTCCTGGCTCCAGTGGGGGTGAAGAGGAAAAAATAAATCCGATTACATCATATTTAGCCTGCTGGTTATGAATGAAGGAAAATTAAACTTATTTTTAAAGTCCTTCTATCAACTAAGTCCTGAGCGCCCATGTCCTCTGCACTCAGTAAATGTTCCGAGAGACTCATGGGTTTTGTGGAAGCACAAAATCCCAGAGGCAGGATCTAATCCTGACCAGAGAGGCAGGAGGAGCAGGATCACAAATGTATCTAACTCAGAAACCCTGGACCAAGTCTAGAATGACTGCACTTTGTGCTCACAACAAGTATTTAGGCTACAGGTTAATAAAAGAACAAAATTTAGCCCGATATATAGAACAACTCCCGACTATAGTTTTGCCTCAAGAATAAATGCAACAGAGGAAGGTCCCACAAATTCAGAACCGCTGCTTTATTAGACATTCTCTACGTATGCTCTGGCTGGAAAACCTGCAAGGATGAAAGACTTTTAATAACTAGAAAGGGATTAAAGTCTGTGTCTTTCCCCAGCATTTTGTATTTATCACTGCTTTCCTGCTTCTTCTGCCTTATCCCTTTAGGGAATCTGATCTCTTCAAAAAGAAGTAGATCACAATGATCAGCCAGAGTTGTGTGCTCACCATTATCTTTGCAGCCACTACAAAATGTCACAAACTCCCCGTGCCTGGGCTGGCTGTGAAAAGCTGTGTTCAATGGGATACTTTTCAAAGAAACTTGTACCTTTAGCTGCAAATGGAATGATTTCCCCTTTCTCTCACAAATGATGAAACAGACACACATGGGGGCATGGGATTAATTCAGATACAGAAACAGACACAAAGGAGGCTGATTCCAAACCTGCTCATGTTCAGTATGAATCTCTGGGATGCATTTCTTTGGCTTGGGAGTTTCAAGCCTTTGCCTGTGAAGGCAAAGGGACCCAGGCGAGTAAAATAATGAATCTAGGCTTCCCAGACACACATCTGACATTTGCTCTCTCCCTCTGACTCAGGCTTTGACTGGGTTCAGGGATTAATTAGGCCATGCAAACGAGTTAGGTTCTCTCTTCTGGCAACCTGGTCACGTAGGGAACCCCCACCCCTCCCCTTCCCCACACTCTCCTTCCCCATAATGAAGCATGACTGTAGTAAAACAAGTCTTTTGATGGTGCCTCTTCTCATCACTTTCAAGACAAACAATGTCTCAGAAGCCCCCCAGCTGCTTTTATTTTTCTTATATCTACAGTTACATCTTGGGTGTGTTTACTCATCCTCATTAAATATGTTGTTGCCCCCCCTCTTTTTTTAATATCCTTCCTTTATTGCAGTTTACACAACACATCAATTACAGGATAGAGTTAAAAGCTTTTAGAGCCATTCTTGGGTGCAGAGCAACATCCCACATCACCACCATTGCTAAAAAATAATTGATGCAGGGGATAGTAGGGGATAGTAGGAATAGGAGACAAACAGCCCCAGAGCAAACATCTCCACACCAAAGAAAGCAGTGCTCACAAATGACTACTTAGCTCACAGCAAAGCATCTTTATGCATAGTCACCATTCTTTGATAAGCCTAAGTAAGGACTTTGGGTATTTTTAAAGTTAAAAAATATTAACAAGCGACTATTACCCTCCTCCTTTTCATACAGATACTTGGAAAGTCTAAGATGGCACAGTAAGAAGGACCAACCTCTCATGGGTCTAACAATCAGCTAGACTTCCCTGCATACACCTTGGCCTTAGGATCATTTTCTTTCAAGCAAAATGAAATAACAACACTTCAACTAATGCTGTTTAGCATGCCTCCTGAAGCCATCTCCTTTTGAAGTACTTGTTTTCATAACAAACACATCAACAGTTCAGTAAGATGCCATACACAGTAACATGTATTTTAACTGCTATTTGGATTTGTTCCCTCTCTGTACATATGTGTGTGTGTAGCCATCTCCAGTTGTTCCCACGTAGGAACAGCCTTTCCATTACTCCCATTCTTGATAGGATAATGTGCTTTCGGAACACTCTAATGTTTTTATTTACACAAAGACCAAACCAAACAAAACTGAGCATTGCCCTGACCACTGTGGAAGTTCCACAAGAGCTCTCCATGCTTTGAACATGAAGGTTAACTTCCATGAGCAAACCAAGCACTTCAACTCAAATATTAGGTATTGAAACAGACTTGGACAAGGGACTCAAAGAAGAGACGTGCCTTTGTAACAGAAAGAGAAGCAAAAGGAACACTGCTGCATTTAAAGTGTTTCATGGCAGAGGTGGCCAGACTTTCACTTAAGATCTCTCCACTTTTCTCATCAATAAAGAAGACGAGAACAACCTCGCTCTGCAGACCCTAAACACACTCTCCAAGGGGACAGTTCAACTCCAGATATCGGAGCCTGCCTGTCATAGTTCTCCGTTAGATCTCTTAAATAAATAAATAAATAAGCAGCCTTCCCCCTCCAGCCTAAGGGGGCCCTTGTGTGCCCAGGCTTAGGTCCTGCCCAGTGCCTTTCTGCTGCAGGACCTGCCGGGAGCGGGCGGGGGGCGAGGCGGGGGCCGCCCTCCGACACTGGGAACCGTTTGTAAATTAGCCTAAGCTTCCTTACTCATTATTCCATTAACTGCCTCTTGGTAGATCTGTCAGTAACTAAGCTGGGACTTATTTGTAGAGAATCAGAGGCTATTTGCTGTACTAAGTGAGCCATGAGAGCGAAAGGGTTTGGGATTTATTTGTAATTACAGTCGGGATTTTTTTCTTCTCCTTCTTGCCTGGACCCCACTGGTACTTTCATTCACATTCCCTAAGCTGAAGCTGGCGCCAGGATCACAGGCTGGCCCTGTGTTTATGTCATTGAGACTAGGACAATATTTCAGTGTGGAGCCAGACCGCAGGGATCCACTCTATAAAACCCTCACTAAAAATAGACAGCCGCCCTGCCCCCAGGCCCGCCGGCACCCTGCGAGGAGCCGAGCTCGGCCGGGCCGGACCCGGACCTCCCATCCGGGGCTGCCGGGCCACCAGCCCCCGGGCTCGCCAAATCCCGGGCTCGGCAGACCCCCGGGCTCACCAGCCCCATCTCATCCTCGCTTGCCCCGGCCAGGGTCCCCCCGAGCTGCCCCTGGAGCCCCCCCCACGGCAGGCTGCAGCTGGTAGCAGCATCCCGAGAGCTCCTCTCCTCTCCTCCCTGACTGCTCCCTGCCCTTGGAGGTGGCACCTGGGGGTGCCCGGCCTCCCCCTGCTCCCCAGCCCTGTCCTGCAGCCATCTCTGAGCAGCCCTGCAAAGCTCTGCTCGGGCTGCAGTGCAATGAGGGAACCAAAACCCCCACTGGCTTGTTGTAACTGGGAGACTAAGAGATACCTGAAAATATCAGTGCTTGGGACACCTCCTGTCCCTTGTGAAGCTGTTCAGAGACCCCCAGGACAACACTCAATCAAAGACCTCACCTCTGTCTGATAAATCTTTCCTGCAGCAAACTACAATAAGAGCTGAATGTTTCCATCTCATAGCTGTCAATTTTATTCAGAAGCACGAACAGGGGCACATCATTCAGCCTTTTCAATGCCAGTGGTGCGTGATCCCTCGGCTTGGGAGGACAAATGTAACTAGTAGAGTCTTTATTGATTAGTTCAACAACTCTATAGATAAGATACAAGGCGCTTACTGCAAAGATTTTCAAGGTAAGAGCCTGATCCTGCAGCTTAGATCCTGACATTGGAAAGGGCTCCATTCAAGAAGCTGGTGAAGTGACAGAAAAAGCTCAGGTGGATTTTAATGGGCAGCAGAGCCTTCCAAGGACAGCAGCAAAGAGCAACGGAGGCTCAAGTCCCTTAGATCATGGTGTGTTTAGCTGCTGTAAAAGCATACCCAACATCAGCAGGCGTGAGGAACCCTGAGAGGGATGCTGCCACTGAGTGCCAGCAGACGCCCATCTCCGGGAGGAACAAACCCCTCAGAGAGCAGCTTCCTTCCAGAGTCTACCACTGAACCGCTGCCCTGGCATAGGTCATGTTTGAGTCAGCAGAAACTGGACCCAAGCATGAACGTTTGCTCAAACCAGTGGCAAAACGACAGGGTGTGCAGGGGAAGAGCCAGATGCTGAGCTGTGATCCAGCACAGCTGGAAGGGAACACCAGGGTTTGGTCAGCTGGGGAACCATGTCTCACCTTCCCCCAAAGCCCAGGCCAGCCTGGCTGCTCAGCTCGTTCCTGGTACAGGTGCAGCCAGTCACCACCTAAGCAGAGATGGGCCTGGGAATCCATGACAGAGCTGAAACCTCAACTCAGGGCTCTGAAATCCCAGACTGTGCTTTACAACCCTGCTGTGCCACACAAGATGCTGCTTGGAATGAAACCTGACTTGAGTTTGATTGGCTCAAACTACATCATTCACTGGGCAAAGAAGCTGTATCTATTGTAGCTTGGACTAAGAATGTAGAAAAATAATGTCTCCTTGTTGAAAAGCTGCTTTGAAAACTTTCAAAACACATCAAGAACGGGATTTCATAGCACCTTCTGATTTCATTACAGTCATCAGTGAGAAAGGGAGATCCAAATTAGAGCTGCATGAGAGGCAAAAGCAAAACCACAGCACCACCAACGGTAGCTTTATCAACTGGCAATGAACGTGTCAGAATAAGCACTGTAACTACAGGGAACAGTTGTGCAGCATATGAAATGCTGGCTGCTCTCTGCACAACTTCTCAAAGTAATCCTTGCTGCAAGGAAATACTACAGAGACAAAATCTAGTGTAGAAGCATCCTTCTAAATTTAACAATAGTGGCTTTTGTAGGGCTTTTCACTGTCTTGTCTGAATACCAGTCCTGGGGACAGAGGATCTTCAACCACCTTCAGTCAAAAGTGTGATATATAAAGGAATGAAGCTGAAGGGCCTTTGTGTGGAAGCAGCACATTTTGGATAACAAACTCTGTTCTATCATGTGCCACTAGTGTCTGAGAATCAGCCCGGAATTGTTCTCACGCCTCATGCTGCAGCTTTTGGTTACTCGAGCAAATGCCATTTGTTCCCTCTGGATTTCTCTCTGCAGTCAGCGTGTGGACTTTCCTTTTCATCTTCAGAGCTGGCTGATCGTGCACCTGACAATGGGTATGCAATGAAAGAGACTGTTGCAGAAACAGGACCCTCTGATTTGTTACAGTAATTAGATGCTAAGTAGCGAATGAAGCAGAAGATGGCAAGAAGATAAAGGCAACACTTGCAGGAGCTGCACATCATCACAGAAAAATGAATTCTCTCCCTCTGTTCTGCCAAAGAATCCCAGAGCTGCAGCATATAAGCAACTGAAAACTTTTCACAGGTGGCCACTTAATGTATATGTCTCATTTTCGACAATGCTTAAGCTTTGCAGCCTCAGCTGGGACTCCATTCCTAGCAGCGCGTACATTCACAACAGCTGCAGTTCAAGCAACTGGAACTCTGCTTTGAACACAAAATCCTGATATGAAATATCAGCTCTTAGGTAGCTTGAATAAGCACACCCGCAATTAGGGGATACTCGGTAATTTAGACTGTAGACCATCCATGTCTTGGCTCTCCAGCCATAAAATGACATCACACCCATGATGATAATAGTAAGATAAAAAAAACCTCCTTTCAAAGATTTATTATTTGTATTATCATGGCACCTAAAGGCTTGGATGTGGACTGACCATGTTTGGTATTGTACAAACGCATAAGGAACAGGCATCCCTCCTCCCACAGGAGTTTATAGCAGAAACTATATATATAATATATTATAATATATTTCCATAATATAGAAACCCTGAAGTAACAGTTGGTATGACAGAAGAAAGACAATGAAACCATCCCATCTGCTGGTTTGCTTCAGCACACCCGTGCTTCACCAGCTATGCTCAGCTTGGCAGGCTTTTCCTTCAGATAAATCAGAAAAAAAGGCTTAAAAACCTTCAGATACCGTGGTAAGACCCAGACAAAACTTCTGTACAGCCTATAGACTGGGCTGTACAGCCTCTGCTCTGTCCTTTCTAATGAACACAGTGTCTTTCAAAAAATCAGCACTGGGAACTGCCAGTGAATCTAAAAGTTTTAAATAATGCTGGAGAAGTTGCCTCCACACAGCAATGATCACATATTAAGAGGTAAAAAACCTGTCTGCACATACTATAGAAAGATACAGCTATCTGAATTTTCCACATAAACCAAAACAAAGTCTCTATTATAGTTGTTTGTTTATTCTTTGTATTGCAGCCTGGCCAAGCCAGGCAGATGTTAGAGCCCACTATTGCTCAGGCCCTCGGAATATACACTATAGGGACTGCTCTCACCACAAGAACCTTATTATGTGATGGCTTTCCCAGCTAATTTGAAAGGTAATCATTTATTTTAGTTTTAAAAGAAAAGTTGTTCTGAATCTGCAGATCTCTGCAAACTGAACAAGCAGAGCTGAGAGTTTAGCAAGCAGGCAGATTTTATACGTATTTTCAAAGTACTGCAGGTATCTGCTGTGGGAGCAATCTGTGGGTTCCCTTGAAAAGTGTATGGAAATGTATTCTTTCAAATCACTCCCCAGCCTTTCTCCCTACCCTCCACCATTTCAGGACAGAAGTACATATACAGTCCTCTCTTTTCCTTGGCACCTGGACAACTCTTCTACTGTCACTGCCCCGTAGTCCTCAGCTGACATAAGAATTCCAAAGTAAACAAGCACGTTGTAATCAGGAGAAAAATATTGTGTCCTTGTAGTGCTGATGTTTTTGCAGCTCAGCTTCTCAATGGCCACCACAAGTTGAACTGCATATTTCTTTACAAAAATACACTTGCTTTGGTAGCTTGGCTGGCCACTCATTGAATAGACATTTAGCTACTGAACTGTTTACTGCTGCTAGCAAAGCTTGGTTGAAATAGCAGAGAAGAGGTACCAGCAGGTGGGTGGTCTCTATGGCAAGTGGACCTTTACTGCAGATCTGCTGGTCAAGAGGCTTTTTTGAGTTTCTGTGGAACTCAAAAGCTAATAGTAAGAGCAACATATCACAGCAGAATGTCTTTAAAGAGACAGATACTGACTAAATATCTCCTAAGTTTAAGCATGTTTCAAGAAAGCACATAAGCAATCATTTATAAACCTGCCTACAGGCAACTAAAGAAGACATGAGGCAATACTCAAAACTAGAGTGGAAAGGTGTGTTGCTGTGCACAGTCACACAGCCCAAGGGAACGCATTACCCAGAGAACAGAAAGGACAAGGATGGGATTTTTAAAGCACTTGCTGCTGGCTTAGCTCTGCCAACTTTCTGCCCAACTGCATCCAAAAGGGCAGGTCTTACCTGTGTTCATCTCCCAGAACCAATGTTTGGGATCATTCAACTTCCAGTATCCTTCACTTCTTTCAAAAAGTGAAGTTCTGTCTCAACTTCATTTCCAGTAAAACTGGATGCACAAAGTCCCAATTTATTTACTATGTAGCCTCAGTGCTCCTACTGTTTTTTGCCTGCCTCCCATCAATTCACACCAAAACAACCTTCCAAGCACACTAATTTGCACTTTCAACTGGTGCCTTCTTGCCAGCCTAGAGGGTAGAGCCAGAGCTGTGCATCTGTTTGGGCTGGAAGATGCAAGTCAAAATCACTCACACTGCCAACAGTTTTCCAATATCCTTCCCAGAGGTCTCAGTAATTCTACTGCCCATAGACTGGGGCAGCTGGAGGAGATGCTCCTACACCTGGAGCAGTCTGTGCAGTTCTCACTCCTGAGTGATGACAGCCCAACCAACAAGGCTACCTGACTGCTCCCCACACTGGTTACACAGCACAGAGCTGTTAGTGCTCTGCTGCTCAGGGATCCGTGTGTTCTCCAGCGGCGCTTGGTGGCTTAGGACAGGGACAGAAAGGCCAGAGAGGAACAGGTACAACCCAACTGCACCCATTTCCCACAGCTGTAGGTCTTGATTACAAAAGGGCAGCGACTGTGTGTTATGAAAGTCCACAAAATATGAAGCTAATAATAAGCTGCCAAACATCACGTGGAGTCTAAAGCCATGCATCAGCTCAGTGGCTGTGAACACGCGGGCTGTTTAGGCTAGTTAACAACGTAGAACTAAATAATTCCTGTATGAATTAAAGCATGGTAGATATTAACTGTTACACCAGCAGGACTGGCTACGTTATGCTGAAAATATGTACACCAATTGTATGTGGTGAAGTGATAAGGGAATGGGGACAACTGACTTCTTTACCACAAATTTCACATTACAGAGGGAAATGGCTATCATGTGCCATCCGGTAGGAAAAAGTACTCAACAGATATATTGAAACTTAAATAATGCCCCAATACAAGACATTTCCTAGAGGCAAGGTTCAATCCATTCTTCAGTTTTTCTTATAACTTTGCACATAGCCTTAAAAAAAAAAAACCCAAACAGGCCTTGGGCACACAAATTGGGCTAAAGTGTGACCACCTGAATTGATTTTTCTTTTAATGACTTCATCTTTATTCATTTCCCTCAACTTTCACAGAAAGTATGTGTGTGCATGAATAATGCATGCACAGGGACAAATACAAACTATTTTGAGAGCACAGCTCCTCCTACATTTTTTCATGGGAATACATGCTGTGGTATACATATCTTATGGCATAGAGAGTAAATATACCTTCAGAGTTCATCATAAGTCACATTTGTTGCTTTTTCTCACTTAACAAAAGGTATTGGGAGGCAATTTTTTAATTTTTTTCCACATCCAGTTAGAAATGTGAATTTCAAGAGGCAGCTCAGTGCAAAGGCCACGTCAATCCTCAGCAAGTTTCTCCAAAAGTTAATTCTACTCCCTATTTCTACTCCAAAATGCTCAGTACCCAGACACTGGTCTCGCAGTGCAGATTCTTCTCAGTGTTAGGACTTTACAATCTGAAGCATCCTTCTCATGAACACAGATACTGAACAGGAGCTCACAGCTCTTAGTCATCTCTTAGTTAAATGAACTAGAAAGAGCTGCTGAGGTATCTTGCTCTAAGGTATGTTTTCCAACACCTGAATCATTCTTATAAATCTCTACTGATCCTTCTGAACCTTTCTGAAGCCTGACTACCAGAACAGGATGAAACACTTTACTGCTTATGCATTAATATGGATCTGTATGTGGTAAATCTGGTCATTTGGCAAAGAAAGTTAAAATAATTGGTTAGACCACAAATAGAAGAGACATTTAGCAAGAAAAAATACCAAAGACATAGCTTGATGCTTCAAAAGAGATTTTTAACATGAAAGCTGAGCACTAGATTACTACTTGGAATACAGTCAGGTAGCTGATGCTCAGTACAGCTGCCTTCTCAGCTTTCATGGCTTCAATGGATGCTGAGAGAAATCTTCAGTTTGTTTCTAAACTTAAGTGCCAAACAAAAATATTTTTCCTCAGCATTGTTTGAACTGATTTCCTGTAAACTGATTTAGTAAATAATGTAGCACATGTTGAAATTGAAATATGAAAGCTCTCTGTCACAAAAACAATGAACCTCTCATCAGCCTGCACATCAGTGGGCTCAGCAGCAGGGATCCCATTTACTTCATACTTGCCCCAAAGTGAAAGCTATCCTAAAGTACATGAAGGATATTCTACTCATAAATGGTAACTATATTGCCTTAAATATAATTTTATTCACCACATTCAAAAAATGCAATACTGGACACTGCATGCAATCACTACAGAATGTAGGAGGCCTATGCATGACAAAGTTTTCTTTTGAGTTGCCCCTTTTTGTGATACTGTGGAAGTTTGCTGATTTACTTTAAGAAAAAATATTACCATAAGAACTCCAGCTGAGTAAATGTGGTTTTAAAGGCTTGTTGCATTAAGCCTTTTATTTTACCTACATTCTTACCCAAATCCTACCTTGACAGATGCAGATATAAGAACTGTGGTCCTTGAGTAAGTCCAGAATTGTATATATTCAGCACATATTTCTATTTTAACAAGCAATACAGTTTCAGTAGCCTCATCCTTTGAAAATCTTTAGGACCCAATGCCAGCACGAAGCTCAGCAGAGAAATAGCTACCATCTGAGCTTACACAGAAGAGAAAGCTCCATTTCTTTTCAAGTACAAAGAATTAATGTAGGGGGAAAGTCAATAGTGCTAAATTCATCCTGAATGTGAAAACCATGGATTGCAATGGCATTAAGGGTCAGAGATGAGCTTGGCCTGCTGTGGCTATGGCTATCTAATTTAATTAACATTTACGTTCTAAAAAAAACCCCATTTGCAAGTACTAAGTAATATGGTAAATATGGAACAAATTATCAGCAACAGCAGGGGAGATTTAAAATATGCATCTCGAGTTTGGAGTCGCTCAGAAACCTGTGGTGATGCAATCACTCAAACAGAGTAATCTTTATGAGTTTAGCTTTGCCAAGAATGCCTGTGCAAACCCTCTTCCAGAGACTCCTCTGTGTGGCTGACACACACGCTGGCCTTGGCTGGTGAAATGCCCCATCCATGTGGGCCCATGTCTGATTTTTTTCATGTATCAGGTGTTTCCTAGTGGCTTAGAGCAGCACTTTTCAATCTCTTTTCATTTGAACACCCTCACAGCTTTTCTAAGGCACGATGCAGAACCCTGGGTAGTGACTTCAAGGCTGCAGGTTGCAGCTCAGGGGGTTCAGAACAGCCATGGCTCTGTGTGGGTGAGCTGAGGGCACACCAGCCAGACCTCGCTTGTGTCACAGCCCCTGTCACCCTCAGGGGGCTCCCAGTCACCTTAAACCCCCAAAACGATAAATACCTTAGAGGCAGCAGCCATCAATCCATCCACAGTTGGTGTAGGAGGGATCCACCTGAGATGAGCTTTAGCACCATGGGCACCATGTCTGCAGTACGGACCTGCCACAACATTGCAGCTAATGGTCCAGGGGCTGTGGAAAACACCAGAGGGAGGTTTTTTTCATCCCCCTCATTTATAAATCCCTGTAGAATTCCCCCTTCCCTCACCCCACGAAGCCCGTAGACCAGGCAGGACACCCCAGGCCCAGCCGCCATTACCTGAGAATGCCCAGGAGAGGGCGCCACGCGGTGCCCGCAGCCGCCATGTTGGGCAAGCAGGGCCCAGCTCGGTGCGGGCAGCGGGGCAGCAATCCCGGCCCCGGCCCGGGCACAGGCAGGACCCCCGGGTGGCAAAGGGCAGCGTCAGCCCCCGGCTGGTACCGGGGGTCCTGCCTCACCCTCCACGGGACAAAGCCTCTTCCCGCTGCTGTGTGCTCTGGCAGCAGAGCTGCAAACCTCAGAGCTGACCCCACAGGTGTGTTGGCTGAAGAGACCCTCAGCCGACCCAGCCTACCAGAGACCTGGGCAGGGGCTTTTTACCAGGGCTTGCAGTGATAGGGCGAGGGGTAATGGGCTTAAACTGGAACACCTGAGGTTTAGAGCAGGTGTAAGGAAGAAGCTCTTTACCCTGAGGGTGGTGAGACACTGGCAGAGGTTGCCCAGGGGGGTTATGGATGCTCCGTCCCTGGAAGTGTTCAAAGCCAGGTTGGATGGGGCTTCAAGCAACCTCGTCTAGTAGAAGGGTTGGAACTAGGTGATCTTTAAGATCCCTTCCAACCCAAACCACTCCATGATCCTATGATTTAGTAGCAAACTAATGAGGTTAATAAGGACATCAGGAAAGCTCCTAGTGCACAGGATGGGCTTCAGCTGATATCCCGGTGTTTTGAGCAGACCAGGAGTGCAGGGCAGGAGGAGACCAGTGCTGCATGTGTTGAAGGAGAGACCTGTAGAGCTGAGCAGCAAAAGCCATCACGACTTGGCTGAATTGCTCACCTCTGTCATGGTCTTTTGTAAAACTCACATCTCTGGGCATCTAAGAGCGGGTGAGGCAGATCTGTTTGCAGTTGTTTGCAGGCTTCCTCCTCACCTCCCCGAGGCCCTCAGCACAGCCAGGTCTTATTTACCTAATTACCATCCATGGGGACAGGCTGTGGAGCTGCTCCTACTCAAAGAGAGGAACGTGGATCTATTGTCAAGCTGCAGGAGTACAGCTTGTGGCTGGGACCATGAACACGTGGGAACTGCTGGTTACATGCATCTGCCCAAATAAAGAGATAAGGAGCAGCCAAAAACCATGCAGGGTATGTCCACCTCTGTAAGCAGGGCGAGGAGTGGGCAGCGCTCCGTGGGTGCTTTCAAAGTACCTGAAACGGCCCCTCCAGCTGAGCCTGCAGCGCGTGAATTTACACTTGGTGCATCTTACATCTGGAGACAAGCAGCGTGTAGCTCGTGTGCTGGATCTCTGCCAGGGTTAAGCCCCCAGTAGTCGAAGCTGGATCCCTGGTAGCACTCATGATGGGAGGTCAGGCGCAATGAAAGAGCCCTAGTAGTTTGAGAAGGAACACACCAGCACCTCTCCTGATGGGAGGTCAGGCACAGTGAGCAGGAGGGCCCCCCTTGTGCTGGCAGCTCCGTTCCAGTGTTTGGCCGGACTCCAGAAGATTAAAATAGAGCCTTAGACTGTCCCCTCAGCAGCACTGGCAGCCAGAGCCCTGACAATCCTGGGGTTGTACTCAAACGTGAGTCCCTGGGGAGCGTGGGCTTTACCCTAACAGCTGAGGCACTGAGTAGGTCGGAGCAGGCAGGGTTATTGCTCTTGTGACTCAGACTCGAGGAAGAGAGGGATCAGGATGGAGCCGCAAGAGAGCAGGGGATCAGAACGAAACCACAAGGCACAGAAGGGGGAAGGAGCAAGTGTGCCCCAGAAGAAAGCTTGAAACAATCCTTGTTCTGCTAGGGCCGGGTTCAAAGCATCTGTAGCCATGAGAATTGGGTCTTAAACTATTAAAGCCCAAGTTCTGATTTGTCTCCTTTCTGTGACCATTTCAGGAAAAAAGAAGATAAAACAAAAAGCACATTTGCCTTTCTCAAACATTTTAAAAAGCAATATGGGAAAAGGCAAAGGCCATGCAGGTTCTGCTGAAGAACCCCCACGTAGGTGGCAGAATCTTTTGTGGTCCAGAAATGATCCAGCTGAGGGGAACTGGAGCCACATTCTCATACTTGTGTGACAATTAGTAAGTGCATAACCAAAATACCTGATTTTCAGAAGTGAGGAAGCTGTCCTAAGTACCACTGACATCAACAGCAGTGGCAGATGTCAGCATTTCAACCCAGTCATCTATTACAGCTTTATTTATCACTACTTAATGAAGGCATCCACACTCGAAATGCTTTGCTCCAGAATTTTCAGAAAGTGGTTACAAACAGTGTTGTACAAAACATTTTGTAGTTGCCTTTTTTCCCCCTGAAAAATCAAATTTGGTTTAAATTTTAAAATAATTAATTTTGAAAATATCAGATTGATTTAGTCAATTTTTCTTTTTATGTTTCTGAAAGAAAGCATTTGGATTTACCAGTATAAAAGGCTGTTTTGTATTTAAATTAACATTAGTTTATAAAGCTCAAAAATTGCTGCTCAGTTTACCATTTTTAATTTGTAACTGAGTGTGTCTGTGAGCAGTGGAGCGGAAGATTCTACCTGAATTTTTTCCTGCATATTTGCTGTAGTAAAGATGAACTGGAAAATCAGAATAATTAGATCTGTTACCCACACAGGTAAGGAACAGAATCCCTACTGATTAATTAGGACTAATTAGTTAACATTTATTAATTCAAACCTCTAAGGAAATAGAAACATTTTAATAACCCTTTTCATATATTTGTTTGAAAAGAGAGTTTGAAACCAGCAGTCTGGGGAAGAGAGAGAGAAGAAGCTTATTAATAAAGATTTTTTTGTGTGTTTTCAAAACAAAACAAAAACCCCCCAATCAAACCCAAAGCTTTTATTTAAGGACAGAATTAAAAAATAAGTTAATAGTTTGCTTAGAGAGATGACAGTTTATATAAGTTAATACACTGGAATGGAACAGCAGCAGGCTCAGGAGAACGAGTCAGAAACATGCCTGTAAGAGTTTGTTCACTTCTTTCCAGTTGGTTTAAAAGCATTTCAGTAAAACAGCGTAGAACACAGAGGCAGCTATAGACCAGCACTGTCCTTCAAGAAACCATGGCAAACATGTCATAAGGTCTGTAGGAATTGCACCCTTCACCTACTTATCTCCTCATATAAAGAAGAAACCTCAGCTTGGGGCAAGCAAAACATACCAACACCCAGGCCTTAAAAAAATGCATGGTACATGCAAAAATGCACCCAAGTAATTGAAGTACATGCACACAAAAATCCTCCTTTGTCTTGTGGTGTTTTTTCTAGTTATACTTCATAGGTTACTGTACATGACTAATTACTTGCACTTGGCTTTTTTCTTTAAATGTGGGAACAATCTTAATGTTTCAAAATTAAAAATCAAGGAGGCAGAAATGACTGACAGTCACGTTTTATCTTACAGTTTAAGAATTATTTTGCTCTGATGCTTAACTCCACTTTGGCTGTGTTTTGGTTAAAATATTTTCCATGTGTGAACATACCCAGAGATAACTCCAGTAAGATGCTGTTACTCCAAAGCTGGCATGGCTGAAATACAGACATTTGTCAACATTTACATTACCAGGTAGACTTGTGCACAAGCTGCAGGTGGTGTAAGGATGCTAGCCAGAAAACTGTGTCCCTGCTCTAGTCACAAGTTCTCTGTGTGACCTTGGGCATGTCACTTATTCCAATTATGGCATTATCTGTACAAAAGGGAGAACAGGACGTGAAATGGTGAGAGGCGCAGACACAGGGTAGATAAAATACATTTAGCAACCTGTCCATCTTTGAAACAGTGACCCAGAGCAGGGTCCCTCCAGGGTCACTGCAGCATTCCAAAGGGAGTTGTCCTTATTTCTCTTGCTTATATACAGTAACCCAATTTTATACTATATTAGAAATGTTGCCATGCTTGCTTTCTGTGTACATGATTAGGTGAAAAACAGGAATTGCAACAGAAGAACGTGTTCCTCTTCTCTAAGGTATTTAGGTGACATCTGGGGCGTGTCTCAACTACAGGCAGGTGACACATCCCCACACTACAGTGTTTGCAGCGTGGCTCGGAAGCCTGGACTCACACCAGAACAGCCCAGGGGATTCTGTCTGGAAGCTGCAGAGCCCCTTGGACATCCTGTGTGTGGAGGAGGCTCCATCTCTCACCCTGGGGGACGTTTCCACCCTCCAGTGCTTTGATGCAAAGATGCTCGTGTGCCAGCAGCTTCTGCTGCTGTGACACACGGGCTGGAAAGGTGCCACTTCAAATCTGACTGCCCAGATATCCCTCCTCTACTAAGGCATTTACATTTATATAGATTGAATCTCAATTCCTGTTGACTTTGATGGGAGGTTATTTTTATCCACAGACTCTGGAGCCTATTTCATTTAGGTGTCTGAATATACAGACCAAAAATCAAAATTTGGAGACCGTATTTGAAAGCTCAGCCTTAGAAAAAGTCACTTTAGAATAAAAATAATTCAGGGAAAACACAACCTACATTCAAATTTCCATGGATCATAAAGCTCATGTACACAGGTACTTGGTGATGGTCAAGTAGAACATATTTCCAAAAAGGCAGTTTAAAGATTATACACAAGTACACGTGGTGTTTAGGGTTATACGACTGCATACACCAGCATTTTTCTGTTAATGAGGGAGAAGACTTGAAATACATTATTTTAGAAGATCACAGGAGCTGTAAGAATGCAAGAGCACTTCAAGTCTTCTGAATCTTAAAAGAGCTGGGTTCCTATGATATTAGATCAAACAAAAAGATCTATGTTAAGAACATTTTTATGACAATGATTCACTTGAATAAACCTAAGATTTCTTTTACCAACCGATCTTTTTTTTTTCTAAAATAGTATTTAATATCTGAAGTTATAAAAAATATTTGTAGTCTCGAAAATTATTTTTATTGTCTATTTTATGTACTATACATGCCTCTTTCAGGAATTATTAAAGAAGCATGAGTCATACGGCACTCATTTACTCTTGGCTCACGGCCATCCTCAATATATATTTTGCTATTTTCAAACCATTTGTAGGTACATACGCATGAAAATATTGTTGTGTCAAGTCCCAAGATCACAGTTAGCACAGCATACATTGTTCATCTATGTATTTACAAAGTCTTAAAGCACATAAAATTGTGCATTATTATGTACCAAAGTTTAAACTTTAACATACGCTTGGTCGCATATATAGCAACAAGTTACAATAAAAATCTGAACAAAGACAACCAATAAACAGCCAAATTGCTATGTACAAACAAGGCAGGAAGCAATTAAACACTGCCTTGCACATTTCACTTAAATTACTTTTTCTCTGAGGGGAAAAAACCAAACAACCCCTCTTCCCCTCCCCCAAGTCCCCAATAACCCCAAACAGTCTTCGTTTTTATCAGCAAAACAACGAACTCCCATTGCATTCAGTAGGGGATCATTTGCATAATATGGGAGAGAAATTTGGTCCCTTTTGTAAAATATAGTGATATATTATGCAGTGTGTATTCCCCCCAGTACAACTGGTGACACAGCAGCGTGGTGGGCTCTGACTGGTTCCTGTGACCTCTAGGGGAATATTCCATGAGATAAAAACCCTTTTGTCTTCCTTACACATACCACCTTTTACACCAGCATAACGTGTTGTTTTCATGAGGACTGATCCAGATCCTCAGCTGGGATCAATGCTGACCTGCACGAGCTAATACCTGACTCAGCTTCACTGGAACTACTCTTGATTTGCACTGGTGCAAAAGAACCTGGAACGAGGTCCAAGGACAGCAGGATTGGGCCCGGGCTGACCTTTATGTAAAGTAAACCACAAAAACTCTCTGCATGCAGCTTCAAATCTGCTTAATAAATTACCACATTTCACAGTAAGAAGGTAGGTTAGTGCTACACCAATAACTTTCTCTAACATTAGATCAATTTCACATAGTTTTTCCAAGGAAGAAATTGAAAATAACAATAAACATAAAAAAAATCTATTATTGACAAGCAAATAGGAGGTTTTCTGTAGCCAAGTGACAGAGGAGCTCAGTAACACGTTACCCTGTTACAGGCTGACTGCTTTAAAGGCTAAATCTTGCCCGTGATGCTGTGGTATCAACAGACTGAGGAGGGTGTTCTAGCCTGGCTCTTATTTCACCCCAAAAGCCCAGTATGAGGGACAGCTAACTGGGCAAGAGCCCATCAACACCAGTACTGAGGAGAGGTGTTCTCTGAGCTGGTAGGGCCTGTACAGCTTTCAGCAATAGGTCTGTCCAAAGCCCAGTCAAAGCAACAGAGTCATTGGTGGCATTGCAAATGCTCCCTCAGCAGAAGAGGGGCTGCCCTTGGTGCCTGCACTGGGGAGAAGCCAACTGCTGTCCACAGCCAGAGGGTGACACCCAACCCACCCTGGGGAATGGTGCTCTTGGTTCTTGCAAAGAATATACTGGGCCAGCAGCTCTGCTGCACAATTTGGGGCATGATTTAGCCTTATGAATTCTACGTCATGGAATCAAATGATAAATTATACTTACAAATAAAGTATTTAATGTTTTTCTGTAGTGGAAAAATCAGAGACCCAACCTGATGAAATCTCCGTTGTCTGAAAATTCACAGCCTCTTTACTAAAAATACTTTTTGCTGATGGCAAAGTTCAACACCTCAGAGAAATTCAGAGTAAGTTTCCAAGCTGTATACCATATTTTCAAATACACTATACCCTTGTTGTTTGTAAGGCTGCATTGAAGTTTTACATAACAGTCATGAGCCGTGCATTTAAACACCTTAAAAGAGTTGACCAGCAACTTAATGCATTTCTTTATACCGTGCAGAATTCAAAGATGTGCCATCTCTTTCCAAAACACTCTAAACAGAAATGTTCAGGATAAAATATTCCATCCTCCCCCTCCCCCTTTGATGTCTATATTTAAAAAATACTAATTTATAGATTTCTCTGTGTGTGCTCTTACTGTATAGAAAATCCAATTGTTAATTAATATCTAAAGGCAAAGAAAAGAAATAATACAAGCATGGGAAGTAAATGCTTGAGCCCCAGGTTTCTGGAGGCACACTGTCCATGGGCACACTGCCTTCTTGCAGATGCAAGGAATTTCTAGTGTAAGCCTTGCAGTTTACCAATATCTCAGTTCCTACCAGCAGAAACAGGAAAGTTGTACACCTTAAGAGATATGGTCCACAGGTTTTTTTCTGTGGAGTCATATATTCAAGCAGTGTGCTCCTTTCTGGCCAGCCCAAGTCATGCCTAGAAATAGGAGAGACTGGGTTTAGCCCAGGTGAAAATACACTCCCTGGAAGATTCAGGACAAGGGTTCTCTGATGAGATATATGAGTAAGAGAGAGAGATCCAGAAGTTTGCAAAGCCTGAGTACCCATTTCAGAGCAGAGCTCCAGCTGATGTGAGTGGGTACAGACTGATTCCAATGAGCTGTCTGCTGGCTAATGAAATCCTAGTACACTGTGGGCTCTGAGCCACAGCATTTCCCGTTTCTGTGCAAGAACCCTTGGAGGGGCACTCGAGCTCAACCTGGAGAAAGGCTTCCTAGTAATTAAAGCAAAGGTCTGAGTTCCTAATTTTAATTTGATTCCTGACTGTGAGCCTTTACTCTTAAGCCCTACTCAGAAGAGTCACTTGTGCCTTTACAGAGGGGGGGTAGCAGGGCTGTGTTTTGCAGGATTCTTTGCTGCAGTTGCTTGTGAAACGTGTGAGTGATCTTCCTAAGAGAACCACTGAAGTATTATGATTGTATTATGACAGTACTTGAAAGGCACCACTTTTTACTATTTATTTATTTATGGGTGTTCATTACTCTTCTTTTAAGGAGCAGCTTTATTCAGTCACCCACTGAATAGGTAGGGGTCACAATTTTGGACAAAGAGCACGTTTCTACCAAAAGATAATTCAGCCTTTATAACCAGAAGTGTTTGAAGTCAGAACTATCAATTCCTACTTTAGTAAAGAACTATCAGTTACTACTTGGACTATGTGGAAGAACCTCGATCTAGAGGTACTAGGGTGAAGGAAGCCTGCCTCCTTGGCCACCATGTAAACACTACTTTCATATAACAAGATTAAAATCAAGATGGGATAGATTGTGGCTGGTATTTGCACTCCCAGAGTCAAATTCCTTCTTAGCACAGAAGATTATGATGAAGTCAAGCCCTTTCTACCAGTAAAGAATCCAGCACTTCACTAGATACAGGACTACTTCTGGGAAAGGCCAGCAGCAGGAGTAGATAAGAGAGATTTGTACGTCCTTATCTAACCAGCAGTGTGTACCTGTTCTGCTGGAGATTTTGCTACTTCTTGCCTTCACTGTTCCTGAAGAGCCAAAGCAAAGCAAGGTGGGTTTCATTTAGGAACATCTTGTTTTATCTCGTCACTTCCTGCAAAAACATATGGCCTCAACATATTGTTATTTTTATTCTTTAATAGACAGTTTTATGGCAGTTTTACTTAGAGGCTAAGCAGATGAGGGGAGCCTGGGCTAGGTGCTGCAGACTAGAAAACAATGTAAATTATTTTGACTTCTGAGTATGAGCATTGCATTGTTCTGGCTCTGCCTGGTGAAAAGCCTTCTGCTAATGAGCTTAATCTAATGTAAGAAGCTGTGAGTGCCTTCAGTGACAGTCAAACCTCACCGTCTGGTTCTGGGGGGTGTGAGTCAGGTTTTCCCCATGCAGTTCCATGTGGCATAAAGCACACAATGTATGTCCTTCTAGCTGCAATTTGGCACTGACACTCCTGCTCCCCCCCGCATCTTCTCACCCACAGGAATTTTCAGTGTGGGTCTCATTCAGACACTGTGGAAGTGAATGGAAATCTTTCCATCCTCACCCAGCTTTGCATCAGGTAATGAATGAATATTTTTGGTGCAAAAAGTTAACTTCCCTCTCCCAAAAGGAGAAGTTACAAATGTAAATCCCTTATAGAAAGCTTTTGCCCGTATATCACTGCAAAGACTCTTCTTGGCTTCCACGTACTGACCAAGCATAAAATAGTGAATAACATTTATTTTTGAATTTATGGATTGAGTTCACAGGGATTTTAATAGCACTGGGGTTATGGAAGTGCTATTTTAATAAGGACCACAGATCATGGGCCCAAATCCTTACCTTTACCTCAAGGACTTGTAAACTCGACTATTTAACTCAAATCTCTTTATTGGAGGCCTTAGAATGTATCCACCTGGAGGCTGAAAAATTGAAAGGTAGAAGGCTGCGCAAACATGGAGTGAGGGAATTTAACCAGCAGGAATGCAGCCTATAAAATTAAACTTCAAGAACTGTTTAAGAAAAATTAAAGCTTGTGCAACAGCTGGGGTTTCTCTCCACATTAGTTCGTTTCTTAGTGACTCAAATGTTATGGCTCTCATTAATATAGATTTCATTTTTGAGATCATCTTCTGTAGCACTATAGGTCTTATTCTGTTGCAAAGGACAAAATCCTGACTCACGGTGATCTGCCTTTAGACAAAGAGAGAATGTTAAACAACCACCTCCCACCCTCCTTGTGATATTAGTATTTATCAGAGGCCCAAATAAAAAAAATCTTAGATTCAAACTACACCCCAAATTTCCCTAATCTGAATTGCCAGAATATCCCGGTTTCAGACATGGTGATCAAATACCCCTGAAGTTTATAGTGAATATTCTGGAACAAACGTGGGGGCATTTCTTTCCAATGGGTGTATGAGAGTGTTGCCAACATAAAGGAATGTGCTCGTGTGTGGTGGGATGAAGAAAAGACCAAGTTTTCCTTCAATCTCACTTAGACCCTGCATGTTATTCCTTCAGAATTTGGCCTCACTCTGCCTGCTCTTGACCTCAAAGGTTCACCTAAGCTTTTAAAATAATGTGCTACTTATATAATTTGAAATCTAAGATCCTGAAAAAACCAACATTATGATAATTATGTCAGGCTCTGACAGCATTCAGAGATGGTGTCGACTTGTTGACTGCATTTTCTAGATACTGAAAGAATTTTCATTTCTCTGTAAGTGCCTAGAAACTCTGGGTTAGCTGGGATACTAGACCAGATAGTACTTTATACGCAACCTAAATTCATTCAAGAAGGCTGAGAAGTAGAAAAATTTCTAGGAAATGCTGGAAAACAGGTTAATAGAGTTTAGGACACAGTCCTAACATGAGGAGACACCAAGGATGTTACAGTTTCTGCTAACTTGCAGGCAGAACCACTCATGCTGAAAATTTTGCATGCTCAGAGAAACACGGAGATCAAGAGAACCGCAAAACCTGATGGTTAGATTTGCAACCACAGATTGTTGTTACATGGTGACTGTTGGGACTTTACCCTCAAACCTGCAGATGCCAATATGAATGCTTGCATCATGACAGATACCCCTGTAAGCCCACAAATCTGGTGGTGAAGTCAAAAGATGAGGATTCTTTTGAGTGGCAAGAGCTGCATTTCAGGAGCTGGATTTTTACAAGTGAAAGTGCAGCTCTATCTGCATGGTGCTCACTAGTGCCATGGGAAGGGGTGCACAAGTCTGGGGTTAAAGGGTGCTGCTGAAGACTTCTGAGACAGCAGAACCCGACTGCTCATCTGCACCCATTATCTGTTGCATAGCATTGTGCACATCTCTATGTTCTACAGACTGCGTGCTCATTGCCCAGGACTTGCCCTCTTCATCCAGAAATGTTGCTTTATAAGGCTCCACGTGTATCCTATGGATGTTCTGCCTCGATTCCTCATACTTGCCTTTCCCATCTTCTGGAAGGCTGGATGCATGAGGTAAGAAAGTGCTCCGAGACCCATCCATGGGAATCTTTAACTGCTCACTGGAGGTAGGTTCTTGTGACAGATCTGCAGATCTCATGAGATGCTGGGTATACACCCCTTCAGACAGGGAGCCAGCCTGGGTCTCGCTGTACACGCGCAGCCAGCGATGCTGCCGGCTGAAGTAGTTGTAGTGTTGGTGTTTCCCCAGCTTCTTTTTCCCCAAAAAGCTGAGTGGCTGCTTGGAGCTAGAGGACTTGTCTGTGCTTTTCAGCCCTGACATTGTTAGATTGCTCATAGACTCCGTGCAATACTCAGTGTTGGTGTCAAAGGCATTACACTCTGTCAGACCTTCTTTCAATGTTAGACAGGGCTTCATGTCATGGACTTGGAGAACATCAGGTGCACTGCCACCCAGGCCACTGCCAGCCTGCTGGGATATGTCATGTGAGGAGGAGTAAATCAGGTCTAGTTCTCTGGGGCTCAGTGCATCACTGGAGTCATAGTCACTGTCAGTTGGGAGGAATACTTCAGAGCAGCCTTCTTCATCTGAGCAGGGCTGGGAATCTGCAAAGAGAGCTGATTAACACTAAGAAGACAAGCACAGGAGTGAAATTGTTCAACTGTCATTTATGCCTTTTTTTTTTTCTTAGTTTAGAATCAAATCTACAATTCTGACAATACGTGTGTGTGTCTCCTCTGTGGAATTGTCCACGGGCCTGGGTGACAGCAAAGAGAGTAGCCAGGGAAGATTTACAAATGTATTAGAGAAGCTGTGGTAGAATTAGGAAAACCAAAAAGGATTCATTTATTATATTAAGTACAGGGAAGAATTTGAATTGGGATTAAGTTCTTAAAGGATCTCTTTTATCTTTTTTTCACTAAATCTCATAGAGTTGGAGATTTGGGAAAGAGAAAAGCTCTAACCCAGGTTCTGTTTTTATTAAAAATGTCAGTTGAGTTGCTCCAGATTTATATCTCTGTAACTGTAAGGCACAACTGTGTGTGTGTGTGTGAGAGGCTTGAGGCAAGACATGGAGGTAGATGAATAAAAATTACCCTTTTTCCCATCAGATGCATTATGTATGTTCAAATCCAAAGCAGAGACACTTAATTCAAATGTGAATTTGTTGACCAAGACTCACACTGGTGCTGAAATCGCTGCTGTCTTTTGGCTACAGAAGGATCAATAAGATAATAAATAGTGGCATATGTGACAGGATGGATCAATGCTCCCCTGCCCTGGGTAGTTTATATTCGATCCAAATAAAAAATGTAGCTTTTTTACAGTACTGACTATTAACTTTGACCTAGTGTGAATTACTATATAGGAGAGCAATAATGAATCAAGCCCATGCAGGACAAGATAATGCTGTAGTTTACATGATGCCAGAGCTAAGGATTATTCTGCATTCATGGTCTGTAATACAGGGAAAAAATTAGCTCAGGGAGAGCTGCTGAGAAAGAACACCACTGGGTAATGGAGTGAAGCACAGCACCATCATCTTTGGGTTTCTTTTAACTTAAACTAATTAGACTGGATTTATTCATTTTTCTTAACGGTATAAAACTGCCAATTTGAGAAAAACAAATTATTATTACCAAAATGGTCATGGCAGTTGTTTAATGTGGCATCTGTTGGTTTTGTTTCTGCTGTTTCATTTACTCACTGCTTAAAGACAGTTCAGCAGAATGATGGTTTACATTTTTCTCCCAGGTCCTCATTCTGTTAGCAAATTAGGTGTTACTGTTTAATTTGCTTCATCTTTATTTGCTGTGATCTATTTCTTTCATCAGTTTACTTTTGCAGCTGCTCAGAGAAACAATAATGGTCAACAAGGTGGGTGCTTATTTGTGTAATTCTGTGTTTTAAAGTGCTTGTCTAAAACACCGAGAACACTGAGGTATGTGAAAACAACTGTTAAATCAAACTGGACTATTGGCACTAAAATTTGCTCTATCAAAACAAAGCAAGAGAAGCATGATATATAATTGTTCCAAAGCAGAGGAACAGCCAAAGCATAAAAAAAAGGCTGTAATATCAGAGAAACAGAAGGTGACAAATGGAGGCTTTGGAAATGTCTGACTGGGAGTCTGGAAAAATTATTAGAAACTATGGTGGAGGGATGAGAAAGGGTCAATAGCTTCTGCTTAGTAACTCATGTCTCACCAGCCTAATAGAACTCTGGCCATGTGTACAATTAATACACAGGCATCCTTAGGTTCCTGAAGAGCTTTTGACAAGGTTCTTTATCACAGGTTTGAAGCAATGAAGCTGTAATTGAGATAAAGAGAAAGCTCCCTCCATATATTAATAGCAGGTTGTCAGTGCAGACAACAAATGAAGTAGCCAGCTTTCATGATGGATGGATTTTATTAATTCTGGACATCATGAAGAAGTCAGTGATAGCACTTGTCCCTTCCAACCTGTTCATTAAATGATCTGGAGCAGTGAGGTGACAAAGTTGGCTGCTGATGAGCAATTATTCTCAGTAGTTGAAAACAAAAAAATGATTGCAAAGATTGTAGAAGGATCTCAATACTGAGTGGCAAATGATTGTTAAAATACCTTGGCAGATACGGGAAAAAATTTGCTCCTTTTATAAAAAGACATCTAAGATTGTTAAAAGTGAGCTCAAAGATTTCACTTGATGAACAAGAAAAACTCTCTTACCACTCACAGCTTTTCTCCTCTGGATTCTAGCCTCAGGTGAAGGGGGAGGTGAAGGAAGACAATCGAGTTGTGAAGAGGTTGAACTGATTTTCTTTTGAGAGTGTTCTTCTGAAAGATCCACAAGCTTCTTTATGGGTAGGCCAGCTGCTGGCTGCTTGTATCTTGCATACTGTAGTGCTTCTGTGATCCACCTCATTTCCCTCCAGATCTCATCAATTTGCTATAGAGAAAAAAATGGTGAAAAAGTACAGGTAAGTCTGTGTATTAAAGTGTGTGCTCTCTTCAAGTGCCCAAGTAGGTGTGTAGTCACTGCCAACAGAGAGAAGCAGGATCCCCCAACAGGACACTTCAGATTTAAGTGGTCTGACCTGCCTTTGCTGTAGGTGCTTGTGAAAAGGAGACCACAGATGGGGATGTTCTAATCTGAGTTCTCCAGCACATACTCTTAGCTGGAGATACTTCCTCACATAATGTGCACTCGAAGTGTGAAATTTATGGCCAAAGGATACTGTAGATGCCAGATTAGCTCGGGAAGTTCTTGATAAGGCCTGTTGGAGACAGGATAGTTGGATAGATGGATCTTTGTTTTGACCTAGTATGGCCATTTTTCTGTAAAGGTGAAATCCCGGCTCCAGTGATGTCAGTGCAAGCCTTGCCACTGAGTTAATTTGAGCTAAGAATACACACTCAAAAGAACAGCAGATGATTCAGAGATTAGTTCATAATCCTACATCATTTCTAGACTCCAGTTGCTGCTCCATGAAGAGAATGCCAGTTAGCAAATGTCTCACCTATTTGATTTTGGAGTTTTTATGTTTCCTTTCTGTCATCCTTCCTCAACCCCAAACAAAACCATACAGAATGCAAATCCTGTCGGTTCTCTCCTTGATGCCATTCTGCAGTGTCTCCTGGGATAATGGGCCAGTCATTTTAATAAGCTGTGGTTCTTTTAATTTAGGAACATTTGAAGCATTGTGCTGTATAAATTCCATCTTAACTTTAGTTTCAGTTTCAGTGTCTGTAGGTTTCTCGCTGTGTAACATTCTGGTAAAGGCTCCAAGTGCCTTATCTGCTGGTTGGTTGTTATTTTTTTGTTTTTAATTTTTACTTTTCAGTTGCCCTCTGACTCCTTTTCAGAACTGCATTTATATAGACTCCCTTGCTCTTTACAATGTTTGGTTTGTGTAGTGACTTCAACACTGTCTTAGATCTAGGATCACACAAATGCTCTTGCGGTTTTGTGGTCACCACTGAAGGTTGCGGTATGTGGTGGGCTGAGATATTTTTGCCAATAGTTGGAATACAGCTGGTTTTCATTTGAGAGGAAACCTGACAAGGCTAATACACTGTCACAATAATTCAGCACAAAACACTGAAGTTGAAAATGTTCTCCCATATTTTCCTGGTGTATAGATGTGACTCAGACACTTTGGAGAAGAGGGACACAGAACTGTCTATACAGCGCATGCATATTAATATACATATACTCATTTTTGATGTGAAGGAAAAAAATCTTCCAAATTCTCCTGCACACTAGGAAAAATCTAGATTTTATGAGTCTGAGAGTGGCAAGATGAGAAGGAAGGAGATGACTGAGTGGTGAAAGTACAATGGAACATTCCTCTCTGCCCTGCTGCAGGTTGCCAAAAGCTCCGAAGTGGACAAGGCAAAGGGAATGTGAATGGAGAGCAAAGAGGAACAGGAATATTATCATCTTGTTCATAACTATGGAGGGCCAGACTTATTATCAATGGGATAAATAGTTGTCTCGGCCCCTATTCCAACAGAAGGTTGCTTAAGAATATAGAGCTGTAAACTTATCTGCACCTCATGTGTAGAAAGAGAGATCACCCACGTCCATAGAGGTGCTCTGCAGAGGCCATGAGTTTGTCTGTAAATAACCCATTGCCAAAATGGTTTGCAAAAGGACAGACCTTGCTACACTGCACAATGGGGTGTAGCTCAAAGACCCCTGAGTTGAGCAAGTACAGTCCTGATCCACGAACAGGACAGGAAAATCATTGTGAGAGAGAACAAGCAAGGTAGACAAGTGTGATAATATCTGTGCTCCTTCTGCACTGGAGAACTGAAGCAGTGTCATTGCAGGGTGCTGGACAGACCTACAGATGCTTTTGTTACCTTAAACACAAAGCTGCTGTCTTCACTGTGGCATTGTTGATGCAGATTGTCTCCGTAACCTAGTCTGAATTTTCATTTTAATTTTTCTAATTGGCAATTTATCATGGTGAAATGTCCTCAGTTCACAAAGACAGAGAAAAACTCTGCCCCAGCTGAGTGGTACTGGCTTACCTCATGTTAGATGGGGGTGAGTTTTACAAGCAGACTGACACGTTTCTTTATAACAGTCTAGTATAACTGTCATTTGATTTTACCCATAAAAATCCTTGTATAAAAGCAACAACCAAGGAAATCATGTCCTGGGTTTGAATTTCATAAAAACAGAATTGCACTTTTGATACAACTGCTCTTTTTATGATGTCTGTGAATAATTCTCCATTTAGATTTCAAATTACAGCCCTATGCAATTCTTAAGAAAGCCACCTTAAAATCTCCTTGGAATAGTCAGAAACAGACTATTACCTGTATGTAGTCTATAACTTGCTGGTGTCTTTGTTTGGCTGCAGCGACTTCACTGTCTGAAATTGCTTCCCTTAGGGATTGCTGGGTTTTCAGAGAGTCCAGCTCTATGACAGCAGAAAGGCGGCAATACAGGCTTATAAATTTTTCCTTGTAACAGCAAAAATGAACTGTGAAAAGACCAAGTGCAAAGGAAACATTGTTATATTCTGGTTATGAAATATGAAATCCTTAGCTTTCAGAACACAAATGTTATTAAATGTAATTACTAACTCTCTGGATGGGTTATTTTAAGCTAGAAATAAATAATACAGGCTCTAATTCTCCTCTCATTTACACTGGGTCTATCCTGCAACTTCACTGATTTCAAATGAGCATCTCTAATTTATATCTAAGTAAGGGGCTAATCAGGTCCTTAGTATGCGACTCCAGAGGCTGGCTTGCCCTTGCTAGCTTTAATCAGAAAGGATGTTCCTGAGGCTTTTATAGCTCATCATTTCTTTTATCAAGAAAGTGGTGACATGACTGGAAAATGGAACTCATCTTTTTTTTCTTTTAATTGAGTGTTTCAGAAGGAAAGTACCATTTGGAAGGCTGATAACTTTCTCCTGGGCTAGGACAGCTTCAACCAGTAACTTCAATCTCAATGACTCAGCAGTAAAAGCATTTTAGTGATATCAGTTTAGGTGAAACAATTAAAACTCTTTTAGGTGTTGTCACACATCATTCTTTGAACTCTCCTGCAGAAGGGTAACACAGAAAGTTCAGACATGACCTCTTGCTTTGTGTCATTTGGCTTGGGAGCAGCACAGAGCTACCTGAGATACCTCTGGAAGAGGGAACTAGGGAACAGAGACAGAACAGCTACAGTGCCCTGGAGCTTCCCACACGTTCATTTACCTGAGCTCTTGGAGCTATGTTAGACCAGAACCTGCTATTGCTCAGGCAAAACTTATCCCTGCAAACTGCAGCACAGACATACTGGGACTTGCTGGGGGAGAACAAGTTGTCAGAAATACTTCACCATGCACTGGGGCATCAATAAATGCAAGCATCTGATCTTGTTACAGCAGCAAATGCCAGCTGGCTTAATAATGCTGCTTTTCTGGATTGTGGCATGGTATTTTTCAGGGTGTTTCAAGTGCAAATTGCATATATTCTAATATCAAAAAAGAAATAAAAGCAGCGTCACATGTCTACTTATCCCTTGCAAACAACATTGTAAGGATAATTGAGAAGAATTTCTCCAACTAAGAAATCCAATCACAGAAACATCATTAACGTAACAATAAAATCTGAGTGTAGAAATCCCCCCCCAAAAAAGAGTGAAAGAAAGAATTCTCCCTTCTGGTTTCCCAACGATGCCCAGATATTGCAGGGATCTAGGCTGAATAGTGTGTGGTCTTACAGTATATATGCCATATGTGGTGGACTCTTGAGTGAATTACAGCCGCGGTTTCAGCTCCAGTGCTGAAGTTTCGAGCCTTTGTGGTTTTAAGTCAGACCCTTTAATGTTACTTTAACAAATGTTACTTCAACATAGTCTTTTGTGGTTATGCAATTATATAGTTGGTAGCCACCAGCTAATGGGGAATGGAAGCTTCTAATATTTGAGATGTGAATCAAAGTCACTTTATAGAACATCAGGGATACATATATAATAAGTCATATAGAAATGTCATCTGCCTTTGGCCAGATGATTGCTTACTTAAAAATACTCCAAAGTAAAATTCAGCTTTCCATACAAATTTATCCACCATCAGCTGCTTTCTCACTGCAGCAACACTGCTGAACAGGGAGGTCTGCACCTTTGGAGGGATTACCCTGTTGCGTGTTTCTCTGCCCCACATCATCCCTTTCAGGTCTATTGCTTTGTCAGCCCCATGAAACCCTGTCCCAGAAGTGAGAATGACTCCTGCCCCCAGCTCGTGTACCATGTAATGAGGGTTAAACAGCCTGCAAAACCTCTAGAGTGGAGATTGATTTCACCAGAGGTGAATATGCCCCATGCATTAATTTGCACAGTGAACGCAGCAGTCACCTCTCAAAGGGAGAAATGATGTGCTTGCTGCACAGTCTGTAGAGTTTAGGGTTGTGTGTCAAGCAGATAGTAGGTCTGGCTTTAGGGCACTCCAGCCATGGCCATATGACCCAAAGCACTGAACCAACTCTTCTAGTTTGATGACGTTAGTTTTCTTCTGAAGGAGTAACTTTTCCTTGGCAGACTACACCAGCTCGTGTATTTTCTGTCTGTACCACTCATAATTTTGTGGCAGCTCAGCTGTCATCTGTCCTCCCACAACCAGGATAAAAACCCAGCGTTGTCACAGCCACTACTCTGGGTGCTCTGGCATAATCACAATCGTATATCCCTGTCTGATTCAAGTGAATTTTGTGTTGCAGGATGATGGTAGGTCACGGATCTATTGTGACTGCAGAAGTGGAGTCTCAGTAAGACCCTCCATTAATATCTTATTGTAGTTCTCCTACATTAGTGACTCTAACAGCACTTAGTGGTGATATATAGGAAATGGGATGATAATGGTGTCACATAAACACCTGAGAGATTATCACTGAGGACACTGTTGCCACTAGAGACTATTCTGTAGTGGCTCCTTGTGTACTGACTCTTATCAGTTTTGGCTCATACCTTTCTCTCTTCTCCGAGGCAGAGAAAGAAAGATATCCAGTTTTACTGGCCAGAAGGAAACAGAGGAGACTAATGTGTAAGGCTCAGCAGCCCCCATACTTATATACTCTTTCTAAAAAGAACTGTTAAGTCTTTATGAGCTGCTTTTATGTGGAACCTTTCTTTTCTCTGCAGACCAAAGAAAAAGAAATGAGAAATAGAGGACCTTGAAGCTAATGCATCTTATACCTTCTGTGAGACAGCTGGAAAACTCTGGTTTGGGGAATTCTGACCCAGTGAGCAATGCAGTGAAAGGAGAGGGCTGGATCTGCTGCAGCACAGGGTGTGCTCCCCACAGAAACAGATTCAAGTCCAGTGCTTTGGTGATTTTCACAACAGGCTTTTCCTGCACCACAGCAATGGGACTGACTGCCCTACATTTTTCTAGGAATCAGAAGGAAAAAGATGACCCTTACATGGGAAACTCCACTCCAACCAAAGTTGTGAGGGAGTCAGACCTCAAGTAGGTCTCTGCAATCAGGAACTGCCAAAATTTTGCTCTATGAAACGGGTGCTTATTGTGACAATTTAGAGGGATGTTTTTTAGCATCTCCTTTCACATTCCAAGCTTCTTATGTTGAGTGTAATTTCTCTGTTTTTTAAGGAACATCATCTCCCAAAGAAGGCTATAGACAGTGGATAACTGTGGGCTTTGCTCTACACTCTGCATTTCAAGAACGATTGCTACAGTATATGCTTTAACTGCTCTGCTCCCTCTATAACTTGTACACAGTTATAGGTAGTGTTGTTGCCAAAGCCATCATGTGATTTATTGACTCTCCACTGGGACAAGGGGGAAAACAGATACAACTTTGTGATTTTATTATAAGGAGACTGGGTTAATATTTCTAGGTGAAGCAAGCTACTATACCGAGTTCAAACATCTGAAGAGGGAGGTTAAGAAATCCTGAGTGTGGGGTGTAAGGATTATTCTGTCCTGGGGCAGTGCAGACGTCGTCTGAGGCGGGGAGCAGGAGAAGAAAGGAGACATTGTGACCCAGCTCCAACACCTCCTGTGTGTACAGACGGAAGTGCTCGGCCTGCAGAGGGACACGCGCGGGGGAAGAAATAGGAGAGAATTACAACATGGCACTTATATAAACAACACCCCAAATGATATAAAACATTAAAGAAAATTTGCACAACATCAAGCTCGGAATTTTTATAAAACATAAATATTTGGGGGGGGGGGTGTGGTGGTGGGGGAGCCCTAAATGTGGGTTCATGTCACTACATAAAATAAAGATTTAAAGCTGCAATGTTCCACATTAAAACAACACACGCAGGCACAACCCCCCTGAAAACAACATTTATGTTTCTTATTAGGCAGAAAATGATCACATGCCATGTGCTTTTCAAGATTATGATTGCATAATTATGTGAAAACATGAAAATGGATTCAATTAAAAACCTTTAAGATTCAATTTAGGGTTGGTTAAGAGAAATATGCAGCTCTCCCTCAACACAGCTCTGAGAAGGTTTAACAAGTGCTGCAGCAGGAGAAAATGGCCCACGCAGGAGTTGGGCTGAGGCTGCTGGAGAGCTGCTGTGTGCAGCCCTGCATTCCACCCTGGGCATGCACCAGGGGCACTGCCCCTGCTTCTGTTTACCACAAAAACAAGAAAACAACCACACATAAATAGATCTGTTGAATTAAAAATTCAGTTCATTAACATAAGAGTTTGGTCCTGAGTCATCAAAACATTTACAGCTGTTTAACTGCAAGGTCATGTTTATGTCTGTCTCTCCTGCACAATGGATGAGCTTAAATGCTTGGCCCGACTGCAGCCTAAGGAAGATAGTGAACAGTGATTTAAGTATTTCAGGTCCTAGCTCAATAAAAAAAGAAAAGAAAAAGAAAATGATGCACAAAAGCTATAACCTCCAAGAAAATGCAGTAGCATAGAGACTGGTACAGAGCCTTATTGAATTAGTGACTGACCACAAGGCAGCACACCATCTGTCTTAATTTTGGATTTACTTGAGCCTTACTTGGCTCTTCCCAGGCTAGAAGGTGCAGCACTGATGGATTCCTTTTTAAAAGCAAAGCCTGAACCTTTCAAAATCAAGAAATGTAGAACCAGATTAATTTATTTTTAAGGCCACATCTTTCTAGCTGCACAAACAGACCTTGAAGTGAATATAAAGATGATTTACTTCTACTTTAGGCCCTCTTTACCCTTGTAGACCAAAATAAAATGGAATTTGTGTAAACAAGAAACAAACTCCTTAGCTTATTTTTTCATGGATCTTTCACATCATAGATTATCCTCCCTGACTTTATTTATTCACATACCCCTTTCTTGTACCTAAATGTAAAGCCAGAAGCCAGATACCTCTCCTCACCCACAGCAATCTGGAGGTCTGGAGCTGTGTGGTTTACAAGTGCTGCGTTTATCTGTGTGTAAAAGAATAGCAAAAGGCTGTGTCTTCAGTGGGCCTTTCAGACACCCTCACTATTGCCTCACAATTGCCCTGCTTGGCTGGAAAAATACCTGGTTTTGTTTCCCAGCTGGCTAAAGGTGCTCTCCACTACCAGTTTCATGCATAAGTGCTCATTTGCACCTGCCTGAAGTTGCACAAATATACCAACAGATGCAAGAATACCAGCTAATTGGAAATTATATGTTCAAATATCCAGGAAAATAACTGTTTTATTGAAGGTGTTTCCCCACACAGACACTTAGAATAATGGAATACAAAACTTCTCAGCTTTTCTTTTCTTGCAACCGTAACATTTAATCCCTACTTGCAAGTTACACAGTTTGTAGCTTTTAGTTGTGATCTTAAGAATCACTTTTTTAAAAGCTGATAAATACCACAAAGGAAAATACCTGATGCAGAGGTAGATTGATCTGTTTAAGGAGAGCTTTCACTGCCATCTGGAGCTCATACAAGAACAATTGAGTAGGGCAGTCTGAAGTATGATCCATACTTTCCACAGATTCCGAGCCAGAAAGTGTTTGGATCCATTCCCACTCATCTCTGTATGTTGAGTCAAGTTAAAATTAGAAATACAACAAAAGTTCAGTGCACAAGCAGGAATTCAGTGTATGTGCATTTGGGATCTGTTGATAGTTTAATCCTCATATAGCAAAACATTCTAAACTTGTGCAACCTTGATTGTTTGTGGTTAAAAATCTAACTTTGAGAAGTTTAATTTGTCTAGCACATGGACATCAGGCTGAACATTCCTTGCAAACCTCTGGAAGTCCAACCGCCTTTGAAATATTTCACTAGGGCTTCTCACTCCAGGTTTTCTTTTTCACATACTTCATTCCCTAACTACCACAATATTTTACAGAGCATGCATTGGAAATGACAACAGTGACAATTAGCAGAAAGTTTCAATTCTGTGACAGACTCTCTTGTACTCACTAGAGCCAAAGAACTTCCTGATTTGCTCGACATCTATCCATTCTAGACCTGATAAACATGGGAATCATCTTTCTGGATGAAATCCTTAATTCATCCTGCCCAGTATTCAGTCTTGAAAAGCAGCCAGCACCAAATATTCAAGAAAAAAACCAGCACAGGAAACCCCACCACTAGACGAGTAATAGATGTGGTATAATTTGCTCCTAAATAAAGATCTGACCTTAAACTTCAGGAGTCAGAGATTGTTTTAAACCCTGAAGCACTAGGCTTTGTATTCCTTCCAAAGTCTTTGTTAATATTAAACTACTACATTCTGGATATCCTTGTTAGCCATATAGATCTCCAGTTCCTTTTTCCTCATGCAGAATTATCAGCTGAAGCGACGGGGGATTAAAAAGCTCCAGAAAAAAGCCAGTAAGATGTGTTGACCACTTGGGAGGGACCAGGCAGCACAAAGAAATGCCCTTGCCCAGTAGATGAGGGAAGCAATGGACAAAGGGGAGAGCAGCTTTCCCAGGGCACGGAGCTTCAGGGGCTGCCAGCATTTGTCAGAATATGCTCTATGTGTGCTGAGGATTAGAGTGAGAAACCAGAGATCACACAAGAGAATACACAGAAAAATCACCACCACCAACACCCTGTGGTCAGTGAAAATCAATAGCAAGGGTGACATTGACTTTGCTGGAGGCCGAGTCAGGGCTGCAGGCTGTGGTCTGCCTCAGAGATCTAGGGAAGATCTTTGCCACTGTGCAGAACTGGAGTGACCACAGATTGCTACCCTTAGAAACCAGCAGGTTCACCTGTTCAGCACTGCTCTGAACTCTGCTGTGTACACACCTGAGCCAAGCTGTGCTGGCACCTACAATTTTGCAATGGCAAAATTACCTTAGGGTTTAGATTTGATCAGTTTTTTCAAATGTAAAACAAACTTTCTGTCTCTACACGTGTGTGTGTAAATAAGTGTGTGTTCACTTACTTGGAGACGTTGCTGTTGTCTCGGATTTTGACATGACACAGGACGTTGGGCAACTTCTGCAACACCAGCACTTTGATTTGATCCACAGAGCTGCAGAGTTTAAGGTAACCCAGATACAAGCCGGGAGGGAGGCGCTGCTGACTCCGTTTGTGATAGGAAAGTATGTCCTGTTGTAAGAAAAACAGCCCTCATAAAAATCTTTTTTTTTCCACATAAGCGGAAGAGTTTAGGATCAAGAAGTGACAAATGTTTTTACAGCCGTCTTTTTGTTTCAACAGAGTTCCCCATTCACAAAGTATTTAAGCACATACTTAAGTATGTCATATCAATAATCTCTGGCAGTTTGGATGCACTTGGACAACTTTTTACTGAAAGCCATACACGGGTTCTCTGAGCTCTCCACGTCATGCAGAAATTGGCTCTAAAACCCTGAGATTTCAACCTTCTACAACTGTAGTATTTAAACTAGCTTAAATAACACCCAGCTCTGCACTCCTGTCTGATCATTCCAGCAGGGAGCTGGGTCAGGGAACTGATTCAGCTGAAAAACAACTCAGGAAAAGGAGCAGTCATTTTTCAGCCAGAGCAGTTCCCTGGTTCACGTTTGGTGTGTAGCTGCACAAATGGGGCAGAGCAGCACCTGGGCTGTGTAAGCTGGTTCTGTCACCAAAGGAATTCCTGTAGATTCCCAGCCTGCATCTCTCAAATACCTGCTCTGTATCACCTGCTGTCAACAGGAAGATCTCTATGAGCATGGGGGCTGGTGGTTTGCAAAGGCTAATGAATGGCTCTTTTTTCTGAACAAATATCTTTATCAACAAATAGAGCTTAGGAGGACTTACTAATGATGGTGTATTCACTGAAGCCAGGAGACATTTGTAAGGCTATGTATAGCAATCCCCCAAAACTACCCTAAAAATGATGTCTGCTGCCAGGCTGAGGAATGTGTGCTTCTGCAGTGGGTGAGGATTAGACACCTGGCCTTGAGTCTTTACTCTTGGAACCATCAAATTATCTGCCAGTGCTATGCTTGGCTCTGAGCAATGCAATTAGACCCTCATTTTCACAAGCACTTCATGAACAAAATACCCATTCGATGATTAAACAAGTAATAGAAGAAAGGGTGGGCATTAGATAGGAATGTGTAAACCATTAGGGGAACATTTTTTCCACTAGGATCTTTGTGGAAATCTGATCAGGCCTGTATTTTGGGTTTCCTAATATAAAACTTTTGCCCAGATTGACATTTTTCTACACCTTTAACACATTTTAATACATTAAATCTAACGTGGATCAGGTAAGTTTTATTGTCTTTTGGAAATTTTTTAACGTTTCTAAAGCTGGTAATGTGTGTTTGGATTGCCTGTCAGTTTCCGGAACAAAAAGCTCAGTCTCTGCTCAGAAAGTGCCTCTGATCCTTCAAAAATTAACCCCAGGAGTCATCATCTCATTGAAGGTGCTAGAGAAGGCACTAAAGCAGTGATTTGTCTTGTAGTATTTTGGGTAACTACGCAACTGAGAGACTGGCTGCTGACATTTCACAAGAAATAGGTTGCTGTTACCTACAGAAAACGTGTATTAATCTTTATGTGAGCTATATGTTTAACATAAAGACACCCTGATTCTTTAAGGGCTGAAAACTCATGGCTCTCAATGCTGTTAATGGAACTGATGATGCAAAGCAACTTCTAACATCAATCCTTACCTTGGTATTTTTCTAATTGTGAAGCCTAGGGGCACGTTATGCAGAAATTAAAGGAGGGTTATGCTCAGTAAAGAATTCTTTAGCAGCTATACCAGGCTCCAAGGAACTCTGAAGCCCACAGAACAAGTTTATTAAGTAAGAACAGTAAGGTTTTAAACGTAGGTTTAGTGTTCAAGGCTGGATGGAAAAATCTTATGGAGTGTAGAAATTGTAAGTGTCTGTATAGGTGCTTAAGAACATCCCAGAGAATTTTAAAGGGTTTTATATCCCTTGCTCCAGAATTCTATAGCGTGGTTTCCCGAAACTGATAGAAACTACTATTCTCTGCTAGGACTTTGAAGTAATTTCTTTAGAATCTCATGGATATTTTACATATTAAGGATCTGATCCCAGACCCACTGGAAGTAATATAAGTCTTTGCTTTCAATGGGAGCCTTGCCATTAATTTTATTGGGCACTGGATTAAGGCCTAAAATTCTACCAGACTGTTCCAAAACTCAGGGCTCTGGCACAGGCTTTACAAAAGCAAATAACACACAGTGAGAGAAGCAAAGCACTACCTGGATTGTTATAAGCAAGATGTCTAATGCTGTTGGCTCCTCTGGAGTTGAAAGGGATTTCCTCTGGCTTTGTAGTTTGGATACCTGCATCCATTTGCCATTAAAAAATGAATAAAGACTCTCCACTTCTCTTATGGTGACTATCAGCATATTGCCATGGCGATCCTTGATGGGCTCATAAAAAACTCGGCCTAAGTTGTGAGTTCCCAGCAAATTCTAGAAAACAAGCAAATGATAAAAAGTGATTTATTGCATATCAGGAGAGTGACATTTTTTGAAACTTTGGGCTCACTGACACCAGCCCTGCTCAAGAGAAAACAGACACACCGTGTTCCTCAAACCCTTGCCCTACAGCCATATCATTCAGTGACAAAAGGAAAAGTTCTTCCCTAGGCTGTGTTTGTGGATTGAATTGTGGATCCTCTGGTGTATTTGGTCCAGCAGCATTTAGTGGAGCAGTTAATGGAGAAGATCAGCAGGACTATTACAACCCAGTGTCTTTGTAGAAGGAAACACTACAAAGTAATTCACTGATTTGGACAGAACTTCCTATTTTTGCCCAGCCAGGTAAAGATAAATTATGCCAGTTTCAGTGTTGGTCAAGTGATGATTCCTCTGGTATCAATGAAGTCCTTCTGATAGGAACTGAGGAGATAGGTGCTTATCTTAACCTCCCCATAACCAAATGTCAGACACGATACACAATTCTTCTGCTATTCCTGAATCATTCCTAATGGACACTCCAAATGTTTTCTACTAGGGTCATTAACTATAATCTCCATTTTCTATTCTCTGTTTTAAAATTATTTGGATTATTTTCATCAACAAAAGCAAGAGACCCTCCTGTCTATGTTGGATGTAAATAATTCTGGAGCTAAACTGTGGAGTGTGTTTGTGAAGGAATATAGAAGAATTCTGAAGGGACACGGACCCTTTTCCTTTTACTTCAGATACCAAGAATGTGCTGGAGAAAACCAGCAGCAACTAACAAGCTACCAGGGCAAAGCTCTCCAGGAAAATATGTGAGGATTAAAGAAAAGTAATTTTAAAAGACTCCACATAAAATACATATTTTGGTCAAAATCCCTTTCCTCACACAGTAAGGCGTCTGCTTATAGGTGCAAACACACTCAATCCAGTGACCAGCCACTGAAGAGATTCCCAGATGTCTTAAAGAAAAATGCCTAACATTTAAAATATGCTCATTACTTTGCAGCGTTTCAAGAGATCTCCAGTAAGCTGGGTAGGGATGGGGGTAGTTTCAAATGAAACCTGGAGTTCACAATGTAGCACATTGTATGGTTAGCAAAGTGCTGTGCATTAACTTAATGACATTGTAAATGGGTGGATTATCCTGAAATTATTTATCTGTATTTAGCAGGCAATATTTACTTATAAACTGCAGTATTAAATTGTTTATAAACTCTAGGGAGTCAGCAGTGACTGCCCTTTATGTGGCATAACTTGGCTATCTCAGCTCTATGCAGCCCTCCCCAGGACATGCTGTTGATGTCTTTATAGCACCTCTCCTCTTCTTTTTTGCACTGCTCTGCCTTTTGGGGTGAGCCTCCACAACTGGTTAACACCGTGTGTCCTGAGTACACCTTTGGTATTAATCCCTGTGTCTGCAGGTGGGACAGACCATTGCAGGTAGGTGTCAGCCATCTAGATGTCATACTCATCACTGCAACACATTAATGTGACTAGATGTACAAACAGCTCTTCACTCTCACTGACTGTATATTCTGAATGCATTCCAGCACAGAGAATGGGGTACCTACTAATAGGAATATGTGACTAATTCATATACTAAAAATGTTTTGTGTCTGCTTAGCTTGGTACCCCATCACTTGTGCTTGGTTTGCTTTAATTATCTAGTGGTAACAACAGGCAAAGTTACAGTCCCTGTTGTCTCTGAATCTACTGATCCTGTCCCTTAGCAGCTGTGTTGTTGATCTTTTCCATTCTGTCCTAAATTCCTGTGGAGTCAGTCTATTAACTGCCTCCATAAAATGTATTCAAGCGTATAAACTTTATTGAGATCTGTCCATTGGTGGATCCCATTAGGCCACACACCGTTCGGGGCTGGTGTGTTGGTGACAGTCCCTGTGTTCACCAGGGGACCAGGCTGATAGAACAAACATCAAGGACAATAAATCTGCCAGAAATTCAGCAGAGCAATATACCACATGGATGCATTTGCTATATCTCTGTGCTTCAAGCTCTGCTCTTGACATCTCCAGTAGAAAATAATCACACAAAGTACTGGGAATTGGGTTATCTCAAGGTTGGCAATGCTCTCTACAGGTAATCTGCATGGAGGGAGTGAAACTGAGCTAACCAAAGGAATACGTGCTACCTAAGCTGAGCTAACCACACCAGAGGGAATATTCAGCAGATATCATTAAAACTTCCTCTCAGCTCAAAGAACTGACAAGCAGCTGCTGCTTAACACAGGTGGTCCTCCAATAAAGGTACAGCAGGCTGGCATTCCATATATTTCGGGGTACTTTGGGGAAATCACTCAGACAGGTGGTTGCCCAGCAAGGCTACTCCCCTGTGCAATGTGCTTTGCCAAAAGATGTAAAACAAACCCCACGTGGATATTCTTAATAATGGTCACAAAGCGTCTGGCTCTCAGTGCTGCTATAAACCCGAGCTTATTGCATTGACTGGCAATAACAAGAGGGATGGACAAATGGCTGATACGTGAGCCAACCAATATGAAGATCTTCATTAATTCCATGGCTGTACCATAGATTTTCCTGGGAAGCTTTGGTGACTTCATCAAACAAAATGGGGGAGAAAGTGAGGCCTGGGTAGACTTCTTCTGTAAGAACCATGCACACATCTTTTTGAAAATGTATTTTCTCACAAAAGTAATTATTTTGTGCAAGTGTCTGCTTTCCAGATAGAGATTTCTTGTTATCATTAAACCCATTCTTCAAAAGCTTTACAATAAATGTCAAAATGTTCTGCTGGAGAAAGTGCAGTTATCTTTTGCATAACAGATCATGGACCAAGACACAGAATGACTAGGTGGCTTCTTCAGTACCATCAGGTTGCATCTGTAGCATAGGTTGGAATGGAACCATCCTGAGAATCACTGCTATGCCTTAACAACATGAAATGAATAGACCAGGTACTGCTGCTGCCCTTACCACTGTGCTGAGGGCTCAGCACTAGAGCTGTGCACCACTTAATCTCTCTTAGTCTCTGTTTTTAAGGGTCTAAATAAGTCTCTGACTGGTTCTCTGCACAAAGGTACATTTCACCCTAAAAATTTTTGGCAGCTCAATTAAGAACTTAGTGAAAGATTCATTTTTATTTCCCCCCTGACAATGCACAGCAGCAGAGCCATCCTGCTTGTCAGACAGTGTCATTCTGCTCCAGAAGCTGAGCAGTTTGGAAGCCTTGGGTGAATCAAGAGCACTATTTTAGCAATTTCAGCATCTACTTGTCCTTCCTGTCAGGGACAGAATCTACCAACCACTG
The DNA here is from genome assembly GCA_013401335.1 of Brachypteracias leptosomus. Lineage (NCBI taxonomy): Eukaryota > Metazoa > Chordata > Aves > Coraciiformes > Brachypteraciidae > Brachypteracias > Brachypteracias leptosomus. Next base: position 92,541 of record VYZX01007372.1, on the reverse strand, counting down.
CAGGCCCCCTATAGCACAGGGGAGTGCTAAACCTCACCCAGACTTGAAATGCTTCATTAATATATTAATAACTAATAATGCATAGGCCTTCTAAGAGGCTTTGGAGCAGCATATATTAGGATTATAGCTCTGGAATTCCCGATCTGCAGACCCACAGGCTTCTCTCTGGTCATTATTTACCAGTTCATATCTGATTGGTTTTTGCCTGCTACTATTTTTTCTTTCTTTTCTTTTTCCTACTCTTTACTTTTAACACAACTCCTTCCTTCCAGCTGGCAGGAGAGGCTCAGGGCCTCATTTCATTGTAGATGTTGCTGCTGCTGCTCCAAAGACCAGGCCAGTGGGGAGTGGTGAGCCAGAGGGCAGCTGGCAGTGCCACCCCTCAGAGCTCAGAAAGCTAATAGCTAGAAATGTGCCATGCAACCCACCTGTAGCTGTGCTGCTGCTGAGAGCATCTTCTGCCTGGCTTGAAGTACAGTTGAAGAGGACACGGATACAGACATATTCTGCCTTAGCCATCTGATGTCATCCCACATGCAAGACAACTGCAAAAATATATCCAGTTCAGGTTTGTTCTTAGCATTAACAAAAGCAGAAATGAAACTAAAAGCATTCTGGATTTGAAAATCAGTAGGTATTCCTCGTTTTGAGTTCCTGTGGATGGCAATGAGCTGCCTAGATAGATAAACATGAAACAGATACTGAATCAGACACAGAAGTTGTTCTGTAAACATCAGGCACCTGTTTCAATTGCTTTTTGGGCTATTGTGTAAAATTGATTTACTGTCCTTTGGGGTATAAAAAATAGTGTGAAGATATCTTGAATGATAGCATGACCATAATACCAATTTAAAAACTTCTAGTTATTTCTTTAGACTCTTCCTTTACATGTTCATAAAACCTTTATGTACCCAAGTTGCAATCCCTTATGTAGGATCATACATTTAAAAGGATTAATTGTGCCACTGTCCATGACCCAGTCAGAATTTAACTCACATAAATGGTTTGGGAAAATTGCATTTTAACATGAGCGAAAGGTAAAGCACTTCATCATTTAGCTTTTTAATGGTATAATTTCATATATTGAGAATGATGAGCTAAGGCCTGTGCACTGCTAGCAACCAACCTATAGAAGCAATATATGGAAATTGTTTCCCATTACCTTTGTGAACCAGAGGAAATCCTGCATAACTGAACTACTGTGAGAGTCATCAATTTCCACAATTGGGATTTGATCTTCGTTGGTTACTAGTAAATTGTCTTTGTAAAAAAATATAACAGATAAGTAGAGTCCCCTAAGGAAAGAAGGAAACATTGTCAAACACCTCTCATGTCGATTCACATCCATGCCAAATTTTAGTCCAAGAATCATAGAAGTTCTGAGGAGACAAATCAACTCATCTGGGCTTAACTTCCAATCATGTAACTTCAGCCAGTGAATTCTGAAAAACATTTGGGAAGCTTCTCACTTTAGACTATGTGAAACTACAGGAACCGAAGAAATTATGAATGTGTGCAAGTCACTGGCATCAGTTTTAGTAAGAATTCTGGCAGAGTAAAGAGTACACAATGGAGGCATTATGCCCTTTAGAAATCAGAAATTTTACTAAAACTTTTTATCATTAATGGGCTTAGTTGTGCCCTCATTTACTTCAGAGTAAATCTGAAGTAACTCAACTGAAATCAGGTGGGTTATTATGGATTTACATTAGTGTAATTGAGTGTAATTTGGCCAGTGTCTGCAAAACTGTTTATAGAGATCATTCCTCTCAATATTTACCCTTGCAATTAGTTACATACGTTAAGTAGTTGCCTTAGGGAATTTAAAGACTCTGGAGAGCTCTTCTGAAAAAAATCAAACTCTTATCAAAACACAAAGAAGAAAAAGCAAGCGAAATACTGCTGGCAATGAAAGAAGAAATAATCCAGCATAAGCAACATCCATTTGCTAAAACAAATGATCAAGGCTGAGAGTTGTTTGGGTCACCCTGGGTTGTGAGCCTAGCTGAAGATGATAGAGAATTCTGCACGTGTTGCTTGTTGCCAGTGGACTATTAAAACATGTTATCTGAGCTCTGCATTTTATATTATGAATGAAATAAATACCATAGTTTCATTTCTGAGCAGCGACAGAGGCAGCACTTCCCAAATACCTCAGTAACTGCTCTTCGTGTTTGAGCAGAATATTTCACTCTGTTACATTCCAAATCCATTTCCAACAGTAACAATGAAAAGATTCTATTGATTTCAGCAGGAACTGGAGCATTATTTTCCTATCAGCTGCACCAGTCTTACATGTGTGCAATTTTATCAGCTTTATCCTGCCTGATTGCTGTTTCCTTGCTAGGGGAATCTACACATGTATTTCCAAGGTGCTTTCCACTGTTAAGAGCAACAACTTCCAGCTAAAACTGGAGATAAAATGAATGACAAACCGTTTCAGAGTCTTCACAAACTTGTTTGATGAATGGAAAAGGTGCTTCAGGCTTCTGGAAACTGATTGCTTGCGACCAGCATTCTGTAGTTTAGAACTTTCTAAAATGGAGAATAAAAAGCAAACCAATCTCAGCACTTCAATTTCAGTTAGGCTCTCATAAAGAACCTTTGTCTCTTCAACCACAATACTGAATTCCAGTCAATGCTCGCTATATTCCTTTCAAAGTCAACATTTACAAACATGCTCAAATACAACTCTTTGCTTATATTTTCATTATCTTAGTGATATGCCACAGAAAGCAATTTCCTTACCTGCAGCAAACTCAGACTTGCTAAAAATATTTCGCTCATAGGCAAAGTATAACTTGAGCCAGTACTGCCTACTTTTAATGCTCAGAATGGATATGAATTTTGCAAGTGGTCTCAAAAACCCAAGAAGAGATTTGAACCATCAGTCAACACTATAGGGTGCTGTAATTCCTGTTTCTGTCCACACATAGCACAAGCTCCTAAGAACTAATTAGTGCAATCCCTAACACCACAGCATCACCAGTCTAACCTGAGTGAAGCTTTAAGGAAACAGACTGAGCCTCATCTTCCTCAGGATCACATTAAATGCATGTGCTTTTGTTTGGGCTTTTTTTTAGCCCTCCACAACAATTTCCACTCACCTGTTTTGCCTCAGAGCTTTCACAGTTACATTTGCTCCCTAGTCATCTGGGATCCAAGGAAGACATATTTAACCCATTTGTTTGCTTCCTGGCAAAGCTGAGAGCTGCTGTGTGCCTGCAAGGAGCTCTGGGCTACCTCTCTCCATAAAAGAATTGTATAAATTCAAATATTTGCCCAATATTGTAAAAAATGTGGTTAAATTTTTATACATTGTATTATTTTTCACTTTCATGAACGTGACTTAATGTCTTTCCTTCTCCCATGCGTGGCCTGAGTTTCCTTGTAAGCCAAAGAAAAATTTTCCAGTGGGAGCTGAACCTCCTGGGCTGTGTGAGCAGCTGTGTCCACCTGGGTACCTGGAGCAGAGTTTAGGGGGATGCCAATAGATGGCAGTCAGGAACATGTAGGATTGTGTAACATATAATGTAGCGTCTGTTGCCTGGAGAGAACAGGCACTTAAAACTGTTTGGGGTTTTTTTGTGTTGTCTTTCATGATGCTGCTCCTGTTTAATGGTGCTGTAAGAGAAACAGCAGAAACACTGAATTTTAAAAAAGAATTAATTCTTCAGATACTGTGATCTGAAAAGAAAGATGAAAACTGTAACTGTGAAAGAACATCTTGGTTTTGCAGGATCTGGCTGTTTATTTGGATGAAGCATGGATACCCATCCAGACTAAGTGTGAAACATTTTGAGGGACACCCTTCTCCAGTGGGGAAAAAATATGACTCATGAAAAGCTCTTTGCTGAAAGCTGCTAATCAGTGTGCCTAGGTGTTTTCAGAGTCACATACTTCCCACTTACCTCCAATGCAGAGTTGGAGGTGCCTGTCTGTGTCTCCCTAGTGAGTTCTGAGTTTGAACATTTAAAGAACATCTAAATTTGCTATTGTCAAAACCCCATCTGGGGAAGTGCTCGTCGTATTTTTAAATGATGAATAAATTTGCACCATAATTTGCACATTGAAAAGCACAGAAAGAAGACACGTCGCTAGCAATAATTACCACTCTGCTGAACAGCAAGTACAAAGAGAACAAGGTTCTATTGGGGTTGAAATCATACAATTCAGATGTATGAGACTTATTAGATCATCAAACCCATTGTCTTTCCAGTGCAAACTTGTTCTCCACGGCATGTTCTCCAATGCTCTGTTCAGTTTAGTTTCAACAGACTCATCCAAACCCATGACCTCTCCTTTGATGCAACTGATCTTTGTTTCCTTTGCCTTTGTTTTCCTATCCATATCTCCTCTGATAATTTTTATTTTACTGTGCACCAAAAGCTACATAAAAACTCCCATCTTACTGTTTCCTCCTCCCAAGGTTAAGACCCATTTAGGAAAATAAATTTCATTCTAATTATGCAGTTTTTATTTTCTTCTGTATTAAGGATAGAGGGAATGGAAGAGGAAATTGCTGAAGGCAAAGCAACATAATTCTGTATAAAACACCCAGAGATTGCAGCATTAAAGTGAGAGGGCACATTACAAGTGAAATATGTTATTGAGCTGCTCAGTGGTTTGGGTTTAGTCCACAGCTTTGCAGAAGCCAACAGCAAATGAAATAATGTAAAACTAGATGGAGACTGTAAACTCTCCTACATTGCTGTTTGCTTCTAGTTTACAGTATAGTGTGTCCAGAAGCCAAAAAACATGGAGCTGAATTTAGAGGATAATTTGGATCTACAGGAAATGGAGCTTTTTCTGTTAACTAACTAATAAATAACACAGAGTAGCCTTCATAGAAAAGCACCAGTAACAGCAAAATAAGCTTATATTGATAAATGATACAGCAAGAGAACTGTGAGGTCTCATAATAGAGGCTCAGGAGTGAACATATAGGGGCTGAAGTTAAAGAATTTCCAGAAATTAGATTCAGATCAGAAGCATTCAAACTGGACTGAAATAGGCAATTAACTCCAAAGGTCTATTTATACCATTAGCAGTTTTTCTCTTCTCGGGTAAGATATATAAATGTTTCTTTGCAATTCACTTAAATACAACAGATACTTAAAAGCAACATAAGTTGGTTGTGGAAGAATGAGGACAAAGTTGCACACTCAGGCTGCCAGTTTGCATCTGGGGTCTCTGCTCTAGAGGAATGTCTGTTATGCTGTGCCATTTCTCTCAGGAGAAGATCATCTGGAATTCTTTGTCCTATCACTAGACAAGCGGGTGCCTCTCCTCAAGTGGGGCAGATGTGAAGTAAATGGAATTACCTCAGTGCAAAATTATCTGAGCTCTTAGCCCCACAAATCAGGCAGCCTGTGGAACAGCTAAATATAATGTAGGGTTACCCTGAATAAGGGAGAAAATCAGCACAAGATGAGCTGGATCCCATTGAAATCCTAGTGAAGGGCACAAATGGAGCTTAGAGTTTTCACTAATTGTGTAACTTTATGAAAATACATAAAATAGCTGGAAACTTCCAGGCAAATTCAAACTCAATTTAAAACCACATTTTCAGCAGTGCAGACAACTGACACTGGGATAATGTGCATGGAGACATAATTCCACACTGCAGTTAAGGCATAAGCAGTGACCAGACACCCCAATAGCTTGAGACCAAGACAGATTCTGTATTACTTCATCTCAAGATGGGATGTCTTTCAAAAGAAAATTCTGTATCTCATGAAGAAGCTATTGGCATGACAATCATGTTACTGTGTGCTATATTTTAGATTATAAAGTAAGGGTCAACAGCTGAAATTGTAAGCTCTTAAATTCCCTACCTGAACTTCTCAGACTATGGCTTAGTTCTCAAGCCCCCTTTTGTATATTCTCATGAATAATTATAATCCTGTGAAACCACAGATCCTTCTCATTGTTAAATGCAACAAAACGATGAGCTCTGCTTGTGAATAAAACTACAACTAGAACATTTTTATTTCACCTCTGACTTGCCTAGTAAAATACATTCTGACTAAAATTCCAGACAGAAAATATCTGGTAAGCATTTTACTGAAGAGTTGGGTTCCTTTCTTAACGAAGCAACACGCAATTACTTAATCCACTCAGAATAGTTTAGAAGGAATGATCTACAAGAAAAAAAATACTTAAAGAATACATTTGAAGTGTTGCCAGGCCATACAGTTGTAGTAAGTCAGTTATGATAGGCTGTAGCACGGTATTATGAAGACAAATGGATGACTGTTGTTTGTAATCATCAGGGTTTTCCAGAAGATTAAACATATGAAAGCAAAGCTTGCTAAGTAATTCCCTAGGAGATTTCATCATATCACAGAGCAGGTTCAAAAGCAACAGCTGATCTAATTCCAAAAGCTCTTAAACTCACTGTACATTCCAAAGTGTTCTTCCTGGTATTTCTGTAAGCGCCTTCTCCCCATCCCCGCAGTGCAGAGCCAGGGCAAAGCTGCAGTGCAAACCTGAGTGAACAGACCTGGGCAGGAGATCTGCCTGGAATCTGGGCAATGTAACCCCCAGAGCACACTGGAGCACCAGCACACAGCCTTGCTCTTCCAGCTCCTCTGTATTCCGAGGCTTTTGCCTGTGTTATCCGAGTATTCTCTGGCCTTTTAGATCGATTACCCTCAGTTTTTTCCACCTCTTTTGCACTCCTCCTCCACTCTCCTTCAGCCAGTCTGAGCAGCACGAGTGTGATACCCACAGAGAATCACTTGGTGAAAGGCCACATGCCAGGACCCCAGAGCTGAGCCCTGTCTCTCTCCTCACCAAGCTTTAATTCATGCAGAGTTTGATTCTGCTCTCATTTACAAACCACAGTGCATCAGTGATTATAAGCAGATTAAAGCATGTTCTACAATGTCCAGCTATTTACTGTCATTAAAACAAATTAAGAAAACAGAGATTGCAATATATAATCAGAGTTATGAAGAGGCTACAAGGCATAATCGAAGTAGAGTATAGTAAAGAGAAGTGTGGTGAAGGAAGGATGGATAAAAGCCTGGGCAGGTCCTCAGCTTCTGCATAACAGCACATCCATGCTGACTCCTCTCTGTGTCAGCTGAATCATGATTTACACTAATTAAGAACCTAGCTCACACCTCTCTATTCTGTGAAGGGAAAGCCATTATTTGGGGTTTTAAGTCATATACAGCAGCTTATCTCAGATCCTTGATCAAACTCCTCAGGTTTCACTGAGGCTGATAAAGACCAGAATCAAATTTCAGAGACAGAGTGATGTCATAATTCTTACTTTTCCCGCAAACTCTTTGTCTGAATTCTTTACCAAGTTATGGAGATACAAGGGATGGACATCAGTCATATATTTAAGGCAAGTTCCAAAGGCTCTCCTATTATATTACAGTCCTGATTTATCCAAAATATACCACTGTGTAATGCTGGCATTACAAGCAATTAGGAGATTTCTATTTGGTTGGAGGCAAGGGTGTTGCTGGAACTGACTCCACAGTGCTCCAGTGCCACATGGGAGCTCCCACAGCCTCCTTCAGGCGTGCAAAAAAGTGTTCTGAGCTGAACAGACTTTCTATATTGTTCTTATTTATTATTTACAGAAAAGGAGTTAGGAAATCAACAACAGAGTTGTCTGTGCTTTGCTTTGAGACTGGGCTTGATTTCTGGAGCAGTGGAATTTTATAAGAACCAGGCACTGGTGTCAGATTCTCAAAAGGAGGGATTTTCTGCATGTTGTTTGTAACTGCTTCTGTTCAGGGCTGGTATGTCAGTAAACCAATTTATACAGAGAATATTTTCAGATGTTCCATCACTTATTCCCTGTTGACTGGGAAGGTGGCCTGACAGACCTGAGATAGGCACTAACTTCAGAAAGGAAAAATTGCACCACAGAAAAAAGACTTTCAGCATGAAAAAGCTGTGTGAGAGACAGAACACATCATCTGTATTCTCAGCACCAAGACCACCTGCAAGTGATAATACTTGTATGAATTCTAATTAGAGAAACAACATTTTCTTGCAACATCTCCTTTCCCTTTCCAAGCAACATAGCTGATCAGTTTGAGTTGCTATGGTTACAGTGGGTTGTGGCAGACTGTGGATCATCGTGATAGTGACTTATTTGCAGGGAAAGAGCAAAGGCTGCATCTTTCCATTTCAGCCAGATGATTTTAGCCCCAAGTATTGCTATGATTTTAAATCAATTGATGCAGCTTGACATAAGAGTCATAGCAGGTGAAGAAAAAATGAAAACTTCATGGTAATTCAGCTTCTCAGTTTAAAATAAGTTCTTTTGCAATGAAGCATTATTCCAGTTAGAAGTTTATTTTAAGAAAATAAATAGTACTTTTCAACAACCCGTATAGAACGGGAGTTTTTATATATGCTTTAAAAAGAATGCCAAGCTGTTGCCTTGGCTCTTGAGCTATTAAAGGCACAGTCTGTTTCTCATGAATGAAGAGCAAAGAGCTGGCTGAGTTTCGAGCTCTCTCCTAGTTTTGTTCCATTCTATCTGAAAATATAACAATCTTATCTTCCCACTGCACTGTGCAACTATTTTTCATTATAGATTGGCATCACATCCACTAGAGTACTTAGTGTCTTCCATTTGGAGGCAGCCAAGACCCCTCTTTTGATCCAAACCAGTTGTTAACTCTCTAAAGAATTTCTTTATATGAAAAATTAAAAGAGAGATGCTTGAAACATTTTAGCGGAATCCTAATTTGTAGGAAAACCCCAAACCAATAGGTGTGTAGGGTAGAGAGGGAAAGGGTGTGCCTGTGCTTGTGTGCATTCTAGCTTTCAGATGTTTTCATCCAGCTAATTTCAAGGGTTAAGAGCGAGATAGTGCACTAAAGTGATTCCAGATGGGCCAATATTAATATCTTTCTTTTCCTGATGAATGAGAAGGTATGACCTAGTTAGAAAACTGCTAAAATTACAGGCGCCAGAGAGACTTCAGCTGGTGCCCTACCACATAGATATTTATCCTTACCTCTGCAATTATAATGCTGATGAGCTGCTCGAACCTGCTGAAGGAGCCGTTCCAGGGCCTCGGTGTGTCCCCTGTGCCGGGGTTCTCTTCCACTGCAGTCTTTCCAGTCTATTGAACAAAGGAAATAAACAGAAATGAAACACAAAGGTGCAGGAGAAATGTTTTAAGTATTCTCTTGCCTCTGATGCTTCTTGGTTTTAGAGGAGTTTTGCATCTGGGCACACAGGAAAAAATGGGAGTTGTTTTGAAGTCTGCTGTTGCTACTTGTACAGTAAGTTTCCTTTGCGTCGTGCCAGCTGAGTAATTAATCATAATGATTATTAACAGAGAGCTCACAACCAGCTCCTAGAAGCTTCTGTAGTGACTGACTAGACAATGGCTATTTTTCTTCAGTACATAAATGGCCTCTGTCGCTGCAGAGTCAGAGCTGCTCTCAGCCTGTGCCCTACCCACACTGAGATCCCTCTGCTGCTCCTTTTGCACTTTATTGAGACACCAGAGGCTAAAGGACTCTCCTACAGTAAATAGGAAACTGGCTGCAAAGCAGAGAATGAACATCTCCGTAGGTCCAGGGCTAGCTCTGGAGCCAGAGAAACATGCTCTGGAGTAAAATCACTTCTTAAAATCTGCTCCCAGCAGAGGCCTGAACAAACGCTGGAATTCCTGCCCTGGAGTCTCCGTCCTGCTCAGCACTGCACTCGTGAGGCAAGAAGCTGCGGTTTCTGTCCCACACACCTTCCACCTACAAAAGACTTTGTTTTCACTCACTTGCTGCCAGCTACAATCTCAACCTTGATTTTATAGAACAGACAATATCATCACAAGTAGGAAGATGAAACTGTGTGTATCACTGAGGAGCTTTTTAATCCCAGACTTGATTATTTTCATACTTCCATTATAATGAGAAAAAGATATTGCACCAGTTTCCTGACTCAAAGTAATAGTGGATCAAGGTATTAAGAGAACTGTCTGCAAGGGAGATGCTTCCATCTTGCTGGTGTAGAGACCACGTATGTATTCACAGCCACCAGCAGTTTGTCCACATCTAGTTTCTAGTGCAGGTTTGGAGTCAAGCATTCCTTCCAATGGGCTCTCGCTGCCAGGGATATAAATATGCATTTGCTGCCATGTAGTACAGCAGCTAGAGTAAGCCCCATGAAGGGGTGGGAAGAGAAGACATTTGCTCTCCTGCTAGCCTGTGGGCAGTTGTAACAGCTGCACTGTGCTGTCCTGGGAGCTGGATGCTATTGCAGAGATCAAGGGCCAGCTGCACTTAGAGCTCTGTGTGAGGAGGCCAGTTCTTAGATCTCCTGTGAGCAGCTCAGAGGAACCAACTGGAGCTCAACATCTCAAAGTGCTTTGGTGTCAACAAACTGGTAGAGTTTCTAACAACCTCATGAGTTCTCTATCTCAGTGCTTCCCAATGTTTTTGAGCCACCAGATTAGTGACTACCTTAAAAATGACACGGAAAGCAGAGCAGCTTCCCTCATTGTCCATCACTCAGGTGTTGATGAAGAAGCCTAGAAATGTTCCTGTCTACTAGGATTTCACAGACCTGCACAACACTGGCCACCACTTTCTGGGCTGCTACTGTCTATGTGGAGGAAACAGGGGAGCAGTGGCAAGCATTCACTGTCATGCTACAGAGATGTGTCTCCAAGGATGTCGCTAACATATTCTCTGGGATTGGATCAGGATTAAACCCTGAAGCTTTCATTTCACTTGCGTATTCTTCTGGCTGTCATTACAGACAACTTTGTGGGGTATTAATGTATTCACATTTAATTTTTAGCTTCGGGCCATATTTAGTTATGCAACACTGGTGTAATTTCAGATTGCTGCCGCCTTGCCAAGCACAAATCTGCTAGTTTTCAAAAGCAGTGGTGAAGGCAGTCATGTGGATAAAGAAGTTCTGCCCCCAGTAACTGCAGTGTAAATAGCATATTGTCTCTCAAGCTAAAATTCTGATGTTAGTATTACTTAATGAAAGAATTTACATTTAGGCTTTCATGGTCTTACTGTAAAGCTTAAGCATGTGTCACTAAGGATTCCTAAAGAAAATCCCACATTCTTGCCAGCTATCTATACACACTGAGCTGAGTCTGCCTAATGCTTCTGTGTTCATCAGCAAAGAAAACATATGTGTATAGCCAGGAATAAACATTTCTTTTTGCCTTAAACTCACAAAAAATCCCATATTTATCAAGTGATGCTCCTGCTTTCCTACAGTGAAATCCAAGCAACTCTGTTTGCTACCTTGGCTGCCTTTCAGAGAAAAACCCCCACAGTGATTGTCCCAAGCACTTCAGTAGCACTGCCATGGGTGGTCCTGCTCTCCCTGGTGGAAGCAGAGACCTCACCTGCACAGGACAACGTGGCCCTAATGCCAGCAAGCCTAGGACCTCCTGCCACTCTAAACCCAGAGACACTAAACATAGGATACCAACTTAATTCTCTGCATAATTTTTGTGCTGATCTACTGAAACCTGCAGGAAAACTTCCCTTACACCCCAAAGCTTTGGAACTGGCACATACTGCCAGATTTCAGAAGGTTAATAACAGTGGGCAAGAAACAGATGGGGAAGGCAATTCCAGGAGAGCCCTGTTCTTTGGGTGCATTTAGCTGAATAAACTCTGTTTTGTAAAGTTTTGGTGTGTGGGGCCAAATCCTGTGTAGTTACACCTGGCTATAGTCAAGGTAATTGCATATCACAAAGTTATTCAAAACAACTCCATATAGTAATGAGTTATCCACATAGCCAAGGGTAGAATTTTGTCCCATGATTGTAGCACATTTTTGTTCTCAAACAGAATATTTTTAGCTCAGTTCTGGCTTTATTCTGGGGCAAACAAGAGCACGGTTGAAGCAGAATGAGACAATGGCACTGCCAGAGCTTCATTCATCCAACCCTCTCCATTATGACTACTGAGAGTAGGTACAGCTTGCTTTATTTTCTCACATTAGCATGCAAGGTTATTAAATTGTTACATTAGCCTAATAAAAACAAGTGCTAATGCAATAAAATGAAAAGTCTCACTTTACCGCATTAATCAATAAAAGGGAAGTTGTAATATGCTGGAGCAGTTTGGCAGTGAACACTAAGTCTGGAAGAGCAACTAACAATACTTTGTGATTATAACAGCTGAAAAATTACAGATGAGAAATCATAGTGCTAATGGAGTCTGGGAAAACTTGTCACAGGTTGGAGAAGGAAGAAAGGCTTTTGGATATGTCTGGAACATTTCAGTGCTCACAGGCTAGATCTTATCAACACGTATGTCCATACTAGAGTATTTTATGTAGGGGAAACTGTAACAATGGTCCAGTGCATGGGATCTATAATGCTACAAGGCAGGATACAAATTACATATGATATATAGAAATGTTTTGGTTCTAGCAGTTCAGCTCCAGGTTTTGATCCATTCATATACTGACAAATGAGGTTCTATGTAGCAGAATTTTATTAAGAGAAATTAAGGTAAAAATATTTCTCATTTTTCTTAAGTGATTAGATGAGAATGTTTGGTCAAAGGACTGGAGAAGAATAAAAGATAAGACAAATATATATACATATATTATTATTTTGCTTATTTTTCAAGAGTGGAAGGAGTTGAGTTTTATTTATCTATTTCACTCCTAGATGACACAGCAATTAAATAAATAACTCCAGAGTATTTGTCTTTTTCTGTTCTTTGAAGAGGGAGAAATTCTTACAAAGCAACATCACTCATCAAACTCAACCTACTTGAAGGAGAAGCATATTCAGGAGTAGATTTGCGTGGAGGTCCCCATCCTCTCATGTTGTATGCTGACACATGGACATAGTACCTCTGGCCCTGCAAATGGAAACAACTGGAGTCAAAACTATCACTTGACTCAAAATCATGGCTGTAACAATTAGAAAGCAGTCCCTTCAAAGATGTTTTCTTTGAAAAGCTTACTGTCCTGGTTTGATACTTGCATAGTTTTCAGCAGCATCAACTGATGCACCGTGATGGATTGAAATGTAGTACGAAGATGTCAGGACAGGTGATGTGCTGTGGGTTAATAGAACACACCAATTCCAACCAACAAACTGCAGTCTCTCCTACCAAAGCTGAACCCTGGGAACTCTTACAACCAGACTTACAGAGACTCCCCTTTTCCCTGTTGTGTTTAACAGAGCCTCTCTGCCAGCTCAGCAATGGAAGAAGCTTTGTTTGGCCACCACTGAAATCAGTCAGACTTTTATCACTGATTTTGATGCATAAATCTAGGCCGATGGAGAACACTTCTGAAAATCTAACATTTAATTTAAATATGTTATATACTTTAGAGAGACTAGACAAACACACGGTAAGCACTGTTCTTAACAGTGACTGTACAAGCCTGCTTGTTTTTGACTTAAGAACAGTTACTCTGTTTTGCTAGAAAATGAGAAACAGAGTAAGTGTGTATCATGGCTCAGCTCCCTGGGAGACAGTGTGCTTCAAATCAAACACTTCTTCAGATAAAATGCTAGAAAAAAACAGTATCTTTTCTGTTCTATGTGGAGAGGTTTATGTTGTGCCCATTGCTTACTCTTTAAAGTCCATTATCTCGTTTTGAAAGCCCATGTTTTGGGGCAAGGGTGACATGCATATCCCCCTTACTATAACCTCATAAGCCTGTTTTAGTGTGCAGTGAATTCAGTGAAAAGGCTCCAGCTCACTGGATGCTGGGTTGGGCCCCTCTGATGATGTTTCCAGTATTTTGAGCAAACTCTATTTTCATCAAGTATTTTGTGAATCAAAATTTGCCTGCTGAAATGTTCTGTTCAGGCTGTTCAAGCCTGTAGGAAAAAGACTTTTAGGCACATGGTAAAAATTACTCTGCTTAAGAATCCATATGAATATTCATCAGTTATCTCCATTGCTGATGCAGTTCTTAACAGTGTAAAACATTTATACAAGAATAAACAACAATAATGAAACTATTTACCATCAGTGTGTGTTCCTGGAGGGAGCAGGAGGGGAAGCACAGTTATTTTAGCTATTGGTCATCAGAGCCAGGGCTAGATCTTCCATGAGCCTTTGATCTGCACTAAGATTTTCCCATGATCCAGAGAACAGCAGCTTTCACTCCAGCCTTTTCTGATCTCCCCTAAGCTTGACAACTTTTAAAACGGTTCATGCTGTCTGTCTATTCCTTTGTGACTCTTGGATTATGGATACCAGACATATTGTGCTTAATGACTGGAACTTGTTGCTAGAAGAAAGGCACCCTACAGTTATTACCAACAGGCATGGATGGGAACCATCAGTGTCTGTGTGAGCAGCAGTGGGCATCAAGATCTAAATGAGCCGCTTGGCACTTACTGTTCTGAGACCTGTAATGGTGCACCTCAAAGACTGAAGGTTATCCATGATTATTTCACCAACCAAAGGAGAAAAGTCTTCTGAAGAGCTCCATTCCACTAGGAAATAAAGAGGCAGGAAAAAATCAAATCAAGATACCAGTCCCAAGCAAAGAAATCAAAATACTTGAATCATTCACAGGTTAACTTTTCCCCCAGCAGTTTCCCATTCCATGTGGATACTAAAAGTAATGTTTAACCATAATGTTTAGCAAAACTCCACACAATAATTAAATTATATTTCTGTGTATGAGAGAGAAAAGCAAAATACTGCTCAAAAGTTTTTCAGGAAAGAATGCTTAAAAATACATTGCAATACAAACTACATTCAGTCAACATTTGCCCTCACTTAAACAATTTCCTTTTAAAGAAAGAGAAGTAGTGGAAAAGAGTAGGTAGGGAATTGGACCTGCTGAAGCCGTTTGCCAGGTCCAAACCAACAAAAAGCACAAGTTTTGCAATTGGATCTGCCCAGGTAGGCACGGGCAGAGAGTCCTTTTGGCTCCACAGGTCCACACAACTCTCATCACCTCGCCTTGGCTAATTTGTATAGAAATAACCTCCCTGGACTCAATCCGACACTCACTGGAGTCTCTTCACTGGTTTTGGTGGTTCTGGCTCTCTTGTCCAAGCCTGATGCTGCTGTGGTCACTGAAATTACAGAGCTCCACAAGGACCTTTTAAGTTGTATCCACTTCTGAAGTGAATTAAATGGCACTGGGCTGACACATCCTTCCCAACTTGCAGCCTAAATTATACTGGTGCCTTCACCAAAGTGCTCCCTTCAGCTTGGACAGACAACTCATCTCCTGCTGCAGGGGTTATGAAGGTAGCAGTCCTGCTGCCAGTACTTGCCAAAATGAATGTGCACGTAAAATAGTATCAGACAGACCACAAAAAATGACTAGATGATTTTTAAAAGGGAATATATGCAAGTGGGGAACTGATGGCTGAAGGTAGGAAAGCAGCCCTTTTTTCTTATATTATACTTTATCAATGACAAGTACCACAATAAGGGTTAAGGTTAATCCCAGAGTCATACCTCTGGGATTTAGTAACTTGTACCTTCAGATGCAAACTTCCAGGAAACCTATCAAAAACAAAGTGAAATTAACCTCTTAAATCATGGGAAAATCCCATCAATTTTCTGGATTTACACCAAGTAGAGAATTCAACCCAAAGCTTTCCCTTTAAGATTCACAAAGTAGTTTATGGATACTTTATCTGCATATTTATTAGTGTTGGAGTGAATAATTTAAGATAGATCAGAGGGTATAGGTGTTTTAATTTCAGCATGTGGAATTTTCATCTTCTGGCTGTGACGTACCAATATTTTCACATTCAAAGGAAAAGGTGTCAGAGAACTTTTTGCTCAGCATATACAACATTTAACTGCCAACACATTTTTCTACAATAGCCAAGTATCACCAGCACAACTCATTTTCCCTTTCTCTCCTAATTGCTCCCTTTCTGTGATTGCAGTTTGTGAATGCTCAGCATGTTCTGCAATATTGTTGTATTTGCTGCAGTGCAGAGGGTCTTGGTTTTGTCTGTTGTCTTTGAACTTTTTCAGTGTGTATTTTTCTAGTTTTCCACGGGTGTTAAATACTGAATTACTGCCACCTTTAATGGAAGCTATTTATGTACATTAATATGAAAATGTAGAGACTGTTATGGTACTATATTGTAGGGGTTTGTTGACAACTTGATTATAGGAATACTTATATGTACTTGATTGCCTGTTGGAGTTTCCATTGTAAGCCATGATTTTCAGGGTTTATAACTCCACTGTATTAAATCATTGAGGACATTTTATACATGCTGCAACTTAGACATGTTCTCTGTTTTCCAGAAGGATAAATTGGAGAAGCCCTGTTGGAAGTGCTGAACATGTTATCAGCAGACTTGCAGTCACTTTGGATACCATTCTTCTTTTCAAAGATTCAAGTAAAGCAAGATAGTGTCACTCAGGGCAGATCCTGCCAACAAATCCCATCTCCACTGAAATCCCCAGCTTGGCTGAGTGAGCTTCTCAGCATGAGGAGCAGTGTAAGGTCACGCTTTAGGCAGCACAAAACAAAAGCCAAGGGTAAAACAAGCAGCTTTAAGCTGCTTTTGAGCTTCCCCAATTTTTCGCTGTTCTATGGACTGGAGGCTGCCCAAAACATAAACTGCAGTTCAAGAGGCATATGTAAATTTGGATAGCTTACACAAATAAACATTGCAGCCCTATTCTTGATGTGGGTCTCCTTCTCAACCCTTCCACTTCTATTCTGGCATTTAGAAAAGTGCTTCTAATATTTAGAGATCTTACCACACTGCTTGAAGAGGAAACAACTGCCTTAATCTAACCAGGGTGGTGATCCTACATGTTTGCAAGCATATGCACAGCAGGAACATCATGATACTAGTCTCATGACTAGCAACAGCACAGCAATTTATTCTTGGAAATAGCCAAGGGCCACTGAGTTCAGAGAAAGAAGCTGAGTTACCAAGAGGAGAAGAGGCTGACAGTGCCTTTAAAGCTGTCTTGGGAACAGCTGAGGAACTGGGGTTGGAAATAATAAATCACAGCTTTGCTCTGATGTTCTAGAGCAAACTGTTGCCCCAACTCCCGTTGTTAGTGAAGCCTCACGTGCAGAGCAACCACCCTCCTCCCCCTCATCCACTTGCTGGGTGACACAGTGACCTCCTAGTCCCCTGAAGGACAACTACTCACTAAGGGAATGCCCAAGTCTGCTGGGCCCTTCCTGAGGTACTGGGGAGGGCTGGGCACCCTCTGATCCCCTCCACAGCCCAGCAGTGGCAGCACTTTGCACTCACTTTTCTACCTTACCATGTGGTAGCTGAGACCCATTAAACTGAAAATAGTAATATGGTATTAACTTGTGGATCAGGTTATGGGTATTGTGATTGAACCCCTCTTTTATAGGATATTTACCTAACAAGATGGCACATACAAAGCCACTCAAAAATCAATTTTAAAAAATATATAAAACTATCACATTTGGAAAAAACTCTGCCTTGCAGTTTCAATAAAATTTTCCATAACTGAAAAATAAATATTTTTGGAACAGCTGTGTTGGAACAGTGCCTTCTTTGTCCCCCTGTTTCAAAGTACTACTGCAGACATATCAACAGGAGACACCGAAGCTTTGCTATTTTTGACAGAATGTCATTCTCTGACTAAGTGTATCTGTCATAAAGAAACTGATAGCAAATTTTGGAATCTTTTGCTTACTTTCCATTTTAACAAACTTTTTTCCCCATGTTTTTACTAATTGAAGTGAGAAGAGGATGACGTGATGCAGTTTTAAAGAAATGCAAATCAATTTAAGTAATTTATCACTGAAATTTATATCTCCAGTTATACATTGACAGATTTCAGCTTTCTACCATAATAGTAATCTAAAATTAATACATAATATTCTACTATACTGATTGATTGGGTTTTAAACCCAATTAGAAGGATGTGAATACCAGTGTCCCTATTTTATAGATGGGAAAATAAAGGCAAGGAGAAGTAGAGCATCTTCTTGGCTCAGCAGGCCCCAAAACAACAAGGGACAAACTCCTATGACCTATGTTACATTTATTAGACCAATTTTGCTCACAATTCCTGGCTGTGTGGGATACTCATAGCTGATTCTGGTACCAGTACAAAGCTACACATCCATGGTCTTACCTTCATGATTAACCATATCGAAAAATAATGTGACTGCATAAGTAATCCATCATGATTTTGCTAAATCTTTGCCTACTTTCTGAGAGAGTGTGGGGAGTCAAAAAAAAAACCCAATCATTTGTGCAACTCTAAAGTCCTTGGGACTTTAAGGAAGAACAAAAGGCTCAGCTAACCTCAGCCCTTTAAAAGCCGAATATTCAAACGTTCAAGTATAAAACCCTGAAGATGAGAGGGTCCTTTATAAGAAGCCAGGAACAAGGGCTGGTCTTGTAGACTGTACCAACGGTGCTGTAAAGGACCTGAGAGCTGTTGGGTGAATTAAGGATGGAGCATGTTCCAGCCCTGTTCTGAACACCCCAAAGGGCTGCTTTGTCGTGCGCCCTGAATGTCTTTGCTGTTGCGGCTTTCCATCTGACACTTCACGTTATGTCAGAGCAGGGCTTTTTTTCTTGTGTGTTTAATATATTGGTGACTATGTGTTTTAATGAAGGTGCCCTGTATTCCAGAGCTAGCAAATGCACGATGTGTTGCTGCGGTCGCCAAGATAAGTAGTAATTTTTAAATAAACAGCAGTATAAACAGTTACATAAAACTCATGTAAATTGCTGGCACATAATTTTAGACTGGCTTAAGTTATGTAACTTACTTGTGGCCAAGTTGGTTTTTTTTTTTAATACTCAATTCATGCACTTTATTTTAAAGAGAGAAGTTCATTTTCACCTGTTTCTTTTCCACTCGCTATCTCTCTGTTATACTGAGCATGCCTTAAACAGCTCGTAGGAGAGATTGACAGACAAGAGACAAAGTGAAGGCACAAACCACCTCCTGACCCTGGTGTAGATTCATTGAGGAAAACACCTTCTCCTGAGTCAAGTAAACAGACCAAGCCACAGTAGAATTTGTCACTTCTCTTGGCATTTGTTTTGGCTTGCTCTTAAATTACTCACTGAATTGCTGAGTAGATTAATTAGGCTGAGGGACATGAGTTCTGCTGCAGAGTTGATGGGGTCTGCAGAAGAATGTACAGAGCTGGGATTCTGAGGTTTATTCTCACATTTGCTACTGACTTGCTGTGTGATCTTGGGCATAGCATTATACCACTACAGCTTTTAACTCAGACTTAGGCAGCAAAGATTCTCTCCCCTTCCCTTCCTCCCCATGCCCAGGGCTGAGGCTGAAGGACACTGTGGTCTTAACTTGTGTTTCCAAGGGCCTCCAAACAAACAGCTGCATTGTTCAATGGCTTCCTTTGAAATGTAAAACCAAATGAGAACACTAACACCAGAAACTGTTTCACACCATCTTTTTCTGCCTGCTGATCTTTATGAAATAATTTTAATAACTCACACTCATAATGTTTTAGCAACTTGATTGAAGGATATTGAACACTGCCATTTGTGTGAATAAAATCAGGATGAAAGTACCTAAATAAATATTTAGAAGTATAACACAAGTGAAAACACTAGTGAAAAGCAGGAATCATTTGTTGGTGTGGACAGCATCAGCAGCTCAGAGGGAGAACATTGTTTGCAGTAGTTGGTCAGCTCCTCCCAGCTGCCTCGAACTGCTCTTTCCAGCCTGATTTAAGACAGGAACTCAATTTTTGCAGATCTGGGTTCAGGCTCTGTTCATGCCTCTCTCATGTTTGGAAATTCTCCAAAGAATGATAGGAGAAAGACAAGTCATACCAGCTGTAGGGAGCCCTGACAGAGATCCCAGCACAGTGCTTCCATTAGGAAAAACCAAATGTTTGGCACTGAGGAGTTTGTATTTGTTCCCATGGATTTGGTTTTTTGTGTGTAGGGTATAATCCATCCATAAATGCACACTAACTGGGAACGTCTGGAGTTGGTTGCATTCTGCTCAGCAAGAGTGTAGAGAGGGACAATATGATACAAGCCACAGCATTTACCTAAGGAACAGGTGAAATTTCCTTTGGTTGGTTTGTTTAGGGACTGTAACTGGGATTTCCTACAGTG
The DNA here is from genome assembly GCA_013401335.1 of Brachypteracias leptosomus. Lineage (NCBI taxonomy): Eukaryota > Metazoa > Chordata > Aves > Coraciiformes > Brachypteraciidae > Brachypteracias > Brachypteracias leptosomus. Next base: position 72,506 of record VYZX01007372.1, on the reverse strand, counting down.
CCTAAAGCACTTGGGCATATTGCTGGGCAAACACAGAAGTTAAAACAGTGCAGTCATGCCCCGGGACTAGGATTTCTAGGTACTGCTTATAAAACCTGAACTCTTAACTGCTCTGAGTACTAGTGTTCATCATTTTCGATCTTAAGCATCATTTCAGTTATTTCCATAAACTTATTCAAGGCTCTTTGTACTGGGTCAGAAGAAACATCAATAAGGCTGAAGAGGGATGAAAAAGCTGCAAACAAACAGCCCTGTATCCACCTGAAGTAAATAAAGCACTGCTGTGTTTTGGTGTGGAAGAGCCACGGGTGGGTTTAAGGGCCTCTCACAGCACAACAGTCAGAGCAGTACCAAGCAGAGTACCAGGAGAAGCATTCCTAGAGAGCACCTCTTCACTTGAAACTTCTCTGGCTATAAATCTCCATGATACTTATTTCAGAGAATTTTTTTAATAGTCAAATACTTTATTTGCAGTAAAGCTTCTTCCCAAACTGCTGTGGGCTCCTTTAGCTCTTATGCCAGCTAATAATAACCAGTGATGTCAAATAACATTTCTCGTGGCCCTGTTTCTGGATGTTCCTTTGACCTGGGCCAGAACACTCTATTTTATGTCTTAATGTTTATGGGAAGCATTACAAGAGCAGGCTGGGTGCCAGAGGCACATCTTTGCTTGATCGTGGTTTCACTAGTTCATCTTATAGCAAATCTCCATTATAGAAATGGTTTATAAGATACTATTTTTTTCATTGTAATAAAATTCTCGCCAAGAGAAAATAAAAAAAATATTGACTTTTTTCTCAAGTGTATAATTAGTATTTTCTAAGTTTTCTTTATCTGTTTGTAATAAGGTCAGTGATTCCAGTACAAGAAGGAAGTTTTTTTCCTTTCTATTAGTGAAAATGACATTTCTTACTAACATTTTATAAATAACCAAGAAAATATGCCACGTGGGTGCATATTGCCTTCCAATGTGGGCCCAGTGGTTAAAAAGCTACAATGGATTAAAATGACAGCCAAGACTTGTGTCTCAGCCCTGCAATGACAAACACATCCCATTCTGGTTGTGGAAAGAAAAGTGGGGGAAAATACATGTTAGAGCTGCGAAGAGGAGCTGGAGAATAAATGGGTTTCTTATGCAATGGCTTCAAGTCCTAGGAAGGCACAAGAGGCTTGGCTCTGATTCTGCACATTTCCACTGCCAGTGGGTAGGTTTTACTCATGTAATCTGTGTAACCAAAGCCAGTGGGGAAGGTGATGAATGTAAAGGCTGCTCATTTGTGTGAAGCATGCATGGGCTAGGCTCAGCTTCTTCCCAAACATAATCCATTAAAATCTAATTAATAATAAGCCTTTGGCAAAATGCAAACACAAAAGTAATCTATCACAAAGCACAAGATAAATGAGAATACTCCACAGAGCTGTTAACAAAGAAAGTAAATACACAAACACTAATTCCAGTAATCTGTTGAATGGGATTCAACTGCTTTTCCTCTGGTTCTCCTGGAATATGTTTTTAAAGAGAGACTTAGCTGTACAGATGTTAATTAATTATATTTAAGGCTTTTATTTCTTTATAAACTAATCCCTACAGTAACTTAAAGAGCTTTCACCTTTCCCTAGCACTGCAGCCAGGTATTGCAGGCAAAACAGTCTCGATTTGGGGAGGTTTAACTTAATTTGTTGTCAGTTAACACAAACGTCTAACTCAGAGTAAGAAGCAAGAAAACATAAACAATTAAATAAACATTTAAGTGAACACCTTTCCATTGCCTTTCCCAGGCTCAACGTAAGCCAAACACCTACTCTCCCCCTTCCCTACTGCCAGCTCCCCACAATAGGGTTGCACTCAGTGATGGGGTTTTCCCTCACTTTTAGAGCTCTCCAGGCCAGTAGTGACCAACAATCATCTCACACCTCTGTCCCCTGGATACTGAGACCTGCTGTACATGTCCAACAGCACACTCAGGCCTGAGCTAAGCGGGTGCTCAGGTGTGAATCACTGGGTGCTCACACCTGAGTTACCAGGACACTGGTCTGGGACCAGCCGGGCGTTCATCAGGAATTAAACGGGTGCTCATGCACAAATGGATGGGGTGCTCATGCAGGAACTGATGGGGGGCTCATGCAGGAACTGATGGGGGCTCATGTGTGAACTACCTGTGCACTCCTGCATGAAACCACTAGACCCTGCAATTTATGCTCAATGCATGAGGTAAGAGCTTGGAGCGGATCCAAAGGCCCGATTCCAAATCTACCTTCCTTTATCGGTTCTGTGGGGCAGATCTGGTTACTAGAACAGTATCAGCTTGTGGTTGGAGAGGCAAACTGACTATGTTTTATACCCTTTATGATTGTAAATGGTCCAGAATGGTCCATGATGGACCAGAAAAGACTTCAGACAAAGCGGTGAGCAAAGAAACTTTGCCACAACCCCTTTGAAGACATGCTGGTTTTGCTGAAGTCCCCAGTGAGGATATATTCCCAAATTATTCTGCTACATCAGACCCTCCTTCAAGACAGAAGCTGAAGGTCTTGAGTTCCAGTCCTGCCACTGATTAGAAGAAATTCATCTCTTCTAAGCAATACCTATGAACTGGAAGCTATAATGCTTAGCCACGTGCAAATATTTTATTAAAATACTGAAAATAGCTTTGGTAAATCAAAGCAAAGATAAAGCAATATCTAAAATTCAGCAACTTCATGATATGAGCCTTTTTTTCTTAAGACACTAAAGGCAGACAAACCAGAGTCTGTATGTCTGGGTTTTCTCATAGCCATTCATCTCGAGCTGCTGTTCAAAATCCTTACAATACACAAAGCAGGAGGAAAAAATGATTAAATTGAGTAATGGGTTTCTGATCAACCACATTAGTTAATTACACCACCACTTAGTAGGTGATCCATGTTCAAAGGTGGTTTTAAATGCATAGCAAACTTAAAAAATAGAAGTTCTTAAATTTTATGTTGTCCAACACATACTACAGACATTGAGAGGAGCTAGAAATAGAAAGGTTTGTTTTAACATTTCTACATTTCTGTACTTGCTAGGCATAAAAATAGAAGTAAAATTGCACAGTCCTGCTAGCTACCAAAATGTAATGTGCAAATAAAGTGCCCAGGAGACCTAATAAAATGCCATAAATGAACTAATGTAAAAAATATCAGACCACACCTATTCAGCAGGATAAATTCAAATGTCTTACAAAGAAATGTATTCTCTTCCTTTTTTATGGAGTAAGAACTGTTTGGGGGGAAAGAAAGAATGAGTTTCAAAATATACAAAGAAACTTTGAATAATAGTGAAATTCTACCTATCTGTCTAGCCAAATCTGTCTGGAGCCAGCACTGCACAGAACCAGGAGGAGCACTGTGGAACAAATCCCAACTTGATCAAACATGGCAAGTCAACTATTGATAGATAAATCAAATACATACTTACAAAACATGTGGTATATGCTGTTTGTATGTGCCCACAGGGAGAAGAAGATAAGATTATTTGGTTGTGAGGGGAAAACACACAGAATCACACAACATTTCTAGGTAGCTTTGGTAAAATCATTGAGGTTTTTCACACTGAAATTTTCAATGCAAATTTCCCATTGACACAGGGAGCTGTCAGCTGAGAATCTCCAATACAGATGTTTTTGAAGTACAGAACATGTACCATACAGGCCAGCCTGACAGGCTTCCCCATCCCCTGATCTCAGGTGCTGAGCCTTGATGAGAAGGCAGCTCCATTCATCCTTCAGCTGAGACTTTAGTTGACCCAGTGATTGAGAGACAATTTAAATTATTCTCATGAAAAAAAATTCTGAAATGAACCACAAATTGCCTTGGAAGGAGGGAGGCAGAGAATGACTTTTTGTCAAAATTTAAGCAAGACATAACTCCTTATTTCCTGATCTAAGCTGATGTGTGGTTTGGTTTTGGTTTGGTTTTTTAAGAGCTATACTGACATAGAAAATAAAGAACTCTTCTCTCCATCCTAGAAGGCAGCTGGGCAGTCCTGACAAACATGAAATATTCTGCTAAAATTTCCAACTAACCAAAAAGGTACCAAGGGCTATAGTGGCCTAGACAGCTTAACATCACTATCTGGAAAATAACTTGGCATCTAAATCCACAGCTACATCCAAACAGAGAGAAGATCAGCTCTATTTGCTACAGCAGACATGGCTCAGATATATTTTTCTCTTCCTCTCTCTTCAAACATAAATAGTTCCAGGCTCTTAAATAAATTAGCTCAACTTTGGCTATACAAGCTGTTTCATTTTTTCTCCAAAAGGGAATATAGATGCTTATTTTAAAACTGTAAATAAAATATAAACTGAGATTTTCCATTGCACAGTGATCCTTTCCAGTAGGTAATGACCAGTGTTATATGCATTTTTCTTCCTTATCCTATACTTGGGGATCACAGCATTATTATGCCTACTTCTGAAGGGAAATGAGTGGAAAAAAAAAGTGTAATAGGAGGAGGTTTACCTGTACTTACTGTAAAAGGAGAATTATAATCAGGTTTAAAATGCATGGAAAATAGGTGCAAAAAAATTAGTTGCTTTTACTTAAAATGTTGCTCTTTAAAAGCCCTGCTTTCCTTACGTGTCTGTGCTGTGTGGGACATGTGAACCCCAGAAAGGCTAATTAGTGAAAGACAACAGCCCTTAAAACCCCTACGAGCACTTAGCACCCGGCTCTCCTGGGGCTGTGCCTTGGAGTCAAGAGGTGCCATAATCTGGATTATGTTTGCATCAAGATAGTGAAGCTCTGGGATAAAACTACATCCTGCAGCAATGCTATGGCAGTGTAAACAAAGGTTCACCCTGACTTCAAACTGTGGCAAGTTATTTTGTTTGTTAGTGTGGAACATTTGGATTGTGTTTCCAAAGATGTAAAACTAAAGGCGGTTTTAAGGACTTCCAGGATGGGATGTGAGGTTTGGCTTTAGGGCACCATTAGCCCAGGGTAGGGGTTTTTCTTCTTGATATTACAGTGATGCTTCACATCCTTCTTAAAACTGGCTGGGGTGAGGCGTCTCTGGCTTTGAATCCTTCTCTAGCATGGAGCAGATTATGACTATTATTATTGATTTATGCCATGCCTGTCTGCTTCCAGCCTCAAAACACTTTACTGAGTTACAATATACATAGGAATCATTTCACGTCAGCCACCACCACGCTGCAGCCTTCTCTGGAGGGAAACTGAAGGGAGCTATTAGGATGGTGCCTGCAACATTAAGCAACAATCCAGGAGAGGAAGTAAAGAATACTCTGGCTCCTTAAAGCAGGGCTTCAACAGAATGCAGCCACTGAACTGCCATCCAGCTGGGACACCAAAGTCAATACCCATTCACCGTGTGTGGTTAAAATTAAATCTCCTAATGAAGTGAGATGGTTTTAGTGGTTGGAGAGTGAGTGCAAAGTATTATTCTCCTGTATTATTATTTGTAAGTTATACAGCTAACAAGGGAAAAGATCACACACAGGAAAATAGCAGACAGCTAAATAATGTTCCAAGCCCAGTTTCTAAATGACATTTTGGCAAATGAAACTTTGGAAAAAATATGTTAAAAAGAAAAGATGACACAGGAAAAAAAAAAGGAGTTGGCAGCTCCTCACTGTTTTTAGGGAACTAAACTAAACTGAACTGATGTCAGGTTTTATCCCCTATAATTTGGGTCTAGAGAAAAGAACATTATTAGCTTCTGTTAATGAGCAGGTATTCCCCAAACACTGCTGCAAATGCTCCTGAATTTTAATTTGATTAGAAAAAGAAATAGTAAAGTTTTGGGGGGAAAAAGCCTCAAACAGCTTAGTTTTGTCCCTGAATTAGCAAAATGCTTAGAAGATTTTCTGGATAGGAGGTTTCTGTATCTGACTAAAAAGATCCTCACACAATGTTCTCAAGCTCCCTTTTCAGGGCTAATAATTGCTAGCTGGTTCTAATCATTCTTGCAAGTGATCATTTGAGTGGTTCATTTTATGACCCCTCAAACCAGCACAAAGAATCTCACTCCATAATGTAATAAACAATTCTACAACCAGTGCTTAATTAATTCCCGAAAGTCACCAAAAGGAGCTATTAATGATCTTTCTTTTTATCTAACCATAAATATGCAAGTCTCCTGGGAGAAAGGATTTAAAAAGAGCATTCTGGCAAAACTAACTGTCAACTTGATAAAGCATAAAATGATCACCAGTGAGGGTAATTCAAAACACGACAGCAATGCTACCTGGTCTGAGTAGAAAGGGAGGTCAGGTTGGATTCAATTTCCCTGGATGTTGTGCTTACCAAGAAGGGGACAGAACTGACATGGTGCAAAACAGACTCAACCCAAATGAATACATAGGAGAAAAATTCTACAACCTTCAGAAAAAGATTTTAAAAAATCAATTCTATTTGGGAATTTGCTTTACTGTGAAAATCTCAACGTTCATTATAATTAGAGTGTGGACAATATTTTAAGGTTGTTTAAAATAAGCGTATTAGAAAGAGCAGGCTGGTATTTTCCAGAGAACTTAAGTGTTTTAGAAGCCCCATATTGTTTTCACAAGTAAATCAGGCAGTAGGAAGCCCTTAAATGAAATTTAGTTTCCTGGCAACCCAACCCATTGCTGAAAATTAGATTTAGGCTTCTAAAGGGCTTTGATGTTTTTGAAAATCAGGGTTCCTGCAGCACCACACAGCAGACTAGGTGTAGCACAGTCATTTACCCTACTGCTGAAGCTATCGGGGATGGAATCACTTTGGTGGCTTTAGGGATGTCTGGGATGTTGCTGTTTTTTCTTACACTGTTAACATTTTTTTACTGGGCATTACCAGTGGTGACTGGAATCTCTGACCGGCAGCAGGGGGAGGAAAGAAAGAGGGAATCTGCCTTTTCCAAAGAAACTCATGCAGTCCTTTGGGTGCTTGTGCTTGATGCTGGTGGAACCTGTGCACTAGCACATCCCACTCCAGGAGCTATTGGGCCCTTGATGAACTGGGGCTTTTGGAATATCTCCTGTTGAAGCAACCCCTGTGACATCCACACATGGAAACCCGAAGTAGACCGCCTCACCACCCATTGTAGTTCTTGCTCTGTATGGAAACCTGAGGTCCAAGCACCCCTCAAATGAGTTTTTAGTTATTAACACAAGGAAACAAACACAACAGGAAACATTAAGAGAGACACAGTGGGAAATAACTAAGAGGACTTTCAGGTTCCTCAATCCTTGACTCCCCTGGACTGGGCAAAGAACTTTAGACTTTCAGAACAGTGCTTTTCAATTCCTTGGCCTCTGGAAGTCCCACTGGAAGATGGAGGCTGTGGATTGCTGCACTTAACACTGAAGAATTTACATTTTCAAAAACCTGCAAGTTCCTTTAGACAGGAAATTTAAAATTTCTCAGTTTTGTTCTAATCTTCAAGAAAACTTTTTTTTAAAATGTTGGAATTTCCTGTGGAACAGAAATTCTGTTTGAAAACCATTTCTATTCAACAGTCCTATTCAGATGGAAGCATTTTCCTATTCATTCCACTTTGCAACTAACTGGTGCCACCCTAAATGTATTGCTCTTCCAAGAATGATGTGGCAGCCTTGGAATAGCTAATTAGTTGGGCTGTATGATGCCTCTGCCAAAAGTTTCAGCTTCCAGAGGCATTCCTTTAAGGAATGGTGGTGTGGGTTTGGCATTTACAAGGATACACATGGTTTCAGGAGCCCACAGGCACCAAAAGTTAGCTTGTGTTTTATAACTGCTCATCTCAACCCAGTCATTGAGCCGATGTCCTGACCACAGTGAGTCAAGCAAACTTCTTCAAAGCACTCATGGAGAAAGCTTTTGGTTAATTTACTTTTCTTTTTTAATAAAGATTTAGTCTTGGGGGAATCTTTTAGGAAAATTGAACTTCTGCAGCTAATAAGTGGGAAAATAATTAAATTCAAACATTACTAGCATTGCAATAAAATCTCCCTTAGATAACTATCTTTGTCACTTAGCCTTCACATTTTTGTACGTTGTTAAGGTAAATGAAAGATGTCCAAATCCAGTACCTTTATACTTGGTCACCACAGCTGAGTTGACACTCAGAGGTTCCTGGAAGGTGACAGTGAGTGATGTACTGCTTGTTACCATGAGACAGACGTTGGTTGGCGCCTCAGGGGCTCCTGGGAGAGAAGAGAAAACATCAGCTCTTCAGCACAACAAATCCTATTCAAACAATGTTTCTGAGTCTTCAAAGAACCTACTGAAAATCACCCTGCAATTGTGAGCTTTGGGTTGTAGGTGTTTGTGTTCTCTGCCTTTTGAGCATTTTAATTAGTGCTCCTGCTAACAATATCCTGCAGACACCATTTGTTTCTATCATGGTTTTTGGCTCCTTTCAGTTAAAAATATCTTCCTGCATATATGTAACCCAATAAAACAGATTCATGCTAATTATGTCAATGAAAAGCCCCTATAAATCTCTTGGGGTGGGTAGGAGGAGAGAGAAAGGACAAAACCACAAAGAGCTAATTAAACCTTTATGGTTTCACTAACAAACTCAAATTTATCAAGTAACAGAAAATGTGTTTACATTATTGTGATTCAGAAATTGCAAATTCCACAAATGTTTCTGTGTAGGAGTTCCAAAATACAGTTGTCAGTTGAGGTCTAACCTTTCATTTTTTTTCCCTTTTTTTTTTTAAAGGGCTAAATTCACAGAGTATCAATCAGACTCAATTCAGAAATCAAACACAAAATTCCATGACTTACTGCTGGGGTTGATGTTAAAAAATCATTATATTAACTTACACTACTCCTGTATTTCCTATATTTGGTATTTCATACAAGGAGCACTACATCTGTCTTGAAGAAGTAATCTTAGAGTACAATAAATTTAAGAAAATTATTTGTAAGTACATTTATATTAAGATGGTTGTAAAAATGTTAATGGCAAAGGTTGTATTTCATTGAATAGGATACAGCTAAAAGATCTACATGTGAAACAATTCAGCCCTGTTTACTCCTTCCCGTGGGCCCAGATTCACATTTAGTTTGGGTACAGACTGTTTAAAGTGACCCAATCTGTGACTACACTGATGAAATGTTATATGTGGATGCCAAAATTAAGACTAAGGTTTTTTAAATGCAAAGTGAAATACCATTATTTGATAAAAAGTTTAGAAAAACTCCATTCCTCTAAAACAGAATACTTAAAAAAAATAAAATCAAATTACAACAGAAAAAAGGCCAGTGTCTCTATCCCTCTTCTTCCTTATTCATATATTATTTTCTAATCATCCTATTTCAAACTCTGAGCACATTAAATGAGATTCAGGAGTAAATGTGAAGAGAAATAAGCAGGACAAAATCATTAGATGCTGAACCAAGAGTTTGGAGGTCTCATCAGTTTTATGCAGCCCACTCCTAAAGTTGTTTTGTGCTTGTTGCTCTCAGATATTTGGTCCTCTCCTGTTGTAACATCAGTTTCCTTCTCATTCTTGGGAAGACCACTTAATCATAGGCCTGTCTTCCCATCCTAACCTTCACCTGCTTCACAGCAGTGCTGGGAGGCTCAGTTGGTGAGAGCACCTTTGCTCAGGAAAGGCACAGTGTTCTCAGCTGCAGAGTTCTTGAAATTTGCAGCTCCTTCCTTCTACTTACTGGCATGCTCGTAGCCTGCCTTCATGCGCTTGTACAGCCTGGACCTCCACTCCCATGCCTTCAGCTGCTTCTCCTTCTCTGTGCTGTCAGTTCCAAGGCTTTCATTCATCACCTGTGCAGACAACTCAGTAACTCGCTGCTGGGCTTCCTGGACCAGGGTACTCAGATGCACTGACCTGCTCTCCATGTCAACAACTACCAAGAAAAGGGAAAAGGAAGTAATTGCTTGGTGGACTTAACACGTGTAAGGTCAATCCTTGAACACTCTGACTTCCAGTAGTTATCTTGCCATCAAGTGGATTAGAGCATGCCAATTTATACCACTTAAGGATCTGGCCACTTAAATGGGATTCACAACATGAATAAATTGAGCAAATTTTATCTTCCAGTGTTTCTCATAGGCTTCAAAATGTCTTAATTAGACTGAAATTGCATATATGTTTTAAGTTGGTGTAATGTTAAAAACAAACTAAAATAATAAAGCATTTGGTTTCTATCCAACCCATACTTTGCCATAATATCATAAGCTTTCATAGGAAAAAAAGATTGCACTGGTTATAAACACATACAATATATTAATCTCTAGAAGTGAAGAGAGATCTAATCATCAAGCTTAAAAATGAGAATTTTATGCCTTCAGGCCATGGCTTGTAGAAAATCCTTTCCAGGTTTTCTTTGTGCAACAGTTTTGCCCCTGTAATACCTAGTTAGTCCTCTGACAGAGGGGACAGAGAGAGAGCAGCTTGACACGTGGAGATTGCGATTTTCTCCAGTGCTCAGAATGATTTGAATTTGATGTTCAGCAGTTCAGGTTGCCTCTATGAACTACTGCTTGCTACGTAAAGGTGAGAATGAAGGTGGCATAGGTTATAAACTAAAATAGGTTTATTTTAGCCCAAGTCCACAAGACTGCCCTAGATCAGCCCCTTGATTATACAGTGAAATGGGGGAAATCAAGCCCTATTTTCAGAAATGCTCTTGGCCTGAAATTGTTCAAACATTTCAGTTTACAAAATAGGACTTGTAAAGGTGTTTAACCTGAAAAGAAATGAAACCACTGATCTGATGTTCAATATGGAGGAAATAATGTACAAGAGAAGGAATTCTGAAATCACAGAAAATAACTTTCCTCTGCTGTCTGATATTTTTGCAGATGAGCTCTGAGATAGTCTTAATTTAAAAGGCCTCTATTTACCAAAACCACTGCCCTAGCACAAGCAGCTACTCAGCAATGCTGGGGAATTGCTATGTAGGAACAGCCAGGCTCTTGATTTCTCTGAGGGTTTTACAGGAACAGCTTGAATCTGGCAGAGGATGCACCCACCATTCACTTACATAAGGCAGGAGCAGTAGACCTTTCTGAAAACATCAAAGTACACCATAGAAAGGATCAAGACTCTGACAGGGTTTTGATGTCAAAACACCACATGAGCAAAGATTTCTACCCATATGAATGTTATTCCTAAACTGGAGTCATAAGTTTATGGGACAAAGCAGATTGGAAGGGATCTTCTCTAGTCCAATCTTGTTCAAGACAGGGTCAGCTATGAGGTCAGAGCAAGTATCTGAAGGCATTACCCAGTCTGGTCCTGAAAACTTCCCAGGATGGAGGCTTCACAACGACTCTAGGTGAACCTGTTTCACTGTTTTTCTGTCCTTAAGGCGAAAAAAGTGTTTATTTAATCCAGTCTGTACATCTTGGTTTAACTTTTGCCTCTGTCTCTCATAACACCATCACAATGGAAGTTTTGAGGGGTCTAAGAACAACACTACACACTACTGTGAAAAGTGCCATGGGATCTTTACAGCCACAGGAGGAGAGCAAAGAATTACTCAACGCCTCTGACATCCAAAAGGTAGTTTTTGAAGAATGTTTGTCTCTAAGACTTTGCTTTCAGAAGCTGGCTTGAAGCCATGCTTCTTGAAGTTTGATCATTCTTCATATGGACATCAGGCATATGGCCAAGCTTACTGGAATCTGCTGGTATCCTCAGAAACGCCTGTTTGCTGGGAGGTGAAGGTGATATGGTTTCCTGGATCCATGCCTACAATAAGCATGCAATACATCTGATAGCACAACAGGATTGAGGAAAGAGATTTTATATGCCAGAACTTCAGGTGATTGAAAATTGGCTTTGGTTCAAGATCTCACTAAAGATCTGGCTCTATCTGTTTAATCAAGATCATGATCTACGATCGTCAAGTCTTGGAGACGTGTCCAATCAGCCACTGGAAATTTTAATCTTATTTTTATCTGGGTTCATATGAGCAAGCCAAGGCAAACCATGAGTATATGATGAATAAGAGTAACTAAGAAGATTACACAGTGGACTTTGCCTCTTCCCCAACTGAATTAATATTTTACATGCTGTACTCTCTGATCTTTTTTACTTCGTGTTGAAGAGATGTTGGGTTCCTGTTAAGAGTTAAACAGTCTGAGCTCCATGTGGAAATGAAGATCACAGTTTTACTTTCTATTGCTTTATCTGCTGTTCCTACTCCAGGCAGAAATCCAGGTGATACAGATGGAAGTTATCTGTCCTCCAGATTCTCTTTTCTACAGCATTAGGTTATGGACTATAATGAGATTTCAGATGGATCACTACAGCTAATGGAGTGGAAGGGAAAGGTTTCTTTGTAGGAAGCTTTCTGTGTGCACTTAGAATGGGGAACTCCTCTACTTTGCAGTCTCCCAGATCTGTGCATCTGTCCTGTACACTTCCAGGTTAACCACTGCTTTTGTGCTGTCCCAAAGTTGGGACGAGTCAGAATTTCACCTTGAAATTCTCTCCCACTCCAGTCATCCTGAGGAAACTGCCCACCACCGAGAAATGAAAATGCTCCTGCTGAGTGCTGGATCATGTCCTTGCAGCCCTGAGATCATACAAAGAGAATGGATTTCATTCCAAGAGGCTTGGTGAAGTAGAGAAAGCAAAGCAGAAGGACTAGAGAAAATGGAATGTGATGCTGTCAGTTCCACCAGAACCCTGCTGCACATGGAGATGCTGTGAAGCTTTGTTCCGAGGGCTGCAAAGAACTGTTTGTATTTTGCTATCAAGTAGCAACTGTAAACCCTTAAGGTAAAAAAGCCCCAAACAAACAATCATTTGCTTTTTATCGAGAATGCTTCATCCATTATTTCAATCAGAAAAACTAAAAATCAAGATAAGTGAAGTGGAAATTTGGTGGGTATATTTTGAAATGGAAATGAGGTGGTTATATATTCATATTCTCTGTGTTCATAGGCATGTTTGCATTAATTACAGGAAATGAATACTAATTTATGATTGCCCCTGCTCGCCATCAGACTGCATTTATTTACAGATGAGGTCAATGAAAAATTAGTTTAGTCTTTTTTACTGCTGTTTAGAACACTCAAGACTGTGTTTTCCTCTAGATTTGTCATGGTTAATGAATGTTGCTTCAGCAGTCAATCATGTACTCTAAATGCTGTCACACTTTTTTTTAAAGCCTCAGTCATGAACCATGACAGAAAAATAAACAAATAAATATAAAACTAAAAAACTCTTTTCACTGAGCAGCTACACTATGCAAAAATCTCCAGGGAAGGTTAAAGGAGGCCAGAATAAATGATAATATAAGTGCTGTGGACATAGAAAAGCAATAAAGGTGTACCAACACTGAGGGTCTGGCAAAAAACCTCCACACACACACGCACATGCACACACACTCTCCAGTGAAAAAACTGGCAATGTTAGTAGCCTCAAGGTGCAATTTCCTGGAGCACGGAGATTGACATGCCAGCACTAAATGTTGTTAATTTAACTAACTTCAAATTAATGGCAGAGTCTGCAGTGGCCGAACCCCTCAAACACAGTCTCATTATAGCCTTGCTGGGAATGTCCTAAATATAGGCATTGACAGTTTAAAACAAATTCGCATACATGGGTGTATTTTTAGACACCAGTAAGGCGTCAGAGCTTGTGTCATGGTGCATGGTTGATTAATTGGGTTGGTAAGTCACCCTCCAACCCACAAATTGTGCATTAAAATGCTCATGAAGGAATACAAAGGAGTTTTATAACTACAATATGTAGTTAGAAGCAATATTGGTATCCTAATAAAGTGAGGAGGTTTGTTGCGTGTTTAGATCATCTGTGGTTCTGGAGAACTTTGAAATTCTCATTTAAGTGGGATTTTAGGCCGTTTGAAGATGAGGGGTGAGGAGTCTGTGGGTAATGGAAATGATAGATTTCAACAGAACTTGTCTCCTGAAGGCAGCATAGCCAAAATCAAAAGGATAATCAAAATAAACCAAAGTCTAGACAGCCCATCCTCCTTTCATTCTTGATGACAAACTCTGCATTTCACACCATGATCTTTGAATCACTCACTCAGTTCCAGTTTCCATAGTCTTTGACATTTTTTTTCTCAGTATTGATATTAACTCAGCTGCCCCAGTGTTAATCACATCAGAAACTCAACCTGATTCATCAGTTGGTGTCTGACACAGAAAATAAGAAAGATGCACTGAGCATGCATTCAACAGGCAGATATTGCAGCAAATGTGCTCCAGCACTGTAGCACTATTGTTGGTGTGACCATCTTCATGATAAAACCAGTCAACTTTTGTAAATGTAAATAATTTCCCAAAATAGCAGCACACTTAATCTACAGACAATTATCTAAGTCAAGTCAATTTGTGTCTTTACTTACAGTGTGGGCTTTCCTTTGCCCCAACGTGTAGAAGGGTCCTAGCAATAGGGACGTTGTTGGTCAGAATGGCAATGTCCAAAGGAGTTAGTCCCTCACTGTTTGGGGTGTTCAGGTCCAGTTCCTCCAGTGTGTACTGATAAAGAAGAATCTGAACAGCATCCAGATCTTGCTGTTCTACGGCCTCAAACATAGCTTCATTGCACTGGAAATTCTGTGTCAAGAAAAACAGAAAGGCAGGAAAACTTTTCAAATGTCAGTGTTTTCAAAATAAACGGAGAAAAAGTATTTTTTCAGTTGTGCTTGAAGTTAAAAGTGTCTTCAAAAATTCTCAGGCCTGACAGAGATCTTCTGGTCCACGGTTTTGCATGTGAAGTATTGGTACCACACTAAAAAATTGCAAAGATGATGTTATCTTCAAGTTTTAATATGGACCCCACCTATGCTGAATCTTGGGGATCAGCAGAACAAATAGATAGATATACATAAGATGATCTTTACCCAAACTATAGAAAAATGAGGTACTTATGTACCTGAGGATGAGATGAACTATGCAGCAATAAAGCAAACCCAGGAGAGTAGTGCCCACTTGGGAATCTACCTTTTAGACACTGAAGTACCAAAGATAGCTCAGGCTGGAGAAATACTTTTTTTTGTAGATTTCCATGCAGAATAAGACACTACTTAAACAAGTGCTTCATCAACTTGGGTCTCTGTCAAATTCTTGGTTTAGATTCTTGCCTAGGTTGTGAGATTGAGATTTAATTTCATTATCAAATACTTGGGTTGTACTTCAGTGTTTGGTGTAAGGGAAAAATGTCAGAAAAAGGAACAGTTGAATGGTAGCAGCTGGATTTGTCATTCTTTATCCACCCTGCTGTTCAAGGCAAAAAATTGTCTTTAAGGACATATACTGTCATGAGAGAGGGCACATCTCCAGAAAAGTTTAGAAGGGGCCAGCACATATTTCTCTTCTTGTAAGGTTAAACTTAAAAATGACAGAGATTTTTACTGCAATGCAGCAATATTTCTTTCCATTCCAGTAGCTCCACACATCTGCTGTCTCACTTATGTAACACCTTATCACCCTGAAATCAGAGATACTCCTCTTGTTCCGGTGTGTAGCCCCTACCCTGGAGGGATGAAGTGCTCTGGCTAGAAATTAAAAGAATTTTAATTAATTGTAGTTACAATTACAAAGTATTTTAAATAATGGTGTAATTCTGATACATGTTATGTATTATCAACTCCCACTCAAGTCAATGATATGCATTTAACAGCTGTATGTCTCTATAATACATACTCAAAATTAACATCAACACATCATTGATGTTCCTCCTAAAGAGGAGAAAAAAAAAGCTGTGCTCCTTTGCTCTTTGGAACTTCATTGTCATGAACTGTGAATGGATAGACTGGTTTTTTCATATAAATGATTAGAAATGCAAAATAGATTCACCAACACTCTAAAACACATTCACTTCATCACAATTTACATTCATTTCAGATTAGTTTTATGCTGATTTTGGAACTCTCTCTGTACTGTTGTTCAGGGAAATAAAGGGTGTTTATGCTTCAGAAGCATCAGGATTTTGATCCAATCAGAACACAAGAAAAATCATATTGTTCTTGTATATGATCACAGCCAGGAAAATCTCCTTATTTAACTGTAAATTCATAAAAAGCCTACTACAAAGGGAATTGGTTGAAGTGAACTGAATGACTACATGAGATTCCACTTCTTTTAGTTATGTTCATTGTGGGAAACACCAAGTGACAGTCTGGGAGCAGAACAAGAAGGTGCAGCTGATGCTATTACTCAACGACAGGGGTGTGGTGCTCACTCAGGACAGAAAATGTGGCAGTTCCCAGCTCACATCCCAGCTTCTGCTGGGTACATACGTGGCTTCCCTCTTTTTAAAAATCAGAATAGTCATTCTATTTTAATTAACTTTATGTATGTGCATCAAAGTTAAATGAGGTAGCATTAGTAGAGGGCTACCCTAAGTGCTCAATACTATTATTTGACTTTAATGCCCATTTTGTGTGAAAATACATCTTGTACTACATCTCAGGAGTTTCTTACATTATATAAAACCAAAATCCCCTGTTACACAATTAAAGAAAGATGGCTAACTTCAGCACTACAGCTGAAATTAACCCCATGGTAGGCTGACTAAAGCATTTTGTCCTTTTCAAATATATATCCACATGCTTTAACAACAGATTTTACCTACCTGAATGATTCTTGGAGAATTATTTTTAAAACTTTGATTGGAATTGTTATTTTTGGGTTCAGTTATCAAGATTTAGACCTGCCTAGATGCCTTTGAAAACGCATCTGTGGATTTTTGCTTGCCAGATGAAATACCTACAGTATTTGTGAAATTTTGGCCTTGAGTTGCTGAACAGAATCTGAGCACATGCTGATGTTAATTCCTCATAAACGCTGGTGACAGCTAATCTGTTGGCAAGAATGTTTCACCAAAAGGGAAAAAATAAAAGCAAATTATTTTTATTTCTTCATTTTATTAGAAATCTGATTGAAAAAGCTGCACTGATCTAAACAAGATACAGAGCATGAATTTTATAGGCTGCTTCATCCTATCCAAGCAATTATGAGACCAAATTGAAAATATCAGGTTTTCCAAATGAACAATTCAAACACGAGCAACAGGCTGAAATATGTTGGCAAGTCTTGTACCTTCAAAGAGATTAAACCCATGGGAACTGTGATATGGCCTCTGTAACTGGGCATGTGTGTGTCCCTCAGCCATGTAGCAGTCTGCAGCTAACCAGGCTATAGCTATTCCAGGCAAAAAACAGAGGTGAGATGTGGTATCTTTAGACCCATGGGCTCAATTTTAGTCCAGCTGGTTTTGTCACAATTACTAACAAGAGCCTTCTGACTTCTGCCTTCATTGACATTTACTAGATAACTTTCTTCTGCTCTGCAAAGACAAAACCATTGCATTCAAAGAGAAACAGAGACACATTTACAAGTGATCAGGCAAAGTTTAGGGGCAGTTTTTACATTACTTTTTCCTTGACTTAGTCCCTCAGCCTCTAATCACTAGCTAGACAGCTGTGCTATGTGATTAATTTATTTAGGTGTTACTCTGATGCACAAATGTATATAGTGAAAAGGACTACAGTATTGCTTTGCAGTAAGTAATAACCATGTTCCAGTAAGTGATTCAGTGCTGGAGTGTTTAGAAATGCAATCTTAGGTAGCTTAATTAAAATGAAGTGCCCCTTTCAAGATATTTGCTCTAGGTTTGACTGAAAAAGTCCACTATGTGCTACTGGAGTTGGAAAAAATGCTAAAGTAGTTTCTGCAAAGACTTGTTTTGATAAACATGAGTTCAAGAATAAAGCTATTTTGGGACATTGCTATGTCTGCAGCAAGACAACAATTTACTGAATGGAAAGTGTTGCACAGCAAGAGAGAATGGAAAGAAAACTCTTCACTAGCCAAAGCTGAAAGAAAACAAATTCTAACAAATGTTGCTCACTTGTCTGGAGACAAGATTTTAGTCATTGCCTTAGCTCTGCAGTGCAGAAACTCAACGATTAGAAAACACATCAGCTAGCAACTGCACTGGGAATATTCCCACCCCTTCACTGGTGCTTTCCTTGCTGTTTATTTCTAGGGAAATCATTTAAAACAACAGAATGGGTAGAATGGGATCGAAAACCTTTTGAGGTCAGTGGGAGTCTGTTCACAGACTGTTGTGGACACCAGCTCAGCCCCCAGACTGATAGAACCTGTGCTCACTGTAGGGCAGCAGTGACAAAAGCTGTGTCACTCCCATGGCAGTGCAGTGGGTTGGGGAAATCAAAGTTAAGACAAGTAAGTGTATATCCCATTAAACCACCATCCACATCACAACGTAAAATTGAGTCTCCTAATTCCAGTTACTGACTGAGCAGGCACTGCCACCTCTGGACAGATCTGGACTGAAAAGGGAGAGGTGAGGTTCTAAGCAATTAGCTCTGTGGATAGCAGAGGAGCTGAGCCTCAAGCAGTGCACTGCTCCCCCATTTTTGGGCTATGTGCATTTGCCATTTCCCTTCTCATTTGTTAAGTATCACAGAAGACCCCATATTTGAAGGAACATGTAATCTCAAGTGCTTATTTAGAGCAACACTTGTCAGAAGATAAGCCAACAGACTGGCATTCATTCAGCCTGCATGTCAGTCTGCTCTGGCACGGTCCCCAGCACTGCTTTATCCTCCTCTCTTTAGCTCAGTCACACACACACTTGCAATTGAAAAGAAAAAGGGAGGAAAAGATAGCAGCTAAAAAAATTCATCTGAAGAATCTTTTCCCACAGTTCATACTTAGAGACCTGAACTCGGATGATCCCTACAAGCTGAGAGCATCTGGAAACCCACTGCCTCAAAAGCCCAGCTCCTGGCTGCTGTGCAAAGGCTGCTCTCCAGCTACCAAGCTGGGTTTGAGCTTCAGGCTTTTCCTTCTGTAAAACACAATCTACTGGCTCTGGCAGAGCAGAGAGGAAGGAGCCACGATCCCCTGCTTCCTTCAGGTCACAGTCTTTCTTCACAGGAGGGAGCAACAGTCTCTTGACTTTCCAATGCACTAGAGCTACTTTTCAGCTTAACTCTTCCATGGGGTGTGCCTGGGTGCTCTGACTTCAAGCAAGGAGTGATCCTAGGGGATAGGATTGTTGAATTGATTTTAAAATTCTTGTCAATCCTTGCATTGATTCATATAATTTGTCTCATATGTAACAAAGATTTGTGAGTGTTAAAGGAGTCTAGAGTGTGCTTTTTTTCTTCTGACAAAAGATAATATTTGGATTTTCTGGCCCAACCATATTTAGAGTTTAGTCCTGCACTGTGCTAAGCATCTGCTTTAGTGCAGCAGAGTAATGGTTCCAAGAGGTGTCTCCTGGTGCATTCAGACATTGTCATAAGTCATTGCTCTTCAGAAGTGCTCTTTTTCTTTCCTTCAAAATAATTCAGAGAAGTTGTTGAAGGATGAGTCTGTTCTCCCTACTTACAGAATAGGGGAATTTATTTTGTTTTGGCAATATCAGCAGCGGTTTCATCTTCCTCCAGCAAATTTAAAATATTCTGTTGTGCACTGAACTTACACTGTGCTATTATTTCAGTTCGTTCTTCAAAATGTGTGTGCTGGAGGTTGTGTAACTTCACCAGCACTGGCATAAATATGAGGGTTTGTGAGTGTTAAGCCCAGCAGGTGCTTTTATGCTTCCCTGTACTGGCACCAGGGTGCTTGGCTGTGTTCTGTGACTAGGGTGGAGTACCCAGGCCAGACTGCTGCATCTCCAATCTCCTTTTTCCATAGTCTTATCTAGTGGCCATCATCACAGCCAGTGAACCACCTTGCATTTATCTGTCACAGCATGTAAGTTCCACTTGCTCTCTTGTTTGGAAAAAGAGAAACTTCTATTAAAGTCATCTTCAGTTTTATCAAAGTATTTTTTCTTCATATCTTGTAAGAGAAACACTTGTGTGGATATATTTAATTCACATTTTGTCACATTAATACCAAGATCTTACTCCTAAAATAAAGCATCATCATTTGAGTAAGGTGGCTTCTTTTTAGCCTTATTTCAACACAGGATCATAAATGGTAAGCCTGGGAAGAACGTGCAGCACTGGGCAGGGAACAGACAAAGTGAGATGATACAGATTAAAAGCAAACTGCTTCAGGAGATTAATAGGACAGTAACTTAGCAATTTGATAGATATCAAGTGATTACCATTGAGGCCTTACGGAGGCTGAGCCTGTCAGACCGAGCTCTGAAATAAGCTTCATCAAAGGACGTGTGAGTCCCCTTGAGCTTCTCGGAGAGGTTCCGGTAGAGGCGCTTGGCGGCGTTGGGGGAGGATGGCATGCTGCCCTTCTTGGTCTGCAGGAGACTTAAGTTATGCATTTGCTGGGTCATTTTCAGCTCCTAGTTTCTAGAAGAAAAACAACAGCTGTTTAGCAAAGTTTTGCTGCAGTACCATTGATCAGAGTTGTTTTACTGAAATGCACCTTGCATTGATGGCAAAAATCATTTTCACATACACAGTTTGTGAACACCTGGAAGCACGTTTGGGGCTTTTTTCAATGGCAAATTGCTCTTTATGGAATTAGTCCCATGGATATCTATGGGGAGGGAGAATTAAGGATGGAGAAGTAAAACAAACCACTTCAGAACTATTTGTTAATATGTTCGAGGAGAAGGGGCTTCATTTAAAGAGGGAAATGACTTTTTACAGAGGGAGTTCTGTTAATATGGGGATTAGAAAAAATGACACCCAAATGTCACTATACAATTTGGATAACACATATGTCATCTGTATGTTGTCAGTACAATGCTTTCTTAAAATAAAACTGAAGCAATTGAGAGGAAAAAAAAATCTAACTGATTACAGCACACGGTGTAGGACTGAATTCTTACAGTGGTCAAATGACTTTTAGGTTCTGCTGTAGGCAGAATGAGGCATATGTGCATTTTTAGTCTAAACTGGTTATAGCCAACTAGTGTCTAGGTTATTGCAAATAAGGACCTTACATTCTATGTTTTACAGTTGAAATAATCTGTGACTCTAATTGTTGCTGTTTCATACTGAGCAGTTTCTTCCCTCAGGCACTGGTTTTGTCTCTCCATTGTATAACTTTATCCAGCTCTGTGTTTGCTCTGTCCGTTTAGACTCCAAACTCTCCAAGAGGGACTATCTCCTCTCTCTGAGGCTGACTGGCCTGATAGGATTTCCATATTATCTCATAATTAAACAATACTTCCTATGCTCTATGATTACAGTCATTTCTCCATATTAGGAAAAATTGAATTACTATTTAACTTTCTGGAAATACTTTTTGTGGGAATAGTTTTGCCTTTCTGAAGGGAAACTAAGAATCAGATCTGATCCAAGTGCAAGCACAGGAAACTACCCCCAGGGATCTCTGTGAGTGAAAAGGTGACGAAAATGCCCAATTTCTTCACATTTCCTTTTTCCCTGCCAAGAGTGTGCACACATCTATAAGACAGAATGTCTCTCTAGAAGACTTCACAGTTGTAACATAAATCTGGCTACTCTTTCAGACCATCTTTTCCTGGAAATAATCTTTAGATTCTTTGTGCTATGATACAGATCCTGAAACTTTCTGTTCTTGTGGTCTTGGCCTGCATCTAAGCAAATCAAACTGAAGGACCAGACTCTAACATCTATTTACAATCATAAAAGTATTCTTTACTAAACACATGCCCTGCTGTTGAGACTGCTCCTTGGCATAATTGGTCCCTAAGATTGAAGACACCACCCAGGTCTCACAAGCTGTCTGTGTTAAGCCTTCATGCCAATATGGAAACTTACTCAGAAGCTGTGTAGACATTTATGTTAAATAAACCAGGCATATCCACTTAGTAGGACTTCATATCTATTCTGGTATTATTAAAAGCAAACAAGAACATGTGCTATTAAAGCTAACATGGCTTATGCCTTCATCAGTCCTCCCTAGGCTGATAAAGTCCTCCCTCCAACTCACTAGACCAAACTACCAGCTTGGTGACTTCAAGTCCCTAAGTTACCCATGGAGAGGACAGCCATTGACAAAGAGCTGATCTTGGCTGGAGGGTTTTGGTGTTGATGTGAAGAGGCATTTATTTATATTTAAAGTCACACTTATAGAAGCTGTAGTGCTTCTCTTTCATTGAATTAGTATTGTGATAATACTCTTGAGGATTAAAATAATTACTAAAAAAAAGAATTTGGCTAGCCTAACTCCTAAAAACCCCAGTCTCTTCTGCAGCCTTCCCTAATGCAGGAAGGGATTTTGTATCCATGTCCTTAAACTCTGTTGCCCAGATGTCTTTCACAGAAAGTCTTGAAAGTCATTGAATTCAAGCTTTTCTTGAGAAGAATCCAATTCTTTACAGAGAACAGAAACATTTTTTTTTTTTATGAGGAGATATTAACCTGAGCAAGCAAAGGAGAAGCACCTCTCAATTTTTGAACAGTTTTCCAGAAAATCTGAGTGTTTGGTAGAGGTGTTCTAGTCACATCCTTCCAGCACACATAAAAAAGGTCAAACAATTCGCAGGTCAGTTCTCTCTATTTCAATATGTACACTGTAAAAAGAAACTAGGTTCTCTAAATGTGTTGGAGCACTCTAGGATGCTGCTGTAACCTCAGGACCAAAGCAAGGTTAGGTTTCACTGGGCTGCTAGCCTACATTTCCAACCCAGAAAGCCCAGCAGAAGTTTCATACCCAGTCTGCTCAGGCCTCTCCCCCATGGCATGGGTTCATACTGACTGTAAATAAACATAGTTTGACTCCGGCTATTACAATTTCTAGAGGTTGCTGGAGTCATTCCCACCTTGATCTGGTCAATGAAACAGGATTTATACGTTCAGAAGGAAATAATGTGCTCCTGACAATCTAAACAATGACTTCCAAAGACAGGAATAATAGGGTGCCTCTATTATGAATGGAAGCTTTTTCAGTAGACAGCCAGAGCAGATCCCCAAGAGTAACACTTATGTAAGAAGAGGACAGAATGTTTTATAATCTCATGGAAGTTTCTTTTAAGTCAAGAGCAGGTGAGTCTATAGAGAAGGCAAATAAAAACTGTAAGAGTTGCAGCTATTCAACAATAAAACAGGTGGAATCTTTGCTATCCCCACAGACTCAGTGCATCACAGGTGACTGGAAACATAGAAATGTTTCCTGTATACTAACCATCAATATCCCCAAACAGTGCATGGAATAAACATGGAACAATAAAACTATATCTGGAATAATATCATGCAAATGAACCACACTTTTTACCAGTGTACTGAAACAGTACGATGCAAAATGCTACCGAAGATCATTATACTAAGTGAGTTTTCTACTCATATAGAAGGTGTGAAATGAGCAAAAGAAAAGGTAGAGGTAATCTGCATATTCCAGAAAACTTTCTGGAAGCGTGTAGAAATGAGCCCTGGGGGAGCAATGAAAATGAGATTGGACAAAATCATGCCTAAAATATATAATAAGAAATAAGGAAAGCAGACAGCTCAATTCACATGATTCTGTGCTTGAAAACTTACTGGGATTTAATGGATGTGGGCATTTATTTTTACAGGCAAACTATTTAGTAAAAGTGATTTTAGGCTTCTTTAAGTCATTTGTTTGGGTTTTTTTACAACAGCTCACCTCACTGATCAGGTGAAACCCTGAAATGTGCAGTCTGGATTGAGATAACAAATCCCCCAACTGAAATGCACTTAGCCTGAGGACATGTAATTCTCACAACTAAAATTGTTACAGGACATAGAATCACAGAATCATAGAATGGTTAAGGTTGGAAGGGACCTTGAAGATCATGTAGTTCCAACCCCCCTGCTGTGGGCAGGGACACTGCTCTCCCACTAGACCAGGTTGCTCAAAGCCCCATCCAACCTGGCCTTACATCAAAGATTAACAGTTTAGAAACTGGTGATGTCCAGAACTGACCCATTTGAGATTTCTGCACATACCTACCTAGCACAGGTCAGGATGAAATGATAAGGATGTTTCAATGAGATTCAGAGTGGCTCTGTACGATCTGACTAATTAGGATCCCCACACAAGTCCAGAACTACAACAAGCAGCAGGTTACAGGTTTCTCAGTAAAAGGCAGAACTAGACAGAATAACAACAGAAGCTCCCCTAATCATAATTAGCAGTGGTTTGCATTTCCAAGAATTAAGAAGCACAAACTGAAAGTCTTGTGGCAGTTCTCTGGGGAAACAGTTCCTGCACTACTCTGGAAACACCCACCAAACCTGTCTTGTTTCTGTCACTGTCACCCTGCCACAGCATGTACCAAACCAGGGATGCAAGTCTCCCAACACACATTTCATGCTGCACATACTGTAGCTTAGTCTTTGTGATCAGGTTTTACTTGTGCTTCTCTGATGTGCTGAAGTAACCATTTTATTCCTCAACAGCAAGATGCTTTAAAAGTCAAATTCAAATAAATATAAATTAGTTATCCTTAAGAAAGGTGATTTTTTTTTTCTTTTTTGGTTAGCAAATACTGACCTAATATTAATGTCCTTTTAAAAACATATATGGCAGAGAGAGAAAAATGTCTAAATCACTGTGTGTTGTATGTGGCACATCCATGCTGCACTGTACAGACAGGTGCACTAGTAGAACACAGTGTAGCTGTAAAAGCATTAACTTCAGATTTTAGGCAAACACAGCAGCCAAGAAACCACTCAACACTACAGGTGTTCTTCAACATGCTAATCAAATAATCTTATACTTGAAATCCATAATGAAGAATTCATGCATTAAAGAGTTAAATGTGACTTACCAGCTCAGGCTATCCAAGGCAAAATGTGAATAAGTTGCTGGTAATTGTCCAGTGTCTTCATTCAGTGAATCCCATTGGCTTTGCTGTCTCTGCTGGTTCAGCCTCTGGGCAGAATGAGTAAACCTCTTCCTTACACTGCATGAATGATCAGATATGAAAAAGCTTATTACTAGCAATCACTGGAGTCCGAGATCACTGATCAAATCTCAGAGCAAACCAGGATTGAAAGCAGAGAGTGGTGTATGACAGGTAAAATATTTGGTGCCTTAACTCCCTACCAGTCACCTGTGCAGCTATAGAAACAACTAATGCATAAAGCCCTTGCCTCTGTAGGGGAAGATGCTGTGACATCTGCATGCTTGGAGCCTGGTGGAGCCCTGGAAACTGATCAGCAGCACAGTGTGCAAGTGAAAAAAATAATCACTGTCAGAATAAACAAAACTGTGATTGTCATTAATTTGCCATGAAGTAAGAGCAAAAAGACATTGATGCAGCCATCTTAAAGCAGTTAGTTTTGTGTTAAACCAATAAAAAGGGGGGGGAGAATCCCAGTCCTGCACTCTGTCCAGTAATGCATGTTGCATGTGATGTATTGTTTCTGCTCTTTCCCCAGCTCTCACTACAGCTTTGTCTGCATCCCCAGAAACAAAGGCAGCAGCCACAGCCCTGGCCATGGGACATCTGCAAGAGCACTCAAAAGCTCCCAGTCTGAACAGGTTGTGCTTAAGAAAGATTATTAGGTGAATAAGAAAATCATATTTTATCGATGCCTATGCTTGAACTAAAACAGCTCCTGTCATGTCTGCATTAAGAGCTTCCAAAACAGAAGACTGGTGATATTTCAAAATACGGGGTTTATTACTATATAGGGCAAAAAATGCAAATGCTGGATCCCACAGAAACCCACAAAGATGCTACAAAGTCAGAATATGGCTTAAGCATACACAACCTTAGAATTCTGAAAATAGCATAGGTGACAAACAAAGAGAAACAACAATCTAGAAAATCATTTTCCTTCCTGGATACTCCACGGGGTTAAATTCATATAACCAGGACACTCCTGTATAACATCTGGCAATAGAAAAAGTTAAACCACACCAATTCCTGGCTCTGTTGTAGCCAATGATCATTAATATCCAGAGAAAAGGTATTTTTTATTGTTTTTAAAGGGATCCAGAACTACGGTTACAAACTGCTGAAAAAACATCACTGGCTTGATGCTTGATCTTTGGAGAAAATCTCAAAATCTGGTGACTGGCCTGACTCTCCCACCCTGCAAAACTCAGCTGAGGGAACTGGACCTCCTTCCACATAGTGTCCTTTGGCCAAAGCACAGAAGCTGAAATCTAGTCCTGGGCCTGACATTGGCATGTCATGGGACTTGAACTTATTCTATATTTTTAACCTCAATCTGGGTACAGACCAAAGCATTTTTGGAGAGATTTTCTATATGCACACACACATGGATGTGTGTGTGAACATGCACATGTATATATTTCAAAGACACAACAAGAACAGCAAATGCAACTGCATGTTTGGCTGCAGCAGAGGATGAGGAGTGACAATGGGCTCTGCACAACTTTCCTTCTCCTGTCCCATGAAAACCACGGGCTGTGTGTGCAGGGTTCTATCTTTTGTTCTGCTGCTGCTGCTGGGGCCCATTAGTCAGGAGGCTGCAGGACAGCTGACTGGGGTCACTGCTCCTTGCCAACAGGAGGAAGATTGGAAAGCTTTTGAAAACCACCAAATACCTCTCAAACACTGGGATACTATCTGGCCAAAAAGCGTGCTGAAAATCCAAAGTGTCTAAATTAGTTAAAATTAAATGTAAGCGTAAAAATGCCATTTTTGGGGCTGTGCTGAATGGGGATGATTCTTCTGAGTTAAAATCCTTGACTAAGTTTTTTTTTGGCCTATATAGACCCCATCTACTGAACTCACTTGTGAGGGAGTTCTCAATTTCCAGCTGTTTTCAGGGGAAAAATCTAAAGCAAGTTTCCTGAATCTAGTCTATTCTTAAACATTTTCTAGCAACTTCTAACCGT
The DNA here is from genome assembly GCA_013401335.1 of Brachypteracias leptosomus. Taxonomy (NCBI): domain Eukaryota; kingdom Metazoa; phylum Chordata; class Aves; order Coraciiformes; family Brachypteraciidae; genus Brachypteracias; species Brachypteracias leptosomus. Next base: position 45,832 of record VYZX01007372.1, on the reverse strand, counting down.
GGGTCAAGACTCCCCCTTCTCTCCTTTGCTTTCTCCCGTCAGCTTGGTGGAAATTAGACCTCTGCAGTTGTCATTTCAATGTTTATAATGCTTAGTACTTCTCTATTGCTACCCAAACATCATGTAATAGAAGAGTAAAAGACAAGATGTTTTCTTGCCCAGCCTAGTTCTATGGAAGACAATTAGTTTGTTTATATAAAACACATATTTCTTATGTCCCTGTCATATTAATTTAAGTTCATTATTGAACTGTTCAAAAGCCAGAAGACATAAAAGGACATGCAGTAAGGTAAGTAATCATAAATTCACCAAATGATAAAAACATGAAATTATCACTAAAAATGATGAATGGATCTGTGTAAATAAATACAAGAGGCACCTACATCTAGATCTGGAAAAGGAGAAGACTAAAAGACCTACAGAAAACAAACCCCTGGGTTTAGGAGAAGAACACAAGCAAGCAGATCCATCAGCCTGATCTTGCACAGAAACCTGCATGGTTTTAGCCTTTTATGATTCCATTAGATGGGCCAAAGATGTCAGGCATTTATTATTTCCCTTGCCTATCTTCCAAATTTGTTAGTTGAACAGAATATTTTGTTTGCTGGACACTCTTTACTTAACCTATTGTGGTAGATTTTCATTCCACGTTTGATCACTCTAGAAGTTTACCTACCTGCAGTACACACCACGGGCTGGTTCCACAAGCTGCTACTAGTATTACTATTGCTAAGGCTCCATGTTTTTATGAAGATGTACTTTTAGGGATACATTTCATTTAAAGAGGCCACCCAAGTTGGCTGATTAACTGACACATTTATCAAAATTTTTACCTTGTATTGTTCTCAACTTTATACACCACCGATATTTTTAGCAGCCAAGCAGTACATTGTATTCACCACTAATTCCATCTAGAAAATTCTGTTTCTTCTGGGCACCAGTGAAATTTCTGGGATGAGGGTGGCTGCTCTCATGCAGAGGATGAGAAGCTCACAGAGCTGTTCTGTGTAAAGTCTCAGGGTAGCTGGAGGCGTTCCATTTGGTTCGTCAATCAATAGGTGGCAGTGTCCACCCAGCTCTCCAGAGCCTGACGAGGTCCATGGAGCAGCAGCCACACACAGGTACTACCTTGTCCCAAGCACACAATGTCCAACGTTTAATCGCAGGTGGTGATTCCAGTAGCAATGTACAGAAAGTACTGTTTGATATCACCTTGTGTCTCGGTATTATGCTTACACTGAGTTTGTGAAAAACACTTGGTAGATCATTAGTCTGGAAACTGGGTGGGAAGTTTGGAGCAAACTCACTCAGACATTTGGAACTTGAACACTTCTCATAGAGTCTGACTTTACTTTCTAATCCATCAATGGCAAAGCTGTCATCCTTGTTAGGGACAAAGCTGCATTTCAGACTGTTCAGAATCCCCCTACAAGAACAAGCAGTGCTCAACCCTCAGGTGTAATGTCCTGTACGCTGTCATGGGCAGGGCCAGGCAGTGGAGCCATCAGATCAGATACCTGGGAATGGCATCTCCAGCCTCTCTCCAGAAGTGGCATCATCAGGCCAACTGTCTGGCATCTGTCTGCTCTCTCATTTTGGAAATCCATGACTAGAAAGGTCCTTAATGTGACTCTGCTTCTTGAACAGCCAAAGGTATACAGTGGAAAAGGTAAAAAAAACCAATCCAAAACATAAACCCCAAAACAATCCAAACAAGCCTTTAAAAGTGTATCTTTCTTTGTCTTCACACTTTCTTGCAAACTTTTATACATATAAACTACTGTAGTAAATTCCAGCTCTGGTTTTGGCAGTTTCAGCCTCTCTGGCTCCTTGTTTACCTATCATCTTTCACACATACCCTTTTGCCAATTTGTTAATTCTCTGTCCTATTCCCTGGTTTCTTGTGTTTCCTCAAGGACATTGATCTGAGTCTTACTGTTTCACTAGTTCCTTTAGCCAGTGTTCTTGATCCAAATCCATAGCAAATAACCTATTATCCACAGAGACACAGAAGTATTCAGTATATTCATAAAAAAGACAAATATTTCCCAGTTCATCAGTCACAGACGTGATCAAACTCAAGAAATTCTGAAATTGTGAGTGAAGAAAAAATAATTGTGCTTGGACTACGTTTAGAAAATTTCCCAATGAAATAATTTTCCCATGTGTTTTTAAATATTTGAGACACCCGTGATGTAAGCGACTAAAAGAAACCAAGCTTGGCAGCCCCAGCTCCTCCAGGCTTCCTGCCTTAGCTGTAGTTCCTAATCTACAGCCCTCTCTGCACGACCTGGATTTCAACACACCCAGGCTGTGCTGCAGGGCTGGAGCTGGCAGATACACCAGTGCCTGGGGCTTGCAGACTCCCACTTCCACAGGAAGGGAGGTGGAGGCCAGGAGCTGCCCAGCTCGGGCAGTGCTGCCTTGGAGCTCTCTGTGGATCCTGGTTGCTTATGTTTCAGAGCAGGGTTGTAGATGAACCAGCAGGAAACCAGAACGGTTTGGTCAGAATTCTTTAAAGATGGCATGTTTCTTGTACAGCTTAGTTTTGACAAAGTGCCTTGTTTTTTTTTTTACTTTTCTTTTTTTTTTTTAAATTGGAAAATTCCTGAGAAAAATAATCCCTGGCTGCAGTGGAATAGAATCAGGCCTGGAGTGTTTGAGCCACAAAACACTATTTAGTCATTTGGGATCATTTGGAGTGTAAGTAAAAGTAAAAAGAAGTATCTTTGTATAAGAAGTTCATCGAATCCTTCAAGCCATTACTGCTTGAAACAAGGAATCAAAGAGCAGCAGCTGCTCTTACCTTGAGAGATCCACACGTGTATCAAGAGGTGCTCTGTCATTGCTGCTCCATTGCAGGAACAATGTTGAGCAGAACACTCTTTGCTAATGGTTCTTGAAAATGCTCTCTGTATTAGAGAAAGGCCTAAATTTGTGCAAACACATCCATCTTCAGAAAGCTTATAAAAGTACATAGAGGCCATTAGGTGTATCTGAAGATATTGCTGCTCCTCAGAAACAAATTACCCAGCTGAACATCCTGGAAATAATGAAGTTGTCAGCAACAACAGCGCAACTGTCTTGTTTTGTCAGTCTCATGTTGATTATGCTATCTAGTCAGACACTCCATATAGAGATAATTTATGCCATGTATTGTTTGGCCATGACTACTCCCAGCTGCACTGCAGTTAATCCAAGTTACAGCAGAACATTTTACAAACAGGAATTAACAAGCTTTTCATAGCTGGCAATTTCTAGATTAGGATAGAATAAAGAAAAAATAGGATTTACCCAAATTGGGCATGGAACAAAGCTGAACAGGCAGACATGCATGATTTCAGAGAAGCTATTTTTTTTTTTTTAAACTACAGCTATATAGTGATGCTGTCTTCAAAGATCAGAACAATTTTTAGGGTTGTGGCATGGTCATTAAAAAGGCTAATAGAAACGTATAGGTATATAGATATGTACCAGTGCAATTTTTGTATGATTATTGTAATTAGCAAGGTACTTACTAATATAAGGCCTATTTCTGAAGATGAATTTCCTTTTATACACTTGCTAAATCTCTTGAATCTTCTTTACACACTTGATGCATAAAACAATCCATTATAAAGCACTAAACAAGTGTCATTTTTCATACCGAGTAAAGAAATAACTTTGATAACAGAACAACAACTTCCTACTACTTTGTGACCCCCGAGCAGAGTTTATTTCACTAAACAGATATTCCTTAAGGAGCAGCTCGTTTGTCCAGATAAAAGCAGGAATCTGTTTAAAGGCAATGATTTCTCTTCAACAAACATTTTACAGCAATTAAAACCAGGCATTTCAAAAAACAAGAATAAAGTATCATTTCAGAAAAGCTTTGGTACTGAGGACAAGGAGGAGAAGTGGGACTATTTTCAAAGGCTAACAGTTACCTGGGGAGAATAATTTTTCCAGATCTTGATAGAGACAGACTATTCTAGATAACAGCCATTCAAAACAAGAGCCTATTTGTCTGTGTTATCAGAGCAAGCACCGCGAGGGGACCTGTCTCACTAGACCAGCTTTTGTGAATAGCCCCGTGGGTCTTCTCTGTGATGGAGAAACATCACACTTCTGGCTAGGATGGTTTCAGGGAGGCTGGAATTCATCCTGCAATCGTTTGCTCTGATGTGACTGTTCATTTACATTTGAGTGAAAATGAAAATAACTCCGAGGAGTTCCAAAGCAGTGTCTCACAGGAGCAATATAAAAACCTAAACAGAATAGAAGCGATTGCCATGAAGTAACTCCAGGCTTTCCAGTGCAATTCCATTTCATGTTGAGTTGAAAAGCACATTTAAACGCTCATTTTTGCTGAGCATTTAAGATAGCTCTCAAATCACGAAGATCTAAGATTTACTACAGGGGAATGTACATGGACATAAAATTCTTGTTAAAGCCTTTTTATAATTTACTATGTGATTGTTCTTGAGAGCCCAGATCCACTCTAGGTCCTACAATGTCATGGACTGCTCTCACTCACACTCTGGGCTGGTTCTGTCTCCAGTTGGGCCAGGTTTCAAAGTATCATTTGTTCTTCAATTCATATTAAAACACATTAGTCCTGAAGTACACAGACATTGGCTGGGGAAGCCTTAGTGATGCCAAGTTCACGTACCCTACAAGTTCACTGTGCTGAGAATGTTTTGTTATCTACATGTTTGCTTGTGTTCCAGTTACATGCATCAAATTGAAAAGAATATTAAAAATTAACTTCAAAAAGTGTAAAAACCCCAACACCCAAACAGTCTATTATAAATAACTACAAGCTATATTTTTATAAATGAAGTACTTAGAAAATGTTTGTATATGACTACCCAGATACCACATTTGTTGGAGTTGTCACAGGAGACAGATGAGGAGAAGAATTTGCTGTTGTATTAAAAGACTGGATATTGATTTGAAAACAAGGACTCGTGGTCCAATGAAAGAACATTCTCTGTAGCTGGAAGTGCTAATCTGACTTCATCTGAATTGAGTTAATAAATATTTGCAAAACCAGGCAGCTTAGGTGGCTTAATTAAGAAAATACTTGCTTTTCACCTTTAGGAATTCATTTCCTCCAGGGTCACAGTTTGGTGGTCTTACAGCTATCACACAAACTTCTACACACTTTGGAATGATTAATGATCTCTGTTCAGAAAAATTATGAGGTGCTATAAGGAAAAATTAACTGAATTCACACAATGTGAAACCTCTCACTGGGTGCCTTTTCTCTGCTTTTTTTTTTAAAAAAAAAAAATAGGGGGCATGATCTGTATGCTTATTTCAGAGATAACTTGTCTATAAGTAACCTATAAACCTGCACAGTAGTATCTCATGGTAATGCAGTGAGTCTTGTATAGGCAACACTGGGTCTAACTGAAATCTTACAGATATTAAGATCTGGAAAGAGAATTACCCTTCAAATATCACTGATCAATGTGGTACCTGTGTACAGAAAAAGTGCCCACAGGTTTTAATTCAGGTGTACTTGACCATAACAACAAAAAACCCCAGCTAATGAAACCTGAAAATGTTCAGTTTTACCACAGTAATGAATAGTTTTCAATTTCTTTTTTGTGACTTTTTTTCTGATCAGTAAATAGCATGGTTTAGATTGTATTCTGCACTGTTTCACTCAAGGCAGATCTTTTGAATGATTGCAACTGAGAATATAATTGGCCTTTTTGATGCCACCATTCTGGGTGAACTGCCTCTGGGCTTCTACCCACCCTCCCCAACAGGCACTATTGCAACAGCTTCCATCCAACACCCAGGGGGCTGCTCAGCTGGCAGCAGAGGCAGGGACCTGCAATGAGAAGTTTGCTTTGTGGTCAGTTTTTGGTTGTGCACTGATCTGAGCAGTGTTGGTAAATACGCGTACGCTGGTCAGAAGCTGAGCACTGATTTTTCCTGTCTTCTGGTGATGTGGAGTTGATCTCCTTCAGAACACAACCACAACCATGTGTCATGCTGCTATTGAGCAAAACCACTTCTACACTGCTGATGGTACATTAATTTAAAAGCTGACACCAACAGCTTTTTAGGTAGAATAAACTGTTTCTTTAAGAGGAGAAATGAAGTCCTGAAGATCAATGAACAAGCTGAAGGTTCTACAAGCCCAGGCAGCAGCACCAGTTCTATGAATATTGATACCTCACTGTGTCCCAGGTATGTTATGATTTCCTTTCCTAAGCTTCTGATCTATTAAATACAGAGTTGATGGGAAATTGTGAAGCTTACATCACCAATACTTATCAAGTATTAAGAGATTCTGGGAATCAGAGCAGATAATGCAATGACATTTCTCAGGATATATAGTCCTCTAAGAGAAAATCTTGTGCTCTAAAACTTTGGAAGCCCCTGATATTCTCTAATGCCTGTAGTTTATAACAAAACTCTGTATTTTGGTTTTAATTAGGGGCCTCAATTAGAAAGAACTTGAGAACTACCCACTATCATTATGCAGGATGCATTTTCTGTCTTGCTTCATCTTTGAAATGAATTTGCTGAAAAACAGAAGGTTGACTTGATTATTCCAGCTGCACTTTGCAAGAACCAGTGTTAAATATGAATCATAAGATTCTTTCTTAGTACTGCTGGTGCAGATGGCTCTGTTGCCTACTGTTCAATACAAATGAGATTAATTTTCTTAAGAGAAATATTGAACTAGAGAGGGAGAGGAAAAGCCAAGTTAGTAAGAACTACTTCAGCCCTGAATCATAGATAAAGAACAACTATGTAAAAAACATTAGAATTCCATTTTAAATGTTGAAAAAGGAGCATTCAATGACAGAGTAATCCCTCTTACAATACCCTATCAGAAAAGAAATTGAAGAAATTACTGTACTGAAAATGACTATCTTGATATTTGTCCATCTAATAAAAAACAGCCAAGAGAGTTAGAATATATTAAAAAGAAAACACTAGATACACACAATGAGCTTTTTAGACATGATTAGAGAGCAATTGTATTTCCTCAAGTATAACTACCAGGTAAATAATTTTCTGTAAATAGTACTTTTGAGAAAATTGCTTGCAGATGATTTCTGAATAAAAAGAAAGCCAAAATTCACTACAGCATTTGCTGCAAATTATACAGCCAACTAATTATCAAGTAGTGTCTTTCAATATGGAATAATTAATACAACTGAATAGCACACACAGACGGGTGAGAAAATTAAGCTTATGAGTAAAAGATGAAAGTCACTGAAGTCTGAATGTAATTCCAATGGAATTTTACTCCGTTAGTTCTATATAAAGAGAACTTTCTATTAGTTCTTTATAAACTCATTTTCACCTGTGTCTCTAAGAAGACAAGGCAGTGCAGTGATACACAATTTCACCTATTGCAAATAACACAGGATTTGACACTGTTACTAATCTAAATGGAAAAGGAATAAAATTAAAATCACCTTTCTTTACAACTAACAGTTCATGATTATAGAAAGGTCAAACCACAGCATTTGAATTATCTGTGCTGCTCTGAAAACAATCCTGGATTGAGAATGAATGATGCAATAAATCTTCAGAAAACCTCAACTGATGACAAATGAAGACCTATCATGGGTCAGAAATTACCAGCCAAAGCTACTGACCACTATTAACTGATTTGAGCCAATCAGTTGCTTCAAGAGTTTATTTTGATTGGTTTAATTCTTTCACTGGCCAGCACAGATCTAATGGAAGGCTTTTCTTAACTGCAGGTTGAACATTCTGCCATTTGTTCCTATCACCCACAACACATTTGTCTATGTTCTTTTATTGGCATCTTTTATGAAACAGGAACACCAAAGCTGAAAGCTTCTTTAATTTCCACTGGTAGCAGCAATAAGCAGCTGTCAGGGAATCAAAATGTGCAGTGTCTGCACCTATTGCTGTTTTGGAGACAAATAATTTTAAACCTTCAAACACCATTTGTTTAAAAATTGCAGATACTTTGAAGTCATAAAGGAAATTGCTGTTGCATCTACAGTATTCTTCCAAGATAAAGACCAAGGCAGGAAGACTTGCTGAAAATTAATTCCATACCAAAAGATAGACAAGGTTAGATTATAGTGAAACTAAAATAGAGAAAAATGCAATTTCAGTGATGGAATAATCCCTTGCCTTACAAGTAGCTCTACTCTCTGATAAATAATTCCCACCAGTTTAAACTGATAGGATTTCAGCCAGTAAAAGAAAGTGAGACACTGTTTTAATGAATTATTTTGAGAGTCTCAAAAGTTACATATCCAAATATGAAAACTTTAAAAGAAATGGTCCAGGACAAGCTAACACTTATCTTTATAGAACGGATTTGTGGCAGGGTCTGGGAAAAGAAAACATACACAGGACTTCTGAGAGCAACTCCTGATAATAGTTCTTCAGTCACAAAACAGTTTGTAAACAGCTGAAAAAATAGGACACCCTCCCCATTACATGAGTTGTGTGACAAAGGAAATAGCAATTTGCTTTTCCTAAAGTTAAATGAAGCACAATTGCACAGACTTTATGTAACAATGAAAGCAACCCTCCAATTTATTTGGTCTTGAAAGTATAAGTAAATAGTACAGGATCTCTACTAGAGGATGGATGGATGGATGGATGGATGGATGGATGGATGGATGGATGGATGGATGGATATCAAGAATTTTGTCTTTCTGGAAAGCTTCCAAAGTCTCAATCATTTGGCTGAAGTAGTATCCATGGGAATACAAATAATACTAGCTTATTAAAGAGATGGACAAAGCATTTTCCAGGAGCTTTTGAGTAACAAAAAGACATTACAAAATAAGAAAACTCTGCAATTGTTCAACTTTGCAGTTTTCTGTTGCAATTTAGCAACTATTAAAGATCATAGAATCATTGAGGTTAGATGCTCCAGTTATTATCTCTGTGCTCTCTGGTTATAAGGCAGTAGAAGACTTATTTAAAAGTTGCAGCAGGCTTCCTGAAGCAAATACATTTTTTCACTTTTAGAAAATGAGGATCTTGGTTTTCTCACTGCTTTGATGGTCACCCTCCTGACAATAATCCTATGAAATAACCATGCCAGAGAGGGACTGGGAATAAACTGCCCTGAGGATTCTTCCTTTTCTTTACACCTTACCCTGGAAGCTCAGGAGCTGGTGCTCTCAGGGCTGGCAGCCTCCTCAACAAAGGCAAAGAATGATTCAGAAAAACAAAGCTGACTCTTACCCAGAAAAATCCTGTACTGACAATTTGCAACAGGCTGAAGCAAAACAATTGAATGACAACTTATGAGACCCAGGAATGTATTGCAATAATGAAATTGCTTTCTTGTGCTTGGAATTGTAACAAAGCGTTTTTAGAAATGACTAGAAAAGTCTTTCCCATTAAAACCCTGCTATAAAAGTGGTGATTTGGAGGACTGGCAGAAGAGTGCTGTGGAATGACAGCTCTGATCAGACTGCAAAGAGCTGGATGATATCTCATTAACTTTTGCAGGAATAAACCATTTCTGATCAATTTCTAGATAAAAGCATGAATTTTTAAAAACTTAATTATGCCATAAACAAACCATAACGGAGGTTTCATAAGCAGGGGCAAATTTCCCTTCCCTCACAATAGGGAGGAAGAGCTGCTCTCTTATATCCATTCATGATTCTTTAAGTGAATGGGGGAAAGACTATTAGTCTGATAAATGTAAGAGCCAAATTCATGATAAAATATACAAAATTAGCAGCAGAAAGATGTTACACATTAATGATGTCCTCAAGTAACCTTCTGTAAAGCTTCCTGAATAACCGTGTGACATATCACTACTTCAAAGATTAGGCAACTGAACATACTTTTACACCAATTTACATAAAAATTAAGGTTTTAAATTATGATTTCTACAGAAGAGCCTAAAGGCTCCACAAATTATTGTGAAATTCTCACTGAGCTCTGTACTTGAGTAAATTTGGATTCAACTCAAAGAATTCAGGAAGATTTCACATACTGAGACAATCATATATTTTCTTTTTCATGATTTTTTGGGTAAAATTTAGCTTCCACTCTGTCAATCTCTATATGAAATATGGGAGAGGAAGGCCAAGAGGAAATGTGTTGGGCTTCATGCTGCAAACTCCTGAGCATGGGATGAGCAAAGGGTAAGAGAAAGGATTTCTTCAGAAGATTTTCCTATTTGTGAAGCATACGAGGGGTCTTATCTCAGGAGGTACAAAATAAGATCAGACAGGTGATGAAGACAGTCCTTTCAAGGATTGCAAGATGAGCAGCAAATGCCCTCGTGAAACCCTTGTGCTACCCCTCAATGTAGATAAGTGTTTCTTTAAGCTCCCCCAAGAGCACTATGGCAAGTCACAGGTCTACAAGCAGGCTCAAGACCAAAAAAGAAGTGAAAGAATTTGCACACACTGAGGCTAACTGATTTCTAAGGCTAAATTATATTAAACCACTTACACAGCAATTAAACCTGATGCTCCTCCACCACAGCTGCTTTACTAGTGATTGTAGGAAGAAACTGCTCTTTGATGAGTTCCCTAGTGAACGAGACAATTTACACTTTTCTTTATGATTACTCGTTTTGCCCACCCACTTACAACCTCAGCTGTAATAAGGCTATTTATGGTAACTACTACAGGACAAATTAAACCCACATTTTTGATGTGTATATACAAACCCAGTAGAGCATTAGTAGAGCAACCATCTTTCTGCCTCCTAAAGGCACCGTGTGGACTTGTGTAGAGGCAGGTACAACTCCAGCTACATTTAGTAGACATCCTTCTGCTGAATTTCATTCCAAAACACGTGCCAATTTATTCAGGCCTCAAGAAAGTGGTTAATTCATTCAACACTGGAGGTACAACTGGATTAATAAGAACGTGTTTTAAAAAATGTTGAGAAAACATGATCTGAGGTTCCAAGCAATAACTCAGAAAGTTCTTTTCTGAGACAACAAGCAATTGTTTAAAACCAGGAGAGCAGTTCTGACAGGTTGGACTGGCTCTATAGTGTTGCAGGTAGATCACTAATCTGAAAGAGGGAAGCTCATTCTCTCTTCTCCACACCAGTCTGCACCCTGTGAGTTTTTAATTACTCCTTGATCTGCTTCTTTCAGAGAAGAAATGTAAGTATGGATTGGAAGATCACAAATTCAATGTGCAATGGTCAAAGTTTACAGCTCCCACATCTGAGTCAGAAATTCAACCCTGAGCCTTAGAAAGTTACCCAAGTGTTGATGTCATTCTGCTTTGAGAAAAGCTTCTGTTTTCATAAAGAGCCTTCCAGTGAAAATGGTACAGTAAGAATACCTAATTAGCTCCAATTTAGTGCACTGTGAATGTACCATAATGACCACCCTCCATTTTGTGTATGAAACCAGCTGAAAGAATCACAATACATGAAAAATAGAAGCTTGGAACATTGTGCAATGTGCACATTAGCTTGAAACAGGAACAAAATGCTGAAATCTTTACACTATTAAAATATGAATAACAAAGATAAATATATACTACATAATGAGCAACAAGCATAAAGCTTTCATCTCTCTTCATGGTAAATCCTACAGAAGGTGAATAAACCCACAGAGACCATTGTAGGAACTCATGCCATATGGTTTGAGAAAGCTTTCTTTCACTCCAATAACTGACAACAAAAAATAGGCATTTACAACAGAGTTCTTTTTTTTCTGTGTATCTGCAGCTAAACGCAGGTTTTAAAGCCACTCATTTGTTTAGCTACCAGGCTCAACAAGGAAAGTTGTCATTTAGAAAAATAAACCAAATCAAAATCAGTTAAATTTGACACCTTCTTTGCTCCTTCTTCCCCAGTAGTCATGAGTGGTCATTCTCCCTTCTCTTCAGATCCTTCTCTAAGCTCTCTCATCAGGATTTCAAAGTTAGATGATCAAATGTGCAGAGAGGCACCTAATTTCTCACAGGCACTTCTGAAAGCCCCTGACTAGGTCTACAGTGAACAATTTTCTTTCTCTCCCCCTGCCCCCACCCTTGTTCTGGCCTTTGATCTTTAGAAAGCACTAATGCCATTACAGTGAATAAAGTCATAGCCCACAGAGTCAATCCCCCAGTATTTACCGCTCTCCTCCCCGCCCCCCTTCCCACCAAGGCTCCAGCCCAACCAGGCTGGTTAAGTTGGGCTAAGATAGAGCAGCAGGTATCATCAGCACACTGTGACAAATGAGAATGTGTGTCAGGGGAGACTGTTTAAACAAACAGTTGGATGCTTGGGAACGCAGACAGAAGACCTAAGATCTTACTCTTTTTTCTTTTTCTTTCTCCCTCCGTCTTCAAAACAGAAGATTAAGTTTGCTGTGAACATGAGCTGATGAAAAGAATTCAAATAGTGCTTTGAATAGTGCCACTGGGAGCGTCACAGGAGAATTACAAATTGCTGCTGGAGACACCAGTCTCCCTTTACAGAAAGTTAACATAAAAGTACACATATCTTCTTTCTATAAGGTACTAACTTGTAAATTAACCTTTAATGGAGTATAAATGATGTCCTGAAAGAACTGCTTATGCAGCTATATTTATGATCTAGAAAATTGCAAATATTTACAAGATTATAGGTGTTAATGGTCTGTCAAAAATGTTTGTATATTGTACATACATTAAACCTCAGTTTAAGACCACCCTGCTATAAAGACCACCCCATTTCTTGTCCCATATAGAATTTCACTTTGATTCCATATATTCCATTCCTTATAATGAGTCAAGGCCCCAGCACACACCCAAACCACTCTGGACAAGGAACTTCTCCTCCATAGGACCCACTTATTTCACTCTCCATTCCCAGGTCCTCCATGCAGCTTTCTGCTAGTCAGTATTCTCATTGTTAGTCACCTTCAGGAAGGGATCTGAAGGACGTTCCAAGTTGCACTGCAGCTCATGACATACTCCAAAGGCAGAGCAGAGCTGGAGGGAGCAGTCAGAGAGGGGCTTGGAACTGAGCAGTGCTGCACTGCAGCACAAGTAACAGCTCCACCTTCCAGCATTCATAGATTCATAGATTGGTTTAGGTTGGAAGGGACCTCAAAGATCATCTAGTTCCAACCCCCCTGCCACGAGCAGGGACACCCCCCCACTAGACCAGGTTGCTCAAGTCCCCATCCAACCTGCCGTTAAACACTTCCAGGGATGGGGCATCCACAATCTCCTTGGCCAGCCTGTTCCAGTGTCTCACCACCCTTACTGTGAAGAATTTCCTCCTCACATCTAAACCTGCCCTCCTCCAGCTTGAACCCATTCCTGCCTCAGTTTCCCCACTCTGATATAAGCCAGTCACGCTTTGTAATGAAGCATCACCAGCATCACTGTGTCCTCCTCTAAGGAACATATTTACTGTTCAAACACGGGTCATCAATAAAGAAAACAGATAAACCAAATCCTGCTGTCTGGCCTCTCTTTAGACCTCTGTTTCCAAGGGCTTCTGCTGCTGTCTCCCCAGCAGGTGTACCCAGCCCAGCCTTTCATCTCGCTGGTAGAGCAAGCCCCTTTCCCTGACCCAGCACTTCGACAGTAGCCCCTATTCCCCCCAGCACTCTCTCAACTAAGCTGCTTGTTGTTCTTTTATCTCACCACCTGGGTGCAGCTAATTAATCACATGTGGGGCTCCACACCCAGAGCCTTCATACAATATTCTCTCCCCGGGGCTCAGGCAAATGCAAACTTTTCACTTTCTACATTCAGGTCTCAGGTCTGAGCTTTCTTTTTTTTCCCTAAACTCATTATTTAAATGGTAATTTTCCCTACACCTATTTTAAATTGAGATTTTCTACTGGTGCTACCGTGAAATAAAAAGAAAACATTCCCTCTTTGAGTTAACAGAAAATTCTGTATTTCTCTCAGATTTAATTTTTCTTTGGTAAATAATTATTAATGTATCTTTTCCGGACATAAGTTATACTGCCAACAATTTCAACACAAGCTATTGACTGTATTTGCTATTCAAAGTGAGAGACTGACTTGTCCTCTGATCGATTCCAGTTTGTTTTCTGGGAAACTGAATAACTTTCTATGTCACAAATTTGAATCAGACTTCTGAACTAAAATTTATTCTTATGCAAACGTTGTCAAATAAAAACAGTTGGAAATTGTCTGTTGTGATAGTGACATTTCAAAAAGGTCAAAGTTTGAATTTTGAGAAAGGAAAATTTTTTTTCTGGAAATGTAGATAACTAAAAGCAGTTTTGTACTCAAAAGATGTTACATTTTTTAATACTTGCTTTAGAAGCATCAGTGTATTCACACATAAATACAGCTGGGGGAAAATAAATATTTTAGGAACAAATACTTGGGCCTCTGCCCAGGTTTTATTACAACAGATTATTTTCTTTTGTAATTTATCATTTGCTGTGCATTACCTTGCTCAATGACTGAAAAAAAAAAATGTTCTTCTTTAGGATAAAAAAGTCAAAGGAAACTTGAAAAGGCTCCGTCCCCACTGGCCTCTTGCACATTTTTATTGATATCAAATTGCTCATATTTTTTTGCCTTGCCATTTTCATTTTTATACCTGCTGGGTCAGATCTTCAAATGATGTAAACTGGCGTAGACCTAATGGTTTCAATGCAACTATCAGAGCTGAGGGTCTGGCATTAATTATTGGGGATTTTCTGCTATCCAGTGAGATAATGTAAAAGCAGTTCCCCTCCTAACTTTGAAACTGAACTATCTGTAAGCTGACTGCAGAGATAGGTCTGAAGTGAACTGCTGGTAGGAAAACACTGACTTCTTAGTTTTTACACAAATCTTCAAATTATCTCATTACTTTTATGCTGTAATCCATGTCAAGAGAATAATAAAAGTTAAGTTTCTCACAAATTATGAAACATTTAATTTTCTATAAAACACAGAATTTGCTTGGATAGCTCAATGAAATGATGCCATTTCAATTTTAGTGTTGTTTTACACAGAAATGAGCTGTCTTATGTCAGTTTGTCTGCTAATAAGTGGCACAGCAAACAACAAAGCTTATATATAATTTCTGTTTTCCAAGCATTGCATTTGACCTGTTTTTTGGCTGCTATAACCAGACACATCACCAGGCTCCCCAGTATTCCTCTCATCTGAAGTGAATAGTTTCAATGAGGCTTCTCTAAGTCGTCTTCTAAGATTAGCCTGTCAAAAGGGCTTTTTATACAATTCCCTAGATAAACAGGAGAATTATTTTTTTACAGTCCTACAGGTTAACTCCTGGGTTTGGGGCTTCCACTGAGGTCAAAACCCCAAGATCTTTGGCAGATCACTGAGAGGTTTGTTTGCAGGCAAACACCGTACATGTCATAGAGCTTCTGGGCTTCTAACGGGTATTTCCCATGTTAAACACAAGTGCCATAAACCAACTATTTATAACTCTACTGTAGAGCAAACAAAACCTCCACACAATCGTGACTCTGAATCAATGAACTCTGATGCCTCTAACGTTAGCTTTCAATGACAAAAACAAAACTCCAAGATCTCTCTGACCAGACACCTGAGATGTCTCTTAATTTTCTCTGATCATCAGACACTGAGCTCTAAATTTCCATGAATACAGTTGGGTTTCTTGCTGCCAATACTCATACTAGAAGAGTGTTCTCCACCAATAGATGGAAACATCCTGACCTAGCATGTGTAAACATAAATACTTGTGGTGAGTTTATATTATTTTATTTAGTTTATATTATTTTTTTCCAGTATTTTTATTTAGAAGTGTGTATCTAACTGGTGTCTTCCCTTGATACTCACACAGGGAGTGATCAGGACCTTGAATCTATGAGTTGATTTCAACAGCAGTTCAATGTCTGTGGATCTGAGCCTTCAAGTTCCTGCATTCAAGTTTTTCCTCTCTAAAAGAAGAATAAACAGCCCTTCCTTTCCTCTTCTCTATATGTTCTTCTTCCAACTGTAAATTCTTCAGGGCAAGAATTCTGTTCATAAATGTTGGTTTAGTGCCTACTACAATGGGTATCTGCTCACCGTGGGGTAATACTATGCTACAAAAAAAATAGTAAATATTACTGACAGTAAAAATACAGCTCGTCGACTAAAGGTGCATGAAAAGAATTTTGTCCTGTAGGACATCAAAGTTCTTAAAAATTCATATGTCAAGTATTGCCATCTGAACTAAATTAGTTTTGTAGAACTAAGATTTCATGGCAAATAAAAATAGTATATCATCTTAATAAAAGCATCATGTGCAAAGGGAAAATAAAAGCAAGAAAGATATAATTTTATAGTACTTGCACAGTTCTTCCTACTCTGAACTGAAATTCAAAACTACCAAAAGAAGCAGCCATCAACAGCCACATAATCAATCTGCTGCAAAGCTGGTGCTGCTCTCCAACTTATTTGATACAAAGGATAGTGGAAACAATAGGAAAGTTTGCAGGAGTGTAGTAAATAACTCTAATGCTTTGAATTGCAAAGGGTAAGCAGCCTACCAAAAGTATTTATCAAAGTCATATTGGGGGAAAAAAACATCAGCAAACAGAACAGTGCAAGCCAGATGCTCAGAGATTAAATGGGGTCAAAAATACAACCCTAATTTTCATAACATCCTCATAAAAATTCACAGGAAACTGCTTTCTGAACCTGCTGGGGAAGAGATTTTTGTTTGAAAGTTAAAGGAGAGGTGCAGATTGAGATTCTACTGAATAAGGTCAGAGTTACAGAGGAAAGGAAAAATAACCTTTTCATTTAATAAAACTAAGAACATAAAAATCAATACAGAACAATGGCTAAAAGTAGCTGACAGTTACGTCTAGACTTGTGAGACCAGATTTACATCTTTCAATTTGCACTTGTGTTGAAGGTTCAGATCAGAGTCAGATCTTTAACCCCTTCCATGAAAGAACCAGAATTATTGCATACAAGGGAACCAACATACTTGACTTTTCTGAACTATGTAAATAAAAAAGAATAAAATAAAAGGCTTTTCTAATATGTGCAGGTCCTTTTAACCCCAGTGTCACTCCCCCTTTGTTATGGCATGCCAGCTGCCCAGCAAACTAAAATTGTGTAATTGAAAATCAACACTATAGAGATGAAAATGGTTGGGTTTGAGTGTTATTGTTTGAAGCTGCTCAGAAGCATAGGAAAATGTTTAGCTGTACTGATGATTTTCATTTTCTTTTTCTTTGAAACCTCAACTGTCAATGAAAGTTCTTATAAAAAGTTTCTATTTTCTTTTTTACCTGTTATACAATGGGTTGTAAAGGGGCCTACTTTAAAATTTTGAAATATTGGACCACAATGTTTTTTAAATGCTCTGAGACCTTCTGTTTGGATGTGTATTTTTCCTACATTAGACAACAAGACATTTCAAACAATTATTCACCTCTAAGAATTCTTATACCATCCAAGATGACCTGTTGCTTGTGTTACCTCAGGAATTTTAAAGCAAGTGCTATTGGATTTTTCTGTATATGCAATAATAGGTGATGTCACTATTCTTATTTTCTCACTGGGACTAGAGATCAATCGATTCAAAATACAGAAAATGAGGTCACCCAAATTTTATCGACCAGGGCTCACAACTGAACTGGTTAGTGGTGCACAAAACTCAATTTCCAGGTGAATTTCTAGAACTAGAAGCATTGGTAGGATGCTGATGAGCTATTTAACCTGTAGGATTGTACTGCATTACTGATAACCTATATACTCACAGATCTGTGCACTCTGGTAAATAACTGAGTGAGCCAAGAGGGGTGTAAGAACTGAGGAATCGAGGGGAGGGTGTGGGTGGGGAGTGGATCACACTCAGTATATAGATATTGGGCTCCTGTCTCATCCTTCGGCACGGAGTTTCTTCAGCTTCTTTAATCTAAACACAGTAAAAGCAATACATGCACTTAAAACATTGTGCTTTTTTTATCTATATAATCCCAAGCCTAAAATCCATTGAATACAACAGAAGATGTCCTGGATTATTTCTATGGAATACAGACTTTAGCAAAAAAGGAGAATTTTATTTTCAAGAAAAAATTAAGATGGAAACCCCTCACGTGCAAAGGCCAAGATACAGAAGCCTCAAAAAAGTCAATTAAGGCCATGTTACTCAGTATCTCTTAAATAGAATGAATGATGAAGGAAAGGAAACAGATTGTTGAAGTCCTCATGATGCCCTTTAGCTGCCATTCAGAAACCCATCTGACATTTCCACTTACCACAAAGGGCTCCTGTGCCAGCAGCACTAGGACAATGCCCAAAGCAATGACAGGCCTTTAATTTTCAGGCTTTGATATTGCAAAACAATGCAGCACAGAGAAATGAAAACTTAACAAATTGGTTGACAATTTTCTTTTAGACTCTTCCTTTTCATTTCTACCATAGCAATTTACCTCCCGCTGACTTGCAAAAGAAACACAGTGTAATTAATTTGCTTTAGAGGGCAGTGAAGGAATACAGAATGCAAATATGAGAACCATAGCTTTGGAGTATTTTGCCTGACAGTTTAAGCTGTAATTATTATCTGCCAACAATTTGCACAAAAGTGTAATTTCTAATGCAAATGAATTCTTGGAAGAGCAGGCAAGGAAGTTTTCAACAAGTAAAAACCAGCCACATCTGAACATATCGAGCATACTCTTTCTGCAAATAGAAAATTTAACAAGTTGAAGTAACTCTATGATTCTATGTACATGAAGGCTGGGGTACCAGAAGCACTTCTTCTGACAACAGAGTTGACCTGAGGTGTTTCTACCCTCCCTCATCTCTAGTTCTGTCCATACAGCAACAATTCAGTGCCCCATGTTCTGCCATAGCAGCGGTTTGTGATTGCAACTGTTTCAGCTAAACACAAGGTACAGCCTTCTGGGGCTCCTATAATAACTCCAGATTGAAATCCGTGCACATATGCTGTGCAACACCTGTGCAGCCAGCTCAACACCCTGAAAACATCATGTCAGACCTACTCTATGGGGCATAATTGTGCACATGAGGAACAGAGCAATTCTGTGCTTGCAGGGAAAGAAATATACTGAGCTTGTGAAGCAGGTCAGATGCTTCCTGAAAGACTTGCCTTATGGAGTGAGTGCAGCCTGAATTGAAAGCACATGTGTGGTAGGGCAGGTCTGTCCAGACCTTCTGGGAAGTGTCAGATCTACTGCAGGCAGACAGCAACTGTGCAGTGCATGAGGACTTACTCAAACATTCCTTGAAAGAACCAGCTTGCTATGACTGCCACGTGGGATGCGCAGTCACCGGTGCTCCAGTTGTTCTGCTGTCTTACCAGGAATCCTGCATAAATCATTTAATATGGAAAAATCTTTGAAGCTACATTTTTTATCCAGAAAGAGGAGAATCTGGAACTGTGGTATCTCATATTTCTTCTTCAATAAACTCCAGTGTGAAGAGTTGTTTCCCAATTTAAATTCTTGAGTCATCGTAATGACTATGATGTTAAAACACATCAGTTGTGTCTGGTCTGACACATGACCCAAGCACAGCAAGCTAATCATTTCCATACAGGGATTGTGAGATGATGTACATGGACACAACATGGGCAGCACTCCTTGCAGCTGTGGGACTTCATCCCCCTCCCTGTATCCTTTGCTACACTCACACTGCAGCACAAAGGAAGCAACCTCACTCCTCACTACAGAAGGGATCCAGCCTGCCATAGAATTGCATGTTTGATCCACAACAATATGATTGACTTTCTCTTTTTTACAAAGAGACAGTTTATTATAAGATGAACCTGGCATACCAGGGAAAAGAGTTCACAGAGGTTAGGACTTAATCTGAAAAGCAGGTACAAGTTAATTATTCTTTTTTAAGCTAAAACAGCTTGAAAAGGGGTTTCCTCCGACAATCATCCCAAAATCTAAAAACTTGTCTGCAGAGGCCACTAGTGTCCTTCCCACACACTACACTTCTGTCTGTGAAGCAACTAGAAATGCAACTTTGAACCTATCATATGTACAGAGGAAACAAGGAGATGATAAACTCACTATTTGTGCCACATTCATTTTGCTCAACGTGCTATTTTGGTGCTAAAATACAACTGGAATGATGGTCTCTGTAGATCAAATTAGAAACCTGATCCTACACTTGCTAAGTAATTTGTCATACTTATGTATATTTTGTTATACATTCAATTTACCTACTTAAAACTTTGCTGGTGCTTCTTGTCCCACCCAGGGTAGGTGGGCTGAGAGTTGAAGCAGTGGTTGAGTTCCAGAGGAGCTAAGCACAGGGATGAAAAGCAATGTGGGATACGGGAGAACACGTGGGGTCTGGGAGTGGGGGGACTTTGTTTCTCTTGTTCTATGACTGTGACCAAGTCGCTTCCTGTTTCTCTGACCCCTTCCACCCTCATCCATCATCTGTGTGCACAGCAAGCTTGCTTTCTTACGTGCAATAGCTAATAAAATAGGTGATCCTGTAACACAAATAATATCTGTGCAATGCTTCTTGCCTATGTTTATTAAGACACGTTCCCTCCATGATATTCTATGGTTATGATTCAAGAGATGGCAACATAAGATTGTCAGACTCACAGGAGACATTATTATCATGATTCCCAGTGGCAAAGCAGTCTTATAAATATATGAACCAGGAGTGATGCCAAAGGGGTTTTATTTCCTTTATACTCTGTTAATCTTCTAGTACATAGCAGATACAAATAGACTTTCAAGCACCAATTAATATATTTTATCTTGTTTATTAAAGAGTGTGGAAAAGTTGGTCACTAGCAACCATTTCATATATTCTTCTATTTCACATAAGATTTGATTTTTTATGGGAAAGGCCATCAGGAATTACTGGTACTTGGGAGTTTAATTTTCTCCATCAGTTTTTAACTTTTGTCAACAGTGCAAAAAGGGAATGGAAGTTATATTCAAAGTTACTAAAGTGAATACAGTGAATAAAGGCTGATCTAAAAGTTGCATGATCACTTCCTAAAAAATGTGAATAATGAGACAAATGGGGAAAAGAGCGTGAAAGAGAACTGGAACTTTTTCACCATTATCTGAAGACCCAAAATACAACTTTTATTACACACATACTTTGCTATCAGTTGCCATACAGCCTTTTTAGAGCTAAATGCCAGCTCTGATCAAACTGTAGAACACCATGGATAGCAGCTGGCAAATGTAACACACACTCCCTGGTTAAAGTTCATGTCATCAGCAGAGTAAAATGCATAGTGCTAAACCCTAAAATGTGTTTAGCATTCTGGTCTTAACCCTGGAAAGCATTAAGCACATGATTTTCTTTAACCCCTCAGAAGTCAAAGTAGTTCCACTGAAAATGAAGAGACCACTTAAGTACTTCAAAATGCAATGGAAACTCAGGTAGGCTGCTGGACTGGGACCAACACGCTTTGCTGATCCAACCACTAATTCACATCCTTGGTTTCAGTTGAATGCATTTAGAGCACCCGGCTCTGGGCAGTGCTCAGTAAAACAACCTGCAGGTGAGTGCAGGACACTAGTTCTGTGAAGGGTAAATGATGTTGCTACAAGTAGACTGGATAAATTCACATCACAGGGTTAGAGATCAGTTAGTGCACATCAGGTCAACCTTGCTTATATCCCTGGTATTATAAATATGTAACACCAATAAGAGCCTAACATGTCCAAAAAGATTAAACAATCTGTAAACCACAAGTTTTTGTGAGCTCAGTGTCTTGAAATATACAGCTTTTAATGAAACAGTTATCTTTTATCTGGGAGTAAACATGAATAAAAGGATATAAACCTAAACTAATGAAAAATCTATGCTGAACAATCAGGTGATTAGTTTATACACCTTAAGTACCCCAAAATACACAAAGGCACTGCAATAAATAATCATCAAACATCTATCTTTCAGATGGAATACCTATATCAAAATTACTGCTAAACAGGGAAACAAAATAGGGTTTTTTTTAAACAGAAAATGTGTGTGCACTGCCACATTAGTGCCGAGGTCTCCTGGCAGAGCTCTGTGTGTGTAGGTCTCCCCAGTTCCCAGTTCCACACACCCTCAAAGCACCAAAGTCCCTGTGCAGGTGCTGGTGAGTGGAGCTGTCTGTGTACAGCACCTTTTCCTCAGATGTTTGAAAGTTCAGAAATCTGGAAAAAAGTAGCTCAAACTCTCTTTATTCTGCTCCAATAGATTCCCAAGTGAAAATAATCCAGACTCATTGAGTAAGAGTTGTCATAGTCTCATGTGCTGCCTGTAGTGTCTCATGTTTTTTATTTGATACATAGAACTGTTTAGGCTGGAGAAGGCCTTTAAGATCATTGAGTCTAACCATTAAATGCATTTTATCTCTCACTAATCTTATACCTTAAAAAATAAAATAAAAATATGATTTATCCTAAAATTTGCCACTTAATACCCTATTCAAGCCAATGTCATGATTGGAAAACTCATTTAAAAATGTCTTTTTAAAACAGTCTCTTTAGAACATAAGACTGTTTTACATGTTTGCATTTAAGAAGTAGAAAATAAAGCTCAGCACAGGCATTTAATGGGAACAATCTTAAGGCTTGTCTACGCAGGAAGCTAAGCTAAATTAGCTGAAAGGTGTGAATTTAAAGTGCATTAAAGTAAAGGGAACTACAGTCACTTTACTTCTGAATGAGAACATTCACACCAAGCTTTTATACACTTTAACTAATATACTTTAAAATCATATCTTGAGTTAATTTGTCTTAACTTCCTGTGCAAACAACTCCTCTCTAGCACTTAGCCAGAGCCACAATATAGATTGATGTGGCTATATTTATAAATATGCCTATTAACCTTAAGACTCTGAGTCAATAAAATTTGGGATGTTAAATAAAAATAAGAAATATGTCCTTGCATGAACTTCCTAGTGCAATGAGAGAGCAAACAGTCTTAGTGTTCCTAGTGCAAACATATCATTAATTTAGCCCTGATTTGTATAAAAGTATATTAGCTACTCAGAGGCAGATTAAAGAAAAAAGCACTTGTGTATTATAACTGACTCTATTATGAATTTATTCCTGAAACAAATGAAATGTATATAAATAGAAAAGAAAGGTATGTTTTATTTAAATACAGCCTGTATATTGAGATTCACCAAGAAGGACTAAATATAAAGCACTTATATTTGAATTCACTTAAAAAAAAAAAACAAACAAGGAAAAAAGGCTTTTAAAGTCTTTCTTTTCTGAGAGAGGTCTGAAAGTCATAGTTACAAAGGATGCCTGAAATTATCCAGAGAAAGCTAAACAAGACTTTGCCTCAGATAACCTACAAAATCAATACTAACTGTGTTTTTCCTGATGCTGCTCAAGTTAAAGAAAAACCTTTTTAGAAGCAGCTCTTATAGAAAGAGAAGAGAGATACACTTAACACCACATGTCTATTTACTGCGTGACTTAGTGCTCTGGCAAAGCAAGGAACAATGGGCTGGCACCACAAGCAGGGGTCAGGCTGCTGTGCTCTGCAGACTCACACATGGAGCTGAGCAACCAGGAGTCTGGCTTGGAAAGAAAAAAAGATGCTCTTTGCAAGAGCAGGAACAAAATCTGTTTTTTTCCAAGTGAGCTGGCAGACTGACATTGGGTGCTTGGTGCACAGGCAACCCTGGGTGCAGCCCCACATGTTCTCAGGGTTCCACAGAAGCCTCCCAATTCCCCCCGAGGTGTCCTCTGGGTCCTTCCTCTCTCCTCAGAAGGTGATGAAGAGCACACTTTTAGTTCAAGTGGGAAAACACAACACTGCTGAGACCTTTTTTTTTCCTGATGACTTAGAGAATGGGACAATGGACTGTGGAAAAGATTCTCTTTAAAAGGAGGGCTGCTAAAAGAACAGCACTGATGGTTGCTAAAGCACAAACTTTTTATGAAAATAATACACTGTTCAGCATACACCACCTCTTTCAGCTTATCAATTCACAAAAAGCTTGGCCTGATTCAAGCACTAGATGTTCTGATTGACTAGGCTACAAAAGAATAGAGATAAAATAAGTATCTAGCAGGTGATAGACAAATAAATATTTGCATCGGCCTTTGTAAGCATTTTGAAATACTGGAGTACTCCCAAAAAAGTTATTTTAGTTAAGAGAAGAACTCCATCAGTTAAAAGCTTCCTTAAGAGCTTTGATAATTATGCTCTTCCACTTTTACCTGGCAACATGAATTGTGTTAGCACTGGAGGGAAAGCCATTCACAGCTCAGCAAAATGTCAGAGGCTGTCCCTGCTCAGGCATCCTGGTGCTATGTACTGCACATTACAAAACACATTTGGTGATGAGAATACCCAGGTCTGTTTGACAGCTTTTTCTGGGTGCAGACTGTTGCTTAGACAACATACAGCCTTATGCTTTAAATGTCAGTTAGAGCCACAATCCTCTTTTAGTTCCTCCTGTTTTCTGATTTCCCCTACCTGGGCAGCCCGTGCACTGGCTCTGAGCTCTCAGCACTAACACAACCTCTGGACATGTTTCCCATAGCTCAATATTCTGCATTTCGTGCTGCCTGAGCTTTTAAATCATGGTTCATTTTCATGATGAAAGCCAGTCACAAGAGTAAACTCTGAGCTATATAAACCAGAAAGGCATTAGGTTAAGAGCCACAGTCAAAGGCAGTAAGAACATGTGTGGCAAAATTGAGCTATTTGTCCCATAGCCCATTTGTGTGGTGTCACACTCCTCTCACATCTCATTTAGTACCTTCCCTTTATTTCCAAGATGTTCTCTTCAAATCCCTTTACTCTATTATATGTCATAGAATAAGTCCAGGACAAAAAGTGGTTGTTGCTTTTTGCCAATGCTACAGTAAATGTAGATTCCCTTCCCAGGTGGCCTTTTGGTGTTTTCCCTGAGCAGTGGGAACTCACTGAGTTGAGCTCACCAGATAGTTCATGTTTGGAAGAGAAATTGTGTGGTCATTTTCTGTCTGTGCAACAACATTGCATAGTCCTAAACTTCTGGGGTCTCATCATCTTTCTTGTCATTTCTGTCAAATCAGACTGTTAATATGCTTTAAGGATTCTAGCTGATTTGAACTTTGGTCCTTTAGAATCGTGTTTATCAGAAGAGCCTCTAACTTGCTTCTCACTAGTGTGGTAAGCCAGGAACAGCTCCCACCTCTGATGCTGTTTGCCATCCTCCAGTTGATGCTGTCCTTCTCTTCGCTTTCTCTGTAGCTTACAGAGTGGGGAAGTTTGCATTTCACTTTTTAATTATTGCTCCCTCCCTGAAGTTAACACCAGAACATTGCTATCTACAAGAACTGAAAAGCAGGAGCTGTATTCTACAGGAGATCCAGACCCTGCTTGGACTAAGCTTGCCTCAGTGGAAGAGGGACACTTTTCTCTTTTGCTCAGTGGTATAAGTCAGGGACATCATGTAATCTATAGAAAGTTGTGCATCAATCTTGATCATCCCACATATCACATCCTAGAAATACAGAAAAACCTTAAACCAGCAAAATATGAAGAGAAAACACACCTGAGACAAGCAGACATGTGTCTAATTCCTACCATCGAGCTATGAGCTAAAACTTTAACTTCAGTGATTATGCCTGAGACATTTAAATGGCTTTAAATTATAAGTCTAGCAGAAGTATTTTTCTAATAATAAGCCATTAATTCTGGCAGTTTCAGACTGTCTGAATCTAGGTGTATAAACTGTAGCTGCATCAATCAGTGCTGTGTGTCTGGCTATTTCAGGCATTCCTTGTTAGTGTAAAGAAAGAACAGTTTGTCCACCGAGCACAACAGCAGCTGAGATTCCCGTTGATTGATAACTAAATGTGCCGTACTCAAAATATGTTGGGATAGAGCTGGAGAAGCAGGCACAGCAAAGACGTAATGGGGGCGGAGGAAGGAGAGATGAAATTGGCCACAACAGGAAATTCCTTCTCATGAGTCTTCCAACTAGCTGACAAGATGGATTTCATTCCTGCAGGTAGTACTGCCTTTATATTTAATCTCCTACCACATCTGTAACCATGCAAATTCTTCACTACCCTACATGCAAGCTCCATTACTGAGAAATTGTTCTTGTTGCTCAGGACATTTCTCCCCTGTATATTAGTACTGTTTCACACACAGAATCCACCAATGTCAACAAAATTGGTGTGTAAAGAAAGTGCATATATAGAGAGAAGTTACTCTGCCAGTTGAAGAATCCTTTGTTGATCACAATTAGGAAGTCTAAAGAGGTTTATCAAGAGACTTGTAGTATTCTTTTCAGGCAACCAAGGATATTTCTGTTAAAAATTGACAGAAGTTCACAGATATCACAGTCTAAGTTGAAGAACCTTATTTTTAAAGCTTTACAATTTTAGCTAGGAAAGGAGTCTTTTCTGCTGTAAACGTCAGTATCAGTATTATACACAGTGACAAGTAAAATTCAACCAATTTTCCAGTTTGGTGAAAATTTCACTTTGGATTCTCAGCCAAATGTCTGTCTGAACTTCTGAGCTTTGACAGGCTGAAAATCAAGCTAGAAGTTTCAGAGCAACAGATTTCTACCATTTGCAAACTGTGAAAATCTAGGCTATAAAGCTTCGACAAAATTTGGCCCAGATCCTGATTTCATAGATCAAGTAGATGAGCATCACTACAACAGTTAGTAACACAACATTAGAATTTCCCATTACATCAGTCTCTTTTCTAGCAACCATTCAATCAGAATGGAAAGACCTTTCTCCTCCTATGCAGTAAAATATTGAAGTTGCACTCAGGTTTAAAGACACGGTCTTTCTGTCAATGCCATAAAAGTCATCTACCCCCAGTGAGGGGAGTCTGGGCCCCCCCTTTTGCCAACTAAGCCAAGAGGGGTAAACACCTTCTGCAGTGAAAGACACAATCCAAAGGACTGAACCAGGAAGTCACAGCAATATCCAGCAACAAATTTGGAACAATCTTTTCATTCTTAAATATTTCTTATGAAATACAGATTTCTTGGTAATGGTGAAGATTTTTAGATGCTGTTAAAAAAGGGATTTGAAGGCATGAGTCCTTGAGGAGTGGAAATTCACACAGCCATTTCAGCACAATTAATTAATCTGCTTATATTTAGACACATGCTGAAATGTCTTGGTCAGCTGGTACCTGGGGGAAGAACTTTAAAAGCAGCATCAGGGATATGATTTTAAAATGCTTTTGTGGTAATAGCCAGGTTCAGAGCTCAACTTTTCAAAGGAGAAAATTGGGAAAAGAAACATATTGAATTAGTTTCACCCTGAAAGAGAAAAGGCCAGTAGCGACACTCCCCTATCAAGACAGCTTATTTAGAGATGGCAGTCAAGCTTTTGTTCTTATTCCAGTTCATGACTTTGTGTTTTTCTCATTTTTTGTCTTTACAGTTCTCTGGCATTGTCTTCTCTAATCAGCTGTGAAAAGCACAAAATAAAATTATGTGGCAGAGGTTTATGCTCTTGAGAAATCAACCTCCTGGAGTGATTTCTAAATTAAGAAAATACATTTTTTGTTTCATCTTTTTCTTGGCAATTTCCATGTAAACTAAAAAGATACCATTCCTCATCCCATCAAGCCACATCATTCTTGGAAAAAGAACCACAGCATTCATTTATACAAAAGAACTTGTCTGGAACAAACTAGGAATGAAAATCAGATCTATTTTTATTTCTTTATGAGCTTGTGGGATGAGCTAATGAAGGGGTACTACCCTATTCCTGGTGAATGGAGTTAACTCCATGTTGGCTCCCCCTCTTCAACAAGAAGTGCTGCAAAGAGATTTGCAGGGAGCTGGCTGGGGATGACTGCAGGAAGGCTCAGGTTGACAAACTGTGTATTAGCTATTATTAGTAGTAATAGTGTGGTAGCATTTATGAGTCATGGATTAGTGTCATCTGATGATACTGAACCCATCTATGAACTGCCTGTTCCCCTGCTCCAGTTAAGGACATGTACCCATAGAACTTCTTTAGATAAGATAAAAAACAAATGCTGGTTGATGTGTCTTGTCTAACTGGGGAAGAAGGCTAGAAAGATCCCTTTATCTTCCCTTCACTCAGAGGGCTGGCAACAATTCTAACCTATTTTCACATTTTCCTTTTTCTCTTCTGTCTTGATACTTCAATTTTGCAGTGAAAAGCCTTCCTTTTTTCCTTTCCTTTCTTAGAACAATTTTTGTCTTGCAATAGTAACCTTGCCTGATGCAGAAACAGCTTTTTTTGCTCCTGTTCACTGGAGGTGATGAATCCAAATAAACCTGTGCAGTGTGGATGGGCAAACCCTCTCACATCTGTGACCAGGACACTTTTCTGAGAGTAGATGTTTCCTGCCAGCCTGCAAGGACCACTGAGACTGAGGTTAGTAGGTGCTCAAATTTGGGGAAAAACATCTCGCTTTGCAAAAATACATTACTGTCCCATTGCCAAAAGTCAGACCAGGAAATGACCCAAATATTTCACTGTTGTTCAAAGGGCAAGATTTTGCAAAGGAGCCTGTGAGGCTTAGTTGTCGAGGTTCCCATTAAAGATTTCAGATTGCTGTGTTTGATCACTGCATTTCAAAATCAAAATCAAATTTCAAAGGGAAATGTAACACTGTGTTTATGAAAAGATCAGATTGTAACAGTTAAAATGGAGACATGCTCAGGTGCCTGGCTTATGTGAGCCAGTTTTAATCTTTGTCTTTCTAGTTACAATGAAAGCTTTTAACCGAGGCAGAAAAGATAGCTGTGGGGCCTTTAGGTCCCACTCCTATATCAGCAGCACTTTGCTGAGGGACAGATGTTTCAGTACACTAAGACAGATTTACATTAAATTCTTCTCCACTGCTCCTATACACAGAGCCTGCATTTAAATTTTCATAGTGGTTAGCAAATAATTTACTTTTACCACTTCTACTCAACATGTCTGACCAAATATGCCACATAGAAGTGCTCCTCACACACTATCAAGCAGACTAGGAGAAACTAGGTAGAAATTGTATTTCACTTTTAAATCTCCCATGCAGATTAGTCAGATGCACACTGGGGCAGTCTGTCTGCCACCAGTGATTGTCTTACAGAACAAGGAAACAAAACCACAGAGATGCTGACAGTCTATTTTGGTATTTCTACCCATACACGATTGGTCACGGCTTCTCTAAGGATGCATACATAGCTGTCCTCTTGTGAACTTGCAGGAGATCTCAGGATCCCCTTTTATGGATTGTGTTTCCTTTATATTCAGCCAGATGGAAACTCGGGGGCTTTTCCAGCTTTGCAGTCTGGATTGCAAGCTGGGCTTTGC
This sequence comes from Brachypteracias leptosomus, assembly GCA_013401335.1. Classification (NCBI taxonomy): domain Eukaryota; kingdom Metazoa; phylum Chordata; class Aves; order Coraciiformes; family Brachypteraciidae; genus Brachypteracias; species Brachypteracias leptosomus. The sequence goes on along the minus strand of VYZX01007372.1, from coordinate 16,692 downwards.
TCTGCTCCTGTCTGTTCATTTATTTCCATTTCATTTTCCATTGCATTTATCTACCCAGGAAATCATGGCCAATCAATGGGACATAAATCTACAGCATTCCGATTCCTTTGCAGTAATTCCCTGGGTTAATCCATTCACCATACCCCAAAATCCTTAGAAAGTGGAATAAACTGTCCTGCACTTACTGAGAGTTCAAGGTGACCACATAGAGTTGCTGCATATGCTGATACACATCATCTGACACTTTAGCTTCCTTTGCAGCAAGTTTTCTATTAGCTATTAACCATTTTAGGCGACATTTCCAAAATATCTTGAGACAGGTATATTATGTGCCTGCTGGTGCCTGGTTTTGTATGTTAATAATCCAGTTCTTCCTGTACAAATCTCAGAGTCCAAGCTTTAAATCAAAAAATGAAATGTCTCCCAATAAGGACAGATTTCTAAAAGTCACTGTTCTGAACAAAAAGTATTTTAAAAGAACAAGTTCTTGTTTTAGTAACTGTCTACTGAACTCTCAACCCTCAATGTTCTCTCACACATAGAGAACATTGTCACATACATGGTGGGGGCCATTCTTAGTGGCTATAGTAAGACACTCTAAGAGCTTTCAAAAGCTACCCAATCCTGCTTTGGATTTAGCCCAAGAACAGGAAACCATTAATGATGAATTTCACCTGTAAAATCATGTACAAACTATTTATGTTTCATTATGGAAAGGAAATAATGTATCTGATTTACTCTACACTTCTAATCCTGAGCCTATTGTTTTTATTGCCTGCAGGAACTTCCCTAGTCCAACAAGAAAGAGGATGCCAGCAGAAGATTCCAGTAAATCTCTGCACAAACCCAAGGTGTCTCTCTCTGCAGCCTTCCCTGCTTACCAAACATGGTGCACACTTTGTGCTGTAGCACTCAACTATTAAAAATGGACAACACAAATTTAGTAAAACTAAAAACTTCCACCCACTGCAAACTGGAACTTTTCACACGACCAACTGTTAAAAAATAATTTTTTTTCAACTCTACAAAACAAAGAGCTATGAACAGAAACCAGAACTTCCAGAAAGGAGAAAAAGTCTGATCTTGAGAAAATTACTCTTGTTCTTGCAATACAGAAGTATGAAGAAAATAAGAGAGGATGTGTTGTGAGCAAAGAGTGAATTACCATCTGTGGTGGTCCCTAATGTCACAGATTTGGGACCAGGGATGGAATATACTTTAGAGAATAATTAAACTTTTTAAAAATAGAACAATTTAGTAATACAATGAACCAAGCATGCATGCATTCTTGTTATGTTTGCTACCATCCTGGTATTACATTTCAGTTCTTGCGGGGGATGCATGTTAGTAACTCCTGTTGGAAACAATACCATTGGCAAGCTTAAAGACACCAACCAGCTATTCTGTACCCAGTACAGCAGCCAGAACAACACATTTCTACCTTAACATGCAGTTGGTCAGCTCAAAAACATCTAATTAAAGCAATTATTCAAGACTTTAATTGTTTATTTTTATTACTATAGTATCAGGAGGCCTCTGCTGGAACCAGGGCTACATGCTTTACAAACACTTAGCAAGAGAGAATACCTTCCCTTTCAAGCTTTCAATATAAATAAATAAGACACAGAGGAAACAGCAAAGTGAAGAGATGATGGTTATGTGTGGGTTTAGTTACATAGTGGTAGAGACATAATTAGCAGCTGACCCTGTTTAGTCCCATTCCAGCATCTGACCAGTTGGATGTCTTGGGTTTTATATATAATCTCAATCTTTTCTTTAAGAACAACAACTAAAAGGGATGGTAAAATGAAGTAGGAGCTACTATTTCAGCTACAGTACTGGGGACTGGAAATTTCAGGATTCTGAACCTAAAGCCCCTGTGGTTTTTAGCAAGACGGAAAAAAATATTATCGGGTTCATACATAAGGTACCTATTTAAATAAATCTAATTAATTATCCAAAACATCCTTTGGAAGTTAAAGCTCATTGAAATCAGCTAAAAACTTCCATTAATTTCAGAGTCTTTTGGATTATGTCCCCTTTCTGTATCCAACAAAACCCCTTTAAAATATTAATTTGAAATCCCGAGATAAATCTAAAACCCCTATTTAAGAAATGTAGTGGCCTAACTAACATGAAATAAACAATCTAGCCACTTGTTGGGAAGTCTATCACTGCTGAAACCTGGTCCTTGTAAGGCAAACTTTGTGAGCAGGATGAAAGTCCCAATAAAATTGGCTGGGCACTTTGAAAGAACTATGGTACATTACGTATTTTATTGCTACCACACATAAATCAATCAGTGTCCTGAAAGCTGTAGTCTTTAATTCATTGATTTAAAGCAAGAAAGCCCAATCAGCACACTTCTGTGTAAAAATAGCTGATTTTGATGAGGTAAGACCCATGAGTAGGTGTTTGCAAGAGTAAGGTCTGAGACACACAATTTACAGCGAGTTTGCTGGGTTTACAACTAAGTACACTTTATGTCAACAACTTAAATATGAAGTCTAAAACATCAGCTTTTTCAATAGTGGTATTAAGCTCAGCAAAAGGTTTCAAAGGAAAAAAAAAATCACACGCAACAACGTCAACACTTATTCTGGACACAGAGTTTCTCAGTGCATTACTATCACTGTTCTCTCTACAGATTCCTGCAGGGGAGTTTGGTTTTAAATCATTTTAAAATTCACTATTAATCATCCTCATAAGAAGCATGCCAGAAACCTGGACA